>OY754337.1:129144416-129723313 GCA_963573305.1 Pyrrhosoma nymphula | reverse complement strand
TTTTTTAAAAAGACCATCGTTGTTCTTAAAACCCGACGAAGCCGGCAGCATAGCACGGCGAAACTGTCGCATAATATTAAATGATTTAATCGCAGAACCAAAAGCCTGAATACCAAAGACCCAGGTTGTTTAAATTCGGTGGCTGAGGGGAATTTGTCTCTTCATCAAGGCAGTTGCCCTCCAAGTGCCAAAATCAAGATCAGACAAATGCAGATAGCAATAAGCTTAAGTTGCGAGCAACGTAAAGACAGACGATACCTCTCGTTTCTTTTGATAGAAAATTCGCTATTTATACAGTTTTGCGCATTGAGTGCGTTTTCCCAGACCATTCTATGGTTTCGGAGGGAATGGTCGTTTTTATCGCTCGCCAGTGTCCACGTTTATTCCGCTGCGTTACCGCTCGGATCCAATCCCTACGTTTGAGCACCGATACGTGACATATGCGGGGAATTGAAACGATTATAGCGTCCAGTAGTTGGAGTGGAGTGTAACAAGCGCACGATGGGCTGTTCTCCTCTGCTGTGTGTGGGCAGCGTTTTTATTTCCTCGTTTCTCACGGAGGCAGTCGCTCTGGCCGTCGCCGACAGATGGCACGCTCGGGTCGCGAAACTAACGAGGTTTTAACCGTTATCGGTCCTCCGGCATGCTGCGTTCCCTTAAGGGGACTTGCCTCCTGCCATACCCTGAGACGTGCGGCGACTCCGTTAAGGGTTCTCTCCCAAGACGCCCCTTACAACAAAGACGCCGGCGAGTTGAGCGGTTGGCTCACGAGAGAGAGCTGGGATTAGCGTGGACCTACTTTCGAAACCTGACCGTGCCGAAATGCACAACAACCAACGACTTAATATGCATTCATATATATTTAAATAGATCATTGATTCGTCATTCATAGATTGAAATAAAAATAAATATTTGACGTAGAATTTTATTTATAATTTTTTTGTAATAAGCTTCCATGCAATTTCAATGTTCATAAACGATTAAACAGTAGTTTTCTACGCAATGTGCTTGTAACGACAGTGTTAGTGAGGGAAAATCAAATTTATAAATCATTGCATTCGTAACAGTTCAGTTTTCGTCAACGTTGGTCAGCTATAACGGCTAAAAATACCTAAGTTTTTCCCACTTTCCCAAAAACTCAGTAAAAATAGGGGGAAATTCTGGCTGTTCGCGGATAATGCGCAACATTTTATACTTTTCCAACACGATAGTTTACCGCGTTTGCTTTTAATCTGGCCGTACTGGTTGGGGTCAACCTGGAGGTTAGAAGAGGGTAACTGGAAATGACAAACGACTGAGGAACGAGAGGTTACAGAGGACATAGAATACGTCTTCCACGGCGATAAGGCCTGTGACTCTTAAGATGGCTAATGTGTGCCTTGTTGGGGAGAAATGATGAGGAAAAGGGGAAGAAGGGTCGTTTCCATGGGGATGGGGGTGGAATGGGGGAAAGGGGTGGGGGGGGAGAGCGAAGGAATTCGAGGGAGATAGAGAGGGAGGAGGAAAGAGAAGACTGTTAGTCGGAGACGTAAGGGCAGTGGGTTTTCGTCGCCGCCGTCGAGGGGAGCTACTAGCGCCGTGTCGGTCGTGGCACGCGACTCGTCTACTTTACTTCCCGCGGGTTTGACTGTCGTGATTGGGAGGAAAGAATTTTTGTATTCAATTCAGTTCTGTAGTGCATGGTTCTTATTTTGTCCCTTCCGTCTGTTGTAGAGTCATATGTGTAAACTACGAGGTAGGTTATGATGAAAGTCAGAGAATATCCAACGAACTCTTACACGTGCCGTGCCCTTTCTAGATGTAGTATTTCTTTCTTCATCTCAGCCTAAGTCCTACCTTTCTTCATCCCGTCCATAAAACCGATTCTTCTTTCTTCCCCGCTTACCCAACATCCTACCCTCTATCACGGCCTTCAGCAAACCATCGTCCCTCATTACCCCTTCCAGTCACCTACCCTGTCTTCCCCTAATCTCATCTATAAGCTTCCTCTCCTCGCCCACCATGTCAAGCACTTCCTCATTTGTCTTCCTTTCCGTCCAACGCACCTTCTCCATCCTCCTCCACACCCACATCTCGAAAGCCTTCAGCCTTTTTTGCGTCCTTACTTAAGGTCCCCGTCATAAGCTCCCTTCTATTATTGAATGCTTCCTTCGCTAGCGCTATTCTCCTTCTAATGTCTTGCTACTATATCCTGTTTCTTCAAGCGTACTACCCAAGTAATTAAATAGTTCTACTTGCTCCAGTTATGTCCTCCCACTTTTATAATCAGCCTCGCTCTCTTTGCCCTAGAGAATCTTATTACTTCTGTTAGAGATATAGTGTGGGGTCAAAAAAATATACGTGGTGTCATACCGAAATTCACCTAATCTGAGTTAAACAAGTTACCTAAGGATACCGTGTAGCCTTCGAGTCACTTCGAACCGAATTTGTCCTCCGGTTCATGCACAGAAGGGGTGGATGTGAAGGCCACGCCTTCTTTGACCACAGTATTGAAATTGCAATTGTTTCAGTGGTGACTTCGATTGTTCATTGCTATGAGAAATATAAACCGTAACGTATTATTTACAGATAAAACTTAGCAAAAATTTGTCCAGTTATCGCTTGGTAATTCATTGAACTCCACTGAAGACTGTCTTTGACGCGAAAGTGGGGAAAACCGATGCGATTCACAGTATTATGACTTTGGCCTTAAATAAAGGCTCGTACATTTGTGAAGTCCTTCTTTTTTTAGAATATATCGATGAAATTTGATCATTCTTCGGGTAGCAGTAAAAAATATTGCTGAGTGGTTATAGATATATTCGAAGGGGTGAAGCCTGCTTTACTGGGATTGAATTATGCAGACGCAAATGCGGATCTTTGACTGCACGATAAACTCCTTCATTACGCCTCAAGTACATTTCAATTTCGTGTTTTGAGCAACCCATTTGTACGCATGAGTGGATATCTCGAATCGATTCTGCGCCGACGATTTTCAGATGATGTGTCGATTCCGATGTGTCAAACATTTGACCACTCCGCGCAGATTCAGCGACGCGATTCTCTACGGATTGTGTCTTCGCCGATTCGTGCCGACCGATATACATCCGATCCTCTGGTCACACAGCATCCTTTCTTCCTCCATCCTCCGCTCCCGTCTGCCGCGAAAATCAACTCCGCTGCTTCTTTCTCTTGATTGGACCGCGGATAGGGTCGCCATTCATCCCTTCTTCCCTTTGTCTCTCTTGAGCCGTCGCGGCGGTTAAGGGTGAGTATTGCAGGGGAAGTCGCAACTAATTAACGCGAACGCTTGACACTTCCATTCGGCTTCACTGCGAAGCGAAAAGGTTTTATTTTCGCTCGGACAACGCTCCTCGTAGCTTTATATTTTTTCTTCGCTTCATATTCGCCGTCACTCGTTCCGAGCAGATCCTCTTGACACCATTGTACCCTTAAAACCCCTTCTCCCTCCTCCAACAATCGTACAACGCTCTTCCACGCGCCCTGATTTGCCCTGGACCTCACATCGCGAGCAAACTCTCCTCTCCCCCCACCCTCGCGCCGACATGTCCCTGTCTCCTGGCCGTTGTCACCACCACCAGGGGGTGGTGGCATCGAATGGGGGGGGAGGGGGTGAGAAAGGGGAGGGGGCAGGGAAAGGGGCGGGTGAATAAAATGAAGCGACTGATTTCCCACAACGCGTATGCCTTATTCCTTGGGGAAGGGTCAGTCAATATTATATATCCAGACGAGGGAAAATAAAGCGTCAGTGTCAAAAAAATCTGTCCGGAGCTCCCCCGTCCCTCACTGCGTCAAACCCAGTCGCCCCTCTCACAATATCGAGTCTCGCTTGTTTCGAGCCCAGGGGGGGGCGCTGTGGGGGCTGGGGAGATGGCAGGGGTTCGGAGGGAGGGTCTTGGAGAGTCAGGGTTCCCCTCTCGTGTCCCAGATTCCCAACCTCCCATCCCCAGAATAAAGAATGACTCCCTTCCTCCGCTATCTGGGAAACTACACTGCCCCCGCCTCCTCCAAACCCGCCATCGCTGCCTACAGACGCTTATGACCACAAAATCGAACATAGTTGGGTCAAACGGGAGACCACAAACGCTCTTCTAAACTCAAAGTGCACACGCCATTTCCGGACCACCGATTTCAAACCTCATCGCTGGAGGCAAAGAACTTGGGAGGCGAAGGATTGGGAAACAATCGTATAATCTAGATATGAATTGCAATTTGTAATTATGGTTTTAATCTCTCTGACGAGGCATTATCGTGTGTGACATGGTGATGCTGAGGGAAGCGTGGTGAACTACTTTTCTTCGTGGTGATTTGAAGTGTTTTCCAGTTGAATTGAGAATTCTGCCGTTCAAGTCATTTTCATATTGCGAATGTAGAAATTACTTTTTTTCTCTCATTACGTCCGCAAGTTAATCGCAGACTATGATTCATCTTAACCGTCTCGATAAATCAAGAAATCATTTTGATGCGGTCATACTCGAGGATAACTGTCCACGTAAACATAGCACCTCCGTACGGTGCCATAGTTCCCACGGCTTATGAATGTGGCTCAGTCACATTTTCGCAACTATCCTTCACAAAAGGAGATTTTAAAAATTCATATCTATTTTATTACAGAATATTCCGAGACTATTTTTTTAATATGAAATACATCCTATGCTAAGAGTGAATAGATTTCCTAGTTATGTTAATGAATGGGAAGGCATATGCAAGTGATTTGTCTGTGCTGATTCTTTCTGACCTCATCATTTTTTTAAAGTTGCTCTCCTGCAGCTATCAGTTTCACGCATATTCCATGTCTTTCGCAGCATATTTTTGCATAAAAAATATTAACCCGTTGACTAAGCATAGCAGTGTGCGATATATTGATACATATTTTATGCGCATTTTAACTCGATCACACTTTTTCCGCAGTGTTCTTGTATTTAAGTATTTAAAAGTTTGATCGTAAGATTTTTACTCTTCTCCAAGTCAGCGTAGCGTTGTAATATAAAATTTTTAATTGCATTTACAAGTCTTTCACTGTATTCACAAATCTATTTAGTTGATATGGGCTCTATCGATTTATAATCGACTCATAATATTAGGAGCCTATTGGCTGAATGCATATTTCCCTTTCATTACTCACATAGCTTGGTGTAGTCTTACTCATTTGAAATAACAAATAGCCAGAAAAATTATTTTATGGTTTCAAAACATTTTTAATTTGTTGGTTGAACTGGTTATTGATAAAAACTTTGTAATCATAAAATTTTTCCTATCTCTAATTAATTTTATCTAATAAGTTGTTAAGACGATTTAGACGTTTCCTCCGTTTAAGTCGCGCGAGTGACTTGTGTGGTTGGCGGGCGGACCCTTGTTGGCGGGGTGTAGACTGGACGGAGATGTGTCGGAGGTAGGTGTTCACAGTCCACTCCTGTATGAGAGAGGTGCCGGAAGTTTTATTGTTTTGTGTGAGGAAAAAGGCAAATAAATCGTTTTCTGCACAGTCTGAACAGCTGGTCCTTCGGGCCGGATCATCTACTAGACGCCGGATTCGTGTAGTGTGCAGAAAACATCTTTGAGGTGGGTGGCAAGTGACTAAAAGTTTTTTTAAGTCGTCGTGTAAATCGCAGTGCAATCGGGACGGAGCTGAACCTCCATTCGATCGGGTAAAGGCCCGTGGACTTTGAACTCGTACTCCGACTCGCCGCCCTGTTACCCCTCCTCCTGATTCCCGCTTGGACGGTGGACTCCCCTTTCTTAGTCGTGCCTCCCCTCTGCCTTCGCTGGCTTTCACCTCTCTCTCTCCTTCCACCCCCCCCTATCCTTCCTCCTCGCTTACGATCACCTGTGCCCTGCTCGCACCACGGCTTCGTGCCGTAACTTGGCTGTTCCTCTCTCTTAAATTACGATCCATTTCGCACGCGCGATACTCTGGGAAACTAATCTTTTTGCCCTCTGTTTGAGCTTTACTTTGATATCACGATAGTCTACCCGTCGAATTATTGGTAGATATCATGTCTCTAACAACGAGACAATTAATTGCGCAACAGGAACAGCGGGATCATGCAATATCACGGCTGGTTCCGAATTTAAAGAAGAAGGGCGCTTCTAATATTACTAAGGAAGCCATTTAGACGAGAATAGACACGCTCAGGCAGTATTGGAGCGATTACAGTGCTACGCACTATGAGTTGGTGACGCGTGAGGATACGTCGAAGGAGAGTTATTTTGTGGAGGGTCAATTTGAGAATACGGAAGAGAACTATCATGATACGTTCGCCACACTGCTCGTGGTCATGCTCGCTCAATTGACTGACACGCCTATGTCCTCTTCTGGACAAAATGGTTCTGGTCAGGCTGATTATGTTAATTACCAACTTCCCGTCCAACTTCCAAGAACGACGCTGCCTAGCTTTTCGGGCGCCGTTGCGGATTGGGAATCGTTCTGCGATCTATTTACAGCGATCGTGAATGGCGAAGCTCGATTTTCTCCCGCAACAAAATTGCAATACTTGAAAATGTGCTTGAAGGACTCGGCCGCGGAGTTTGTGAAAAACGTCTCGGTCACAGACGCCAACTACAAGCCGACCTAGGAGGCTCTGAAGGCCAGATATAGTAATCCACGACTCTGTTTGCACACTCACTTGTCTACCTTGATGCATCTTCCGAAAATGACGAAGGAATCCGCGTCGGAATTGCGGGCTTTGGTAGACAAGACACAGCAAGCTGTTCGAGCTCTAGAGAATTTGGGTCGACCTGTAGAGACGTGGGGCTTGTCTTCATCACGGCCCAACGTTTGGACGCGGAATCCCGAAGGGTTTGGGAGACACATCTAACTTCCATAAGGTGAAATAAATTCTACTGAAAGAATGAAAAATAATTCACAAGGCTATTCAATTCACATAGGTTTTTTTTATTTGCACTCTTTTCCAACTTAGAACCAAAATACGTGTATAGTTTTATCACCATGACTATATGATATCAAGATCTCCGGTAGCTCTTGCATTAATTCATCACTTTTACTATTTTATTGACAAATATCTAATTAAAAAGGCCTCATTTTTTAAAAATTGAACTATGATTGCCAACCAAAAATAAATCCAGACCTTATAACTGAATATTTTTAGTTTAAAAGTTAATTATTACAACGAGATTGAAATGTGATCAATTAAAATGAAAAAAATGTGCATGATTATGAAAATTATAGCTTAATAATTATCATAATTAGTTAATTTTAATAATGTTTTTAATTTCTTATGATAAGGATTATATTAATGACATTTCAAAACATAAATTTTAAACTTTTTCAAGTTGCCTATTTCTCATTTTTTATGGAAGAGAAATAATATAGTACATATAAATTTTCAGCGGATAAGCTGTTGAAGTGTGATTCGGCCTCATCCGTTTTTTATAAAAAACTTTCTTGGGTAATTGTTTTACACATTACTCAAATTCAGCTTACCATCCCTAAATTGAACTCATAACTTGCGTGTAGGTATAAGGGGTTCTGTATATCCGTGTAGTTCTCCTAGAGATATTACGGGGGCTGAATGCATGAGTGTACTGCTTAATGCCCTTTCCAAGCAAGCGGAATCTAGTTTCAGATTCAAGGCAGGTGTCTGAAAGTTTTGCGGCTTAGCTCTTGCGTCGCCCATACTCATCACTCGTCCGTAAATCAAGCCCTGGGTGCGTGGATATATATGCACTCGCTTTGGGGGTTGGCTCAAGGCAGAGGGCGCTCCGCTCTTATATACGTATGTAGTACAATCGAGGAGTTAGCTGCGCCAACACGAGAGGTGCAGCCAAGAGGCACCCTTTGAGCCTCATCAACGGTGGCGTCTGCGAGTACTCGCGAGCAGGCTCGCTTGGCGTCCTCTAAAGTAGACTCGCTCTCAGTCTCTACTTCCGCGCTCAGTGACTCCTATGCATCCAGTCAGGGGTCTCTTGCCACATGGGTTTTCCCTCGGCGAGGAAGTTCGCAGACACATGGGTTAACTAAAACTGCATTCCTTTCAATAACTTCTCCCTAACAGCACCTCGGCAAATACCTATGAGCTAGCATTGTCATTTCATCATCATCATCATCATTGGTGCATCTGTCCGCAGACAGGTTTCAACGGTAGCGTTGTCTCCACAGCATTCTGTCCTGGGCCTCTCTCTCTTCATCTCTTTGCATAACTCCTTCCTTCTTTTATATCCCTCAGCATTCCGTACCTCCTCCTTCCTCTTACCCATTCTATTATTAATTTCTGTAGGCTTTTATTCCTTAAAATATGTCCTATCCATTTTGCCTTTCTCTTTTTAATTTCTCTCAGTATACTTCTTTCTTCTCCAATCCTCCTTAGTACTTCTTCATTCGTGATCTTATCTTTCCATCCAATCTTCTCCATTCGTCGCCATAGCCACATTTCAAAGCTTTCCAAGTACTTTTCTTCTCTCTTCTTCAACGTCCACGTTTCGCATCCATACAACACAATGCTCCATATAAAGCATTTTGCAAATCTTTTCCTAATATCCATCTTGATGTTCCTTGCTGTCACCAGTTCCTTAATCTTGCTATATGCTACTTTTCCTTGCCCAATTCTGCTTTTAATTTATTCAGTACAGTTGCCACTCTGTGTAACTATACTTCCCAGGTACTTGAAAGAACTTACTTGTTTTAATTTTTCTTCCTCCAGCCGTATATTTAAGGGCCCTTCTGTCTTCGCTATTCTCATTACCATTATTGCTGTTTATTCTCATTCCGTAGTCTTCACTTTTCTTCCTAATTCTTTCCATAATTTCCTGAAGTTATTCTTCATTGTCCTTTATGACCAGAAAAATCAAAACAAAGTCGCCAGAGCAGATCACCGCGCCAAAAGCAGCTGACTCATAGTTGACGAGGGACTGGGAGAGATAAGGGATCAAAAGTGGCAGGCAAGAGGTCGGGGGGGGGGGGAAGGTTTGAGGGTGTAGGTGAGGAGATAGAGATGTTTCTAATGCGTACTTGAGTATTTATAACGCGTGCTTTGGTCCATCTAAGTGCAACTACAATTGCATAACCACAGCTTGAGTGAAATATTATAAAATATTTTATGTCAAATAAGGCCTACTTTAGCTGAAATGTTTTGCTGGACAGTTGGAATGCAAGCTATATTTATTCAAGTAGAACAATGACGACTGAAAACATTCAAAATATATTCAAAACTCAAATAAGGGGACGATAATATACCCTTAAGACAAATGATGTCAAAATGACTACCTTGGGCATTAACGGTAAATTTAAAAAAACATGCATAAAAAATAAAAGTTAAGAAAATCCCGACCACCTTATCTTAAATTACTTAAAAAATTATTAAAAATCGCGAAAAGATATTTTCTTGGAGAAATTATAGTAGACGTGAGGGAAAAAATCAAAAGTAGACAAAAAGACTACCTCGGGCATTCTAGTGTTACTAAAACTGTATTCCTTTCACCATCAGTACTTCTAAGTGACTGTCGTTGTTTAAGATATGAATGTTACTTACTTAGAGGTGATTATTAAATCACATGTTGATAACATTAGACAACTTTTAGTTGAAGACTCGGGCAGCTTTTCCTTTCTTTGAAAGGATGATTTTTTAGGGCAATGCTGCGTTTCGTCTACTTTTAAATATCTCAACGTTTCGCATCTCGCACTGGAAGCGATACGTTGAGATTTTTAAAAATACGTTTAATACGTTTATTAATACGTTTTCAGTTTTCATTTCTTTACGATTAAATTGGATAGAGCATAATTGCATTTGGGCTTACTCTATTAGCAGAAAATACTTGGAATAATGTGAAAGCGGTCAAGTTCCTTGGTAAACAAAAATTAAGCTCGTTAATTAAACGCATGCATGAACTACTGTATGTAAATATACCCTTTGTAAGCATTTCCCAGCCGTAGTCGCATCCTATCTGTGCAACAATCTTTTCAATTGCTATTGTTGGCAGGATCATTTCTATCCTATTGCACGAGGAGTCTGTTTTTTATATTTCCTGGGAATTCCCATGTGTGAATTTTTATTGACGTGGTCATTCCCTATTCTTTTTCTTGAAATCGGTATGCATAATTTTTAGGCTATTCAGGCTTTTCACTTAACGATTTAATTGATAGCTGAACCATTTTCGATTATGCAGGTAATCTTAGCTTAATATTGTGGTGTTTGATTCTCACAGTGACTTCCTTGCTTCCGTGACACAGCCTTGGTCGTGCTACTTTCATTTTGTTTATAGTGATCTCTTTCTTGGAGTCTTCTTGGGTCCATATCTTCTCTTGCGATCCCGGGGATCATGCTAGGATATTTTTATCCCATATATTTGTGTGTTATGCCTGTTGCTCAAGGTAAAATTTCCATAAAAGAGTTTTATACAAATTTATATTGAATGTTTTATGAATCCTACGTAAAACGTACTTGCTTGCTCACGGTAAAACTATTCATAAAACCGCAATGTACTGCCATCTATGAGAGTATTTGCGAACACGTGAAGTGATAAATGCACTCTCTTTTGGATGACTCTTAGGTTAATAACTATATATGTATTGTTTACTTACTTACTTCATGATCACACTCAACGGTGTTAGACTCGAACGTATTCTTCTAGCAAGAAGGATACTCAACGATCCATGAACTTCCAGCCATGTTTGTATACGTTTTCCTTGTTTAGCTTCCCTTGGATACGAGATTAATATCAACGTGATGAACGGAACGTCTCATTGGTTGTTGCATAAAACGGTTTTTTGAAAATAGAACCTGTCCTATTCCGAAAAACGTTTTATGAAAGTTGGTTTCATAAAACGGTTTTATCGTTCGCAAGCTTATTTTTATAAAATTAGTCGATTTTATAAAATGTTTTACCGAAACTTTTACCGTGAGCAACAGTCATTAGAAACCAAAAGTGTTCGTCTTACTAAGTGTAAGGCGAAATGTCGTATGAAATACACATAAAAATGTATGGATCCGCGGTTTCATTTCTTCTTTTGCCCTCTGCTTCCTACGAATTTCTGATTTTCTAAAATGTGCTTAATATTAAGGTGACCATCCGTCCTCCTTTAGGGAGGACAGTCCTTGTTTTGTAAGTTCTGTCCTCCCTTGAAATGCGTCCTCCTACATGTCCTCCTTTTCGATATCTGAAGACTAATTTCATAATCTCTGTATTTGATCGATGCCAAGCCGGTTCGTTACACGTGATGTGACGTATATGTACTTGATATGACGATTCGTTCAAGGCATCGGTAGGTACAGTGCGACGAGATGCAATCAACATGTTGAGATGGACAGGTTGAATGGGAAAATCAACATGTTGAAATTGATCAAAGATATGGGTGGAAATTTTCAGCTATTTCAAACATAATCATATTTCACGTGAACATTTATTTGTTCAATTTACGTTGTGCTGCCCTAGAACTAATGCAGCAGTTGAAAGAGTTTTCTATTTCAATTGCTAATGATTTTTGGGCCAGTGAAAAACCGAAATTGAATGTTGATACTCTATAGCTGTAGCTCTTGCCGTAAAATTCGATATGAAAGATAATTTTTGTTCAGATGTTTCCAATATATTGTTAAAAGATAATACGTTGATTAAAATATTCATTAAATGGAAAAGTACTCATTTAAATAGTAATTAATATGTATGTAAGCATAATCACAATATATAAACGGTCACAAATGTTTTATTATGCATTTATCATATGACATGTAGTGTATTATTGTTGAAATGAATGAAATGTTTCTTTTATTTACGATATTTATGTTTTTTTATTTGCGTCCTCCTTTTCATTGTAAAAGAAATAATTTCTGTCCTCCTTTTCACCGTAAAAAGTTGGTCACCTTATTAATATGCGTTTTAAGTGGGAGTATTTCAATGAATAAAGCTAGTCACTGGATATCAACGTGAGACCCTATAGTGTATTTGTTACCCTATCAGTTATTTCGTTTTCATCACTTGGTTTGGCAAATACAATATTTCTAGCTCTATTTTTTATTTTTAACAATTATAATTCCAGTAAATAATTTTCTTCAATGCTATAATAATTATAGCATTTATCGCTGCATTTTCCGAAAGGGGACTTCGTCACACTTGATGAAATTACTGCAATGTAGTGAAGAAAATCAATCTGAATCATTTTGAAAACACAGTACAGTTCCACTAAGTTTTACTGCTGTCAACCGGTTTCGACGACTATGGCGTCATGTTTTTAGATGAGCTTGGGGGATATCTATAAAGTTGATTTGTAAATAAAAGTCCATGTACCGGCATGATTTTTTTAACTTTCTTATGAATGAAACCTGATCCTTAAGGAGTACTTTTCTGCTCTTCATTTTTGAAAGCATATGCAATTATAATTTGCCCTTTCACTTCTATTTTATGGAGAGTTTACCCTGTGCAAGCAGTCATCTGTATTCCGAATCGCTATGGCTTTGATTTTTTTTCATTTAAGGTCAACCTTCAAAGAGAGTTGATATTTGTTATCGCTTTTTAAAAAATATTTATTTTTATGAAATTAACCCTTTCAACATGGTGCGAAATGTACAAGTCCGTAAATTCGACCTGCAATTAAAATAAATATTCGATTTTGACCCCTGTGATATTAAGTAAATTTGATGAAATTTAAATTTTAAATCATTCCAATACAATCACGTGTAGATATTTATAACCAGAATGAAAAAACTGGATGCGAAAACGGCATTTTTATAAAAACGCAATGAAGGCTATTTACGTTCTTTTTCAGGTTTTTTTTATATTAATGTTTTTTCCCGGCCAGATATTAAGTAGTTAGCACTAAATTAATTAATTAAAATTACGCGAAATTCATTTTTAATGATAAAGTGTTGAATATTCCTGAAATTTATTGCGATCAAATAAATAATGCCGGTGGAATAAGCTTTTTGATTAGCAGAAATAGCCATAGAATTCGGCGACATGATTTTTAGTATAAACAAGAAACTTAAATTGGTTTTTTGTCGTCGCTGACGCAGAGGTCAAATTGGTGGCTAGAGTTGGCCCACTACTAAGCCCAATGGCCAATTATTCTAGTTGGTTGCTGTCATTGGTATGATGAAATCATTTTTATATTTTACTATTTCCAAAGTATTATTTCTTCTATTATTCTTTAAGCGTGCCCTATAGGTGGCAGATGAGTTTGTGATGGCGTTTTGAATGACAGTTGAAGAGGTAATCGATCTGTTGAGGTGTAAATCATTGAAAATAGCGTCAGTCATGGTAATGGTGGAGTATGTGAAAATAGTTTGGCTATATTCGGTGGAATACACGATTATTAGAGGATCAATGACTATAAAGATTCGATGGGCAACCTAATACTTCGCTGCTGATTCTAAGCGCCATGTTTTTGACTCCCTGATATTCTCCACTCCGTCTTGTTGACAAACCTATTCTGATCTCCTGAAACTGCGGTCTATGCACGAACAAATTCTTTAAATGAACAGGGTCTCGTTATTAACTGTGTTATCCTTTCCTACATGTAGGGTGCCCGAAGATGAGGTGAAGGCCCGGACGCTAATGGGTTAGAGAACGTGATACATATCCTTGAAGATTAAGGGCCGTATTTATAGTCGTTACCTAGCAGTCCCCTTATCCATCCCCTACCCAGCAAGCCCCTTGAATTGTGCGTCCTATAGTCAAAATTAAGGGAGCTGCTAGGCAGGGGATGGTTGGGGGTTAGATCAGGTAACTAAGGACTACAAATGGCGGGAAAAGGAATTCGCAGCTCAAATGTTTCAGTGGTGACGCTCGTGATCAACATGGATACGGATAAATAAAGAGCCAGACGCCGCATGAAAACTATTGAGATGGCCGATCGACATGCAAATATCTTCAACGGTGTGGAGAAGATGATTTTGTGTGACCTGTTGTTGAAGCATAAAGATATAGTGGAAAGTAAGAAAACGGACGCAGTTTCCTGCCACAAGAAGAAGAAATAGTGGGAAAAAATATGCTGCGAGTGTATATGAACATCCTTGGAATGAGTCTGGCGTCACATCAGATATTTATCGATTAAGAGCAAATCTCACCGTTGTTTTATTAACACCAAATCTTCGAAATAATTAATTTAAGGCTATGCACGTTCATAAGAGTCAGCTTAGTTATATCTGTTGTGTTATTTATTCGATAAGGGGGCCCCTGGTGGAGCATGCATCTCCTGCCAGAATTAGGAGAGGCTAAGGGGGCTGCTGGGGGTGGAAATTTGACTATAAATACCGTTTTTGACGAAGGGGCCTGCTAGGGGCTGTGGGACTGCTGGGTAACGACTATAAGTTCGGCCCTAATTATGCTTTAGTTATTGTAAGTTTATTCCAAGTTAATTTGTTCTTTATCTTTCATCAGCCAGCTTTTTCATGAAAGTGGGTACAAAGCAATTATAAACTTTTAAGAGCTTGTTAAAATTGGAAGTGGTCATGTTTAACATTTGTTTATACCGCAATCAATGAATTGCAAAAACTCAAAAGAAATTGAACCTTAAATAGGAGTAGTAGATTATCAAGACGAGGTTTCGTTTAGGGTTTGAAGAAGACCCTAATGAGTTGGGTGAGGTTAAAAATGTATTCTAAAAGGGCGAGTTTGAAGAAATCCTAGCTGTAAGTGAAAAGTATGACAATGGATAAGCACAAAGTCACATTAGAATTTCTAAAAAAAAAATTAAGTATTTACTAGTGCAGTGAAAATATTCAGTTTGCCCAATGGGTGTTAGGTACAAACTCTGAGTTCCAGAGTAAATATATAGAGGGGTGGAGGAAATGGAGTAAATCAAGGAATGAGTGCAGTTGTCTCTTACTACCAGTCCAGTCCAGTCTTTTGCACGTTGTCAGTTCCTACCAGTCATGTATTATGTCGTCCACGTATCTACAATAGTAAAACACATTCTTTAAGAGGGTGCTTAGATTTGAAAAGCGTGAGTTCTAAGGAATCAATGAAAATCTCGGCCTTCAATGAAGAAATTGAAATGAAACTGCAATGAATAAATTTATATAATCTTATCATTTATAATTATATCAGCCTATGGCTGTAAACTATAGTTATCCTCGAACTATACAACAATGCCGATTTTATTTGACTAGAGTGTTCTGTTGCATTGTCTCTTTTGTGTTATATATATGTTATTTATTTTTAGAAAACAATAGAAACACAAGTGAATGAATTCTTCACGGGTCTCCCACCAGGTGAGATGTTCAACCAGAGCCGACGCTTCAATGGCTAACTCAGCCATCGTCCTCAGGGCGTTGAGTAACGCAATGAATAAGGTTCACTCAACGCCCTGAGGACGATGGCAGAGTTAGCCATTGAAACGTCGGCTCTGACTGAACATCTCACCTGGTGGGAATCCCGTGAAGAATTCATTCACATCGTGCGCCAGGAAAGGACCAAGTCTTACAGAAACACAAGTATTTGCATGGTAGGGGCGTTAAAATATTTATCAAGGAAATTTTTTATGATTTGGCCGGGTCAGTTCAGGAATCGGATTTCCTTTTGTTATTGACATTTTTGGCTGTGCCGTTGAAAGCTAATTATATGCAGATACCTCGCGTGTCCAACATCCCTCATTAAAAAAATCACAGCTGCAGACACAATGGATAGCTAGCTGCAGACACAATGAGATCCCCTTTCAATGTGTCAGTCGATAAATGGAGACAGAATGGGAGATAGGACACAAAGAAGGTGGTGTCCGTCCGTCCTTGTGTGTCGAGTGAGGAGTAACGACGGCGATTGATTGATTCCCTTCGATTTCCAGAGCTCCGTTTTACACCTTCACCACGGCCGAGTAATCGCTTCCGTTCGGCGTCCCGAAATATATATATGTTTATACGCGAGTACGCCCGAGGAATAAAGAGGGAGACAGATTCATCCGCTAAACACGAGAGCTATTCCTTCAAACGGTGCAATCAAACGCTGCAATCTCAGTGGCGTCGGAACATGTCCCTTCTATCGCTGCTTGTCCTCTGCTGCGAAACGGCCAAAGGTTGTAACTCAATTGGCCCCCTTCAACCGTGCGGCGTCGGAGATTGGACTGTGGTTTGGATTTTACGGCAGAAATGGAAAGTGTGCATGCAGTCGCGGCTTATGCTGGGGGTGGGTGCCACCAAACACGAAGGCTATATATACATATCGGGAAACTAGTCCTGCATTAATCGCGTCGCGTTGACGCCGGTCGTTCCTCAGCTTCCAGTGAAAAGAGTCTTATGTAAAAAGAGGGCCAGGAAAAATTTCTATACCTCGTTACCGTCGTTAAATCAAAACTCGAGTTATTATTTCTGCATCGATTGTTAAAGTATAGTTCTGTGAAGTATGAATCATTCCGTTGGTGGCGATACAGCGATCAATGAAGATTCAGCACGTGTGCATTCGCTCATTATGACTTACTGGAGAAGGTACCCTTTAAATATCAGAAGGAAGAATATTATCATTTAAATTGATTGTAATAGACCATTCATATCTTATTGAGTCAGCAAAGAATCATTGAGTTATAAATGGATATATGTACACGGTATCTCGGCTTTTAAACAATGAGAACGGTCGTCATGGAGACCATGACTCAAAAACGCTAAAATATTATTCGAAAAATAGTTTAAACGTTTAGAAAATAAAAAATGTTTTAGCATATATTTCGAAATTTCGACCGGAATACGAAATACAATTGAAGGAATAAGAATCTTCATTTTATTATCTTTCTATTGGTGCCTTTCCCGATAACAAAAAACTACTATTTCTAATTTAATTTTGCAAATAAAAAAAGGTCTGCAGCCAAATGAAGATTCAGCTTCAAGTGTATTTCGTATGTGAAAGTTACTGACATATGTATATATATACACACATGGGTGATTATTATAGAAGATAATTCACAGAGTATATGTTATGAATTAATTCATGCCTGCCGCAAATTATCTCTCGTGGTAATTCCTACTTATGTCATTTATATGTGGCTTTCTAAAAAATATTTCATTTTTTTGCGTTGAAAATATATTGCATTATTTTCTGAAAGTTACGAAGTGTATATTGTAACCAAGGCATTCATAGTTGAACAGTTTTTCTGGTTTTCTGCGAGCAAGTACATTGCTCAATAAATGTGTGACATCGGCTACAGTAAGGATGAGTATGATTAATTTTGAACAAAAGACTTGGAAAGCTCTTCTTGTTATTTTAAACGGAAATTGATGAAAGTTTTTTTTAAAAAAGGCAATTATATCAGCTTTATAGCATCACCTCCCCTTCATCATATTTTATTTCGTATTTAATCGACGGAATAAATGAATGGTAATAATAATGCCTTTATAGCATATACATATGCATATACATTCTAGGTGGTACTTCAAAGCCTGGCTTTTCTGGCTAATGGCTTATCAGAAGGTTCTATTATTTCCATAGAAAGCGAAAAATCGGATGTGCAAAACTGTTGGAACTGATTGTGAAATTTCAATAATGAGCTTTGCAGTGAATGGATATTATACATTTTTTAAACCTAAGTTTTGTATTGACAGAATGAGACATAGGCAGCCTTTGATAGAAATATAGTTTTGCAGCTTTCACATATTTAGTAGCCCGTCACTCATAAAATTTATGTGCTCCAGCAGGGATTTTCTGTAACTCGATAGCGTATTGTCGACAGCGCGTTGCTAACAAAAGTCATCTCTTGTATCGAATCCTCTTATCGAGATTGCGTTTCTGTAACTCCCCCTACCGACAATACGTCGATGCAAAACATGACCACCGATTGTTGATAGCAAACAATTAAACGAGAGGCGCCTGCGGGTGAGGCTAGAATTTTGGACCTATCACAGTTCAGAGATTTTTCATGCTGTAGCTGAATCCAGAGTCACCTACATGGCCGCCACGAGAACTACTTAGTACTACTTTGTAGTTCTCGTGGCGGCCATGTAGGTGACTCTGAGCTAAATCATGAGACAGTCGCTAAAACAAACAAATGAGATGCCATATAACGAATGCACCGGTGGACATCGAGTTTGTAAAGTGATGGACAGCAGTGAGAAAACTAATGAGTATGTATTTTTGGTAGTTTTTGCCATTAATCTTTTTGCTATATTTAAAATATGTACGCTAATGAACTGAGTCAATGTTTTGCGTGATCCAACAGAGTCTATATGCAACAAATAATAATAATATTAATTAGATCTCTTCACTGTACTTGAATTAGCCATAAAACATTCAAACAATCAATAGTAATTCATTTACCTTAAGAAAATATTGAAAATTCTCGTCGTGCCGTGTTTGTGCCTTTCAAACGTAAACAAATCCGTATCCACAACAATATTCGGGCGTGGGTAAGCTTATCAGTGGGGTCTGAATGCCCCGATATCTTACCGACAGTTTTCGTTAATGCTATCGACAAACTTCGATAAAAAGTGCTTAGAGAAAACCAATTATCCTTAGTTTTGATTTTCGGTAAGTTATCGACGTAGCAACTTCGATAAGACTCACTATCGAGTTACAGAAAACCCCTGCAGGCTTCTTAAAAGACTATCGGTTATATTTCGGCATTGTTGTGATTAGCATAAAATAAGGGTTTAATTACGATATAGGTATTCAAATCGGTTGAAGAGGGAAGAAAAAAAATAATTTTTTTTGGAGGGACACCTAATGGGCCACGGTTGGAAGGAAGATCTTTGTTGGGTAAGTGTTAGTCAGCTGGGGAATGGAAGTAAATGGAGAAAGTAAACACAGGATGTGACGAAAGAGACGCATGGACCAAAATATTATGACGGGCGAGAGAAAGATGAAATACATGAGGAGGTGAAATATTATAACGGATTGAGTGGAGGGCCAACAGCGAAACCAGATTTCGTGATACCTTCGCCTTACCCGAAAGTCTCAACGAAGCCAGCCAAATGTATAGCCACTATGCAACAAATAATTACGTAGCAAAAGGCATTTTCACCGCGGGAGTTCCTCTAGTTTCTTCTCTCCCTGTTTCCTTTCTTGGTTGTGGAAACTATTAAAATACTTCACCTCATAGCCTCATGCCCTTCCTGTTTCCCTGTTCCTCAACCTTTCTTTCTCTGGCCATATTTTGAATCTCTGGATCGATTACTCGGCATATCAGTTTCCTAAATGAATTTTTCACTTTTTCTCCTATTCCATCTTTGATTTTCCTTAAAACAATTCCACCGATATGACTCATGACTCATAACTTCGCATTTAGATCGCCATTAATGGCTGCCGTGGTCCAGGCTTATGCTGACAGGATTTGAAATGTTGTCTTCCTATAAAATCTGACTGATACGAGACCTCTGTCTTTCCATTGAGAGCCTACATCGCTACATATTAATTTATCCTTCGTCCATGATCTCTCTTCTTAAAGAGTAATTCGCTTCCTGTAGTTCATCTCTGTGTTCTCCATGTTGTTTTAATATGACGTCCACCTCCCTCTTTACACTGCCAACCACCGTTACTTTTATTAAGATCTGTCTAAGTTAAACTTTTATCTGCCACACTGATAGAGGTTATTTTTTTTGTTTTTCCTTATTTCTGGAGTGAATTATGTCCCGATCTTATCTTACGTAGTCTACAGGTCAGTTACTGTGACGCCATCTATCATTTACGGGATTTTTTTAACGTTTTTATTTCCTGTGGAATACGAGGACGCACATAGTGCCAATATTTTGTAAACAACAACATCGGAAATTCGACGGCGATTAGTACACTCCGGATAGCGCGTATTTGACTACCTCCGGTATTAAATAAATGTGAAATACAGCTGTACTGAATCAACATTGTCATTGTCATCCAATTAGCCGAACGGCATTATCAAGTAATAAAATCGCATTCAATGTGTAGGTGCTGATCAAATTTCGATAATTTAGATTGTGATTTATGCATTAGAGAATAATCTATTATATGATAACATTCAGAAAAGAATATGAGTCACTCTATGAGTAAATGTTTGCTATTTACTTATTAAATGGTTTTATTTTGTCAGCCAGCGAAAATCATCATTTAACATTGGATATGGTCTTCTTTCTTCGTAACGAATTTCATAGAATTTTAGTTGATACAAATTGAAAGCGTTAATTATTCATGAAACGTAGTTATAATGATGGATTTTTCGTGGAAATCTAATTAGCTGAATGAGTGAGAATGCTTCCAGTCGATGTCATTTACCGAAATTCGAACAAAAGGCAACATTTTTTAATTTGCTTTCGATTAATTAAATTTTTCGGCTCGAGAATAAATTTTGAAAAAATTGAGTAGTATTAATTTACCAGATATACGTTTTTGGTTTGAATGGAGGATATCAACCAGTTGCATCATTTCATGTGTGCAAATGTATCTCACATTGCTATTTTTTGTGATATCTAATAGCTTCAATATACCGGTCTTATATGCAGCATTTGGTGCTACACATTTTGATGCTGCTAATATGTGTAGACTTTAGTGACAATAATCGTTAATAATCTAGGTTTAAAGGGAGTTTCCAGAACCTCAGCAAGTTATTTATGCACTAAACACCATTATCCAATCGTTAAACTATTTGGTTGGATCAAGAAACTTTTTAGATAAGTATCTCTTCACGGGTTTGGCTGGAGAATATTTGGTATTTTGATTAGATTAAGCGGAATTGGTCAGGGTCACAGGGTTAAGTTGGAATTTCAGTTCACGCCAGTTTCAGCATGACACGGAGATTGTTTATGTTGTTTTATGTTTTCGGGGATTGCTGCGTTTTGTTCATTATGAAAAACTCAACGTTTCGCTTCTCTTCCTGGAAGCGCGTCATCAGGAGAATGAGCGTTTACCGGCTTTAGTTCGCACTTATATTGATGTCCGTTACACCATTGTTGGGCCGATTTGAATCTTTTTCGGAAGACGTTAGCCGTTGGGCTTTTTCTGGAGCCAAGAACCCTCTCCAAACCCTGCTAAGGATATATCCATCCTCCCTTAAAAAAAAACGCAGCATTCCCCGAAAACATTGAACTACATAGATAAGAAAAGCTGCGAAAGCCTTCGAACATAAAATACGGAGAATATTGATTGATTCCTGCGCTATATATTTATAACCCTGCTCTGAAAGCTGCACAAAATGATGTTATTCGCAAAATTAACAAAATACGAATTACAGCCGCATGAATTACTGGAAAATGCGACAATCGATCGGGCAATGCAACGCGGTGGATCGAAGAACTTGATTGGCTGCCGCTATTGAATCCGAGGCTACGCGCTAAACATCGACTACATACTTAAAAAATAAAGACCAAGCGAGTGTCAGCATGAATAAAAAATACAGAGAGTATTCTTGATACTCGCGTCGAATCTTTGTTTCGTGAAAGCGAAATTACATAAGTTACTGGCAGGAAAGATAAAAAATTATGCGAATTTCACAAAAGTGAAATTTTTTAAAGTGAAATACTTTTGTGAAATTCGCATAATTTTTTATCTTTCCTAACATGGAAAATTTCACATAATTCTCCCTGAAACCGCAAATTTTCTTAAAGTTACTGGCAGTTATTGGCGTTAATGGAAGATTCTTTTGTTTTGTTTGTCAGAAAGAAAGTTGAATTCAAAGAAAGAAAATTACGCTATACATGATTACCTATATACCTCTAATTGAATATATTTGTAGCCTCGATTCGCCTTTTGTCACCCCTGTGACCCCTGATTGACCCGTGAAGGTCAAGGGATGACAATAGGGATCTGAAGACCTTACCATCGATCTGGGCACATTTTTAAACCTATGATTCGACAGGTTTGTAGAGGCGATTCGCTTTTTGTCACCCCTGTGACCTTGACTGTGCCCTTTCAGCCCTTTCAGGAAAGTTGCATTTTCGAACTCGAAACATCTTTCATTGTGTTCCTCGTGCCCAAAAACATAATAATTGAAAGTTTCGCTAATAAATTCCGTATTTTTTATTTCGAATAATTTAAAATGGAAAGGCAAAAATTGTGATTGTTGGTTGGACCCTATTTCTGGAGTCAAAAGGTCGTATTTATAAAACTTTGCTTACATTCAACAAAATTTACAACCTTTTTCTACCTAGGTACCAAAGTTCATCCTTGTGGCAAGAAAGAAAGTGTCTAAAATTATGGGTCAAACATGACGCACGGTCAATTGGACACTGTACAGAACATTTATTCATCGAAATTATTAGTACATATGGCTAACCTATGAACAATTGGTCGATGGTATCTAATATTTTTTTGCTTTCCAACGTTGACTTTATATTTTTTGTGTTATTAACTAATAATTAACGTTTTCAGCTCTCCGTAGACACATCTTGATCACTAAAATCGACCAACTCGTTCAGGAGATACAACTGAATTGAGCGCACGCCGTACTCACACAAGCCCAAATTTAGAACCCCACGCGCATCGCTGTGACGTCACCTCGCAACCCCCCCTCCACTCGCAACAAACCATTTCCGGTAGTCGACGCAACGGGCTATCCAGTCGTAATAGTTTTAGATATTCTGCAATTCCTTATATTTGTTGTACACGAGGCCCTCGAAAGTAGACGAATGTTGGTCGCGGCAAATCCTTAAATGACACCGCGAGAACGAACCATAATTAAGATGTTCATTCGCATATTCACATCAAAAAGGATATCGTTTAAACCCCGCACAACATATCGAAAACGAAGGATACGCATTCGAATATCGGTCATGGTGAATGATTTTTCCTCTCTGGAATATTGCAATGGCTTGTTTAAACCATGTAATTCGACATTAAACTACTAGAGAAAGTGCCCGTTGAATGTCAACGGGAAGGAAAAAAATCAACTCTAACAGTACATTGTATTAAACCGTTCATATATCTCATTTCGTGCAAAGAGTTATTGACTCAATGAGAATACACGGAATCTCGAAATAAACAATGAGTATGGTCGTCATGGGGACGGTGACTCAAAAACTGTTACGTTTCAGCAAACATTTCGGAATTTCGACCGAAATACGAAATTCTATTGAAGAAATAAGAATCTTCATTTTATTTTATTTCTATTGTTACATTTCCCAATAACAGAAAGCCACTATTTATAATTTAATTTTTCAAATAATAAAAAGGTCTGCAGCCAAATGAAGATTCGGCTTCACGTGTATATCTTATGTGAAAGTTACTGACATACAATATATATGTACACATGGGTGATTATTATTGTAGTAGATGAGTGTGTACAAGTAGGTACTTCTTAGTGTAATTGTTGCTTTTGTTATGACTGTGTTCCACATAGTATGTACTAAGTCCTGAATTATGATTCTCTGATGAGTCGTGCACGACTTGCCAGGATTGTGTGACTAACCGCTCTTTTTTATTTCTCTTTTTCCGTGTCCCACAGTGCAACGCGGCGGTGGGCGTGAAGGCGTTCTTCGACATGATGCACGAGGGCCCGCGGAAGGTGATGCTGTTCGGAGCGGCGTGCACCCACGTCACGGACCCCATCGCCAAAGCCTCCAAGCACTGGCGGCTCACGCAGGTCAGTGATTCGATAACACGCTTATTCGTTTATGCGCTGTGACAATTATTTTGTGAGGGCCTTGCCACACTCCAGGGCGCTATTGTACTACTAATATGCGAATGGCCAAATTGTGAAATGCCCTCAAGGTGCTGTGAGCGATAGATACTTCCCTAGTCATAGTGGAGACCATATTCAAATTTCATTCTATTATTTCAACGTCTGTAAAAAGTATGAAATAAATATTTTAATATTAATGGCGCAAATATGCTCAAATATATCAGTAATTAAATAAATAAAGCTACATAAGTCTCTAACTTGACTCATTTTTCCCGCTGAATGGCTAAAAACTATTCAAAACTGCAGGTTTTTTGCGATTCTGTTATAGTTACTGTGGTGAGAAATAGATTATTTTTTATAAATAGTTGAGAAAACATGCAATCTATACACCGTTAGTTTTTGACGAAATCTAGGTGTTATAAATTCCTATTTCCTTCAATATTCTCCCTCTGGAGCGCACAGCCGTAAAGTATACCATGTAAAAAAGCTTATATTTACAGGCAAATTACTCGGAAAACAGTTCAGCAAGGGGTTGATATTTTGATATCATTGGAAAGATGAGAGTTGTTTATTTAAAATGAGACAAAATTCATTAAATTCTTGGTGAAATGATTTTTTGAACAAACTACCTTAATTTATATATTTTATTGCATTCCGTTCAATAGCTCATCGGGTATTTATAGTATCTTATTCAGTGCATTGCTAATAATATTTACTTCGTTGTTTAAAATATCGACCTCACATTTGATGAATAGGGAAGTAATATTGAGTTTATGTCATGAAATTAAAATTAGCTATTCTATTCCATCGTTTCATAATTTAATTATTCCTTAATCAGTGCTTTGAATACATTCATTTGAGTCTTTCAACGTCAGGCCATTATTGTACAACCGAGGTTGAAAGACTCAAGTGAATTTATTCTAAGCCCTGATTAAGGAATAATTTAATTCCGAAACGATGGAAAAGAATTGCTGATTTTTATTTCATGACCTAAACTCAATATAACTTCCTTGAATGCAATAATATTTACTTCATACCTATAGTTACCGCGTCCCGTCAATTGGCAGTGAAATGTTTCTCGTCCAATTTCATTCATTACTTGATTTCCGAGGCTTGAACTTGGGTGATCACCAAAAATTTAACGGAACGCTACTTTTAAAGATAAATATACTTTAACAACAAGAAAAACACTGAAAATATTTTTTCAGGAGGTTTTTTTGGGATCCTAAAATGCCATTTTCTTTTATTTTTTTACGTCACTAAATGCGACGAGAAACTTCCGTTCCATTAAAAAGAAACGAGATTACTCATCTTGTCTTTATATTGTGAGGTGTAGCAGGGGAATATTGCCTGATAAGTAGTCTCCCTCGTTGGACGCCTCAAGCTTGATCTCGGCCTTGTGCTAATGCTCCATAGCGGAGCGGTTGGTGTACACAAAGGGTCATAAAGTAATTCTTCACGTGTACTATTCCATTCTATGATTCCCCTATTTCATAATGAATCCTAAGTAGATTCCATCCCTTGTGACCTGTGTCTGATTTTATTAGGCTGATTATGTTTACCGATGTAACTCGGCTTTTCCATTCCCTCACTTAATTCTGTCCAACATTTATACCCGATGACGATTTTTATTGTATAGGTGCACAGAATCCTCCAGGAAAGTCCATCTTTATATTCATATACAATGCCTATCACTCTCATTTGGCCCCTAATACGTATCTGACAACCTTCCTTCTAAGTACTTAAAACTTTTGTTTCATGATTTGGACTTCACGAGACAGTGAAAACCGAACCATAGGTGCCTATTGCATCAAATATTACTTATATACATATTCTATATTATCATTGAATGTGGGGTATTTATGTCAAACGAGTTTGCCTTTTATCCTTTAATATCCACATTACTCCTTGTTCAAAGAACTCCGTGTAAGTATTTCTAGTTATGGAATATGATTACAATTGGCTGCTACAATTCTCTTTTCTCTAAGCCATTATCTCTCGAGTCTTCTGAGATTATTACATGTTCTGTCCTCGCAACTCATGGCAGCTCCGTTTTTTATTATAATAATTAATAAAAATGCAGACTTGATACTGAAAAGTGACGCCACGAAACCACGACAACCCGGTTTGTAAACGCGGATTTTTTAAACTTAGCTATTTATCTCTCTGGCTTAAGATATTGCACGCGTGCAATCCACAGCTTCTTCGTGGCTCCACTTTGTGGAAACTTAAACACTATTCATTACAAGAAAGTTTTGTACTTTTCTACACTTTTTTATTCTTTTAAACACACTATACGCGTTTCACCAATTTTATGGCATCGTCAGGTGTAGTAGTCTGTTTACATATATATTATATTGTTGTCGTTGTTTGATACAGAACATTAAATTAAATTTTTAAGAAAAGTTTACATTAAAAAATGATAAAAAAGGAAATGAAACAAAAATGAAAAGGAGGGGAAAAAAATATTTAAAAAATGGATGCATTAGAACAAATTGAAATGATCAGGCATTCTCCAAATCCATGCAATGAGTAGCTTTTTACACATACCTTCCCAATACTTTCTGGAAAATTTTCGTCAAATAACGTTG
This sequence comes from Pyrrhosoma nymphula, assembly GCA_963573305.1. Classification (NCBI taxonomy): domain Eukaryota; kingdom Metazoa; phylum Arthropoda; class Insecta; order Odonata; family Coenagrionidae; genus Pyrrhosoma; species Pyrrhosoma nymphula. Next base: position 129,697,270 of record OY754337.1, on the reverse strand, counting down.
ACATTTCTCATACCACAACCCCTTGATTTCAATGTTTTTGCGAAGCATTGTTTGTAAATTTTTATTGTTATTATTTTCATGTTTATATTTTTTTACCCTCCTTTTCATTTTTGTTTAATTTTTTTGTAATTTTTTAATGTAAAATTTTCTTTAAAATGAAATTTAATGTTCTGTATCTAACAACGACAACAATATAATATATGTATAAACAAATTACTACACCTGAGACGATGCTATACAACTGGTGAAACGCGTATAGTGTGTGTTTTAAAAAAATAAAAAGAGTATAAAAGTAGCAAACTTTCTTATCGTAAATATTGCACACGTGTTTGACGAGGCAGTTAACTGAGTGGTGTAAGGGTTCCTGCCCTGGCTCACTTGCTCAAGGTCTTCTCATCATCGTACCAAAGATGCCACATCCCACAAAGACACCTCCCTCCCCGACTCTGCACCACTCCCAACGGAATGCGGTCGTAATGCAATACCAACTCTTCTTTTCCCCTTCCTCCTCCTCCTCCTCCCGCACCACGACACAAAACACACTCTTTAACAGTGTCTGTCTAAAGACGGCCAACGTCCGCAACACACTCCCCTCACCCGTACAATCCACGGGAGAGCGGTGGAATGTGGAAGTTAATCAGGTTCTGGCCAGCGCGTGCATCTGACTATGATTGGGATGTATTCGAATAAAGTTAAGCCGTTCTGCACCATGAGTTGGCGGTGTCAGTGGTCCATTACCTGGCATCGCATTCCCTCGACGACTCTCCGGTGAATCCGGTAATTTGAGAAGGTGATAAGGACTATACATTTCAACTTGCGGCATTAATTCAAACTTACGATAACATTAGAGCAATTTAACAACTGTTTTCAGAGTTCTTGCTTCAGAATTGAAATTGCACGCGGTAAGGGAATAAAGGAAAAAGATCGCATGCCCAAAGTATCGCCGAGGAGTGCAAAAAAGAGCTCATCGAGCTTACTATCGTTTGTATTTTGAAAGACTGTTCTCGTATTAAGATATTTTACCACTTATGATTTCACATCAGATGCTCAAACACTTCTGATTCCATAGAATTTTAATAACTCAATGCTTATCTGTGTTATAATTTGGACATGAGAGCGTACTCACTTCATGCTTGTGTCCCTGTACATATTAATTTACGTTTTCATATAATATAAGTACCCTCTCGTCGGTGGAGAGCAGAAAAAGAGAAAATAAACTGTAACTCAATGGGAATAAAAGCACTGATGAATATATGCGTGGCTTTCCTATTGAAACTATAGTTATACCTTCTACAAATGCCACGGACGAATAATTTTCAGTTATTTTTATAACCAGATATGTCTACAAATAAATACTTTACCATAATCTGATTCGTGTAGGACACGGAAAAAGTTATTTTTGAAACTTTATATCACATTCATACTTATTTCTCTAATCAATTAAACCCTCACTCAAAATTTACCTGGTTTGTGGTGGTCCAGATTGAAAAATTAACGGTGCACCGAAGCTAAAATTTGCTGCATCTATTCTTCTGCTCTTGTTCTAGGTTTCCTGGCTTTTAAGCGATAACTTGAGTTTGATTCTTTACCGTGTACATTCCACAATGTTAAAGTTTTACCAAGCCAAGATGAGGTGCGCAAACTAAGCATAGCAAATGTTAAAAGGTCTTCAAAGGGCCAGTGGTTTCCTTGAAATTCGGAAATGGATGAGATATATTTTCAAAAGAATAAGACGCGGAGTTCTATATTTCGAACAGTCTGCAAATATTAAGTAGGCAGTCTAAAATTTATAACCAAATATTAGAATTCAAATTACCGCTACCCAAAATCAAGACGGTCGGTAATATTTAGGTCCAAAATTCGAAATTCAGCACCAGTTGTATAACTTCATCACCTCCTTACCTGCCAAATTCAAAGTCGGGCTTCATGTGCATTGGCAGATCTCAGCATATCATTACCAATTGTCACTATTCAGATAGATAGCCAACATTTTAAGGCTTACTTTTACACATTTCTACCCATTTAGAAGCACATGTCTCTTGTAGGTATGTACCAAGTTCTGGAAGCCAAATCAAAATTTTATATTTTTCACTTCATTTGCATATATTATACTTGTTTGATCATTCTTCTGCAGCTGAGAAATGACTTTGTCCACGCATTCGTAGGAACGTCCAATGTGCAGGCATCATCCGAATCAACCCACAGTGTGTGTCCGTGCCATTCAGTCTAGCCACCTGAATTCGGCACTTCATGGTTGTATTACAGATTGCACTAAACCATGTGATTGAGTAGAAAAACAAAGACATCCACTCTTCCGTGTAGAATTATGAAATAAAAAAAGGTATGAACTGATAATGGATGTAAAGATTTTAAAATATAATATACCTGGGATTTGTAAACAACTGTGGCACTACTCAAAATATACCACGAGTTGTGTTGTTTTGGTCTGATTCCTAAAACTATATTATGGCAATGGATTTTGATAGTGTAAAGTCAGCTGGCGAAGAGCTTGACATGGAGTGTGGCGTTGAATGGGGCAGAAACGTGGACCTTGAGAAAGGAAGACGAAAATAGGCTGAAGGCTTTTGAGATGTGGGTGTGGAGGAGAACGGAGAAGGTGCGTTGGACGGAAAGGAAGACAAATGAGGAAGTGCTTGACATGGTGGGCGAGGAGAGGAAACTTATAGATGAGATTAGGGGAAGGCAGGGTAGGTGGCTGGAAGGGGTAATGAGGGGCGATGGTTTGCTGAAGGCCGTGATAGAGGGTAGGATGTTGGGTAAGCGGGGAAGGAAGAGAATAGGTTTTATGGACGGGATAAAGAAAGGTAGGACTTAAGCTGAGAAGAAAAATAGAAATACTAGAGGTAGAAAGAGCACGGCACGTGTAAGAGTTCGTTGGATATTCTCTGACTTTCATCATAGCTTACCTCTTAACCGGTAGACTACTGTAATGAATGAATGAAAGTCAGCTGACTAAGCCCTTGGGACTGGTGGAATTATTGTTATGGATAATCCTACGGATATTATTTACGCTATGGCTAGGCTTAGTAAATTTTACATACACGATTCTTGTGGTCAGAGTAGTCCATGCCGAGAAGGTAGGTAGAGATTGGATGTGGCGAATTATGATGCAACTAGTGTACGTGGTGAGGCAAAAATAGAGGAAATAGAACATAAACCTGAAAGCTACACGCGCTATAACTTTAAACTCAGCCAATTACTCTACATTTACTTTATCAGAGATATTTTACATATTTATTTGCCAAAACCGAAAAAGCGCCTCTTTTAATAATATTTTTCAAGAAACGTATCCGTTCTATTTCCACGTTATATACTTTGTTATTAAGCGAAGGCTCAAACCATTTATTTTTTCTGTAATATGTGGTTTTATTGTGGTTTTGCTGAAATACTATCAAGAAATTGTTTTTAGCCTTGAAGTGTGTTTTTACTCCCAAGGAGAGGGAAAAATTAGCAATGGCTCAAGAGACAAATTAATCAGCTCATGCGGCTACATAGTTCCTTACTTATTTTTAATACCATTGAAATTCAAGCTGACCGGTAAGAAAACAATCTAGCAGCAATATATCTACATGGCAGAAAATAATACCCTTTAATGATTGGGTGGAATTTTGAGCAGATCGGTTCAGGAATCGTCAGCCATAAACCATTCCCGGCCACAGTTTTAATGGAGCGGCATTCGAATGAAAAGCTTTCTCATTCTGACATCTTCGCTCTTATTTTCTTTGCTTCCTTTTCCCTCCTATCATCGCATTTTGTAATAATTGACTCTTTTGTTTTACCCCTTGAAACACGACTGTTCGGGAACTTGCAGTTTAAAAAGTAAATTCTTGGTATATTTTCATGAAAATCAGAGTTGGATTGAAACATGACTGAAAAACGTTGCTTCCTTATTGCCTTTGATCCAAATAAAAACAGTAACTATATTTAGTAGCCACCATCATCATTGAGTAGCCATTTTTTTAACTTTTAGGAAAAGGAAATACGCATTTAGTGGTGTTTGCAAGTTTAGCATATATTTATTTGATGTCTATGTTTAGCTACAACGTTTTAGCTATTTGTGTAGCTTGTGTGGTGATCGGGTAGTCTTTCGCAGTGTTTACGTTAGTGAATTTTGGGAATATATCGTGTCTCTATTTTAAAAAGTGTATGCTAGTAAAATATGTGTGCCCAGGGTTATTTTATAATCTCACCTTTTTAATGACTCTTTGCGGAAAGGCGGGAGATCCGTTTCTCTCTCTTAATGAGCGGCTCACGATCGGCAAAGGTCCAAAGGTGCACCATTTCACGTTCCTAACGACAAGTGAGATGGAACTAATGAAATGCGGAGCCAATTGAAACGGATCAAGAGTCGAAAGATACGGCTCAAGACTCAAAGGAGCGGATGAATCAAATAAATAGACCGGCAGTTCACCACTTGAGAGCCGAAGATGGACACGTTGCAGTTGCCTGGGTGGAGAAGTTGATCTAAGAAAAATGACGAAATTTTCCATATTTTATGACGTATTCTCACTTAAGTGAGATTACAAAATAAACCCCCAGAGTCTGTAATCTGCTAAGTTCACTTGGTTAAGGAATCACGATCTAAACTAATGGGAAGGTTAGTTAGCTAGTAAAACTTTATCTACGATAAATCCATTTATTGGATACCCGGATTTATTTTCATCTAAAAAAATCAAATTCTCTTTGACTCATCTGGACATTGGAGAAATTTCTTTAACATTGTCCGTAAAAATTGGCAGCATTGCTTCACTTTCCTTCTTTCCACTCCCCCTTCCGTGCAATGCGAAAATGATTCCTTTCGTCTATTCTTTCCACCCATCTCGACACTCACGGTAGGACAGCCCTCGCGAGGCGGGGGGATACACATGACAGCTCAAACGGCGTCGGCACAGCATTCATCATCATCTCTCTCTCCATCATAACCCCTCATGCGATACTCATGAATGACCCCTTTTCATTCCCCTCCCCCTGGATAGGGCCCGTTCGTTCACGCATTCATTACATTCCCTCTCAACGCCTCGGAATGAGAGGCTTCGGAATGAGAGGCCTCGTCACAAGGCTCGTTGGCTCGACTCACGAGTAGTGCTCACCACACACACTCACACACACGTGCTGCAGCGAACGGTAGAAGAGCATTCATCGTCGACTCTCGTTCCACTGGCGGAAAAAATGGCGAATTCCATCTCTTTCTCGTCTCTCCAATGTTTCTTTCGCTCGCCCCGTTGAATGCGCCAGTAAGCGAGAGTGAATTGCGCGTTTCTTCCGGTCCCATTCGATTCCATTCCACTGCTCTTTACAAGGGTCTGACACTCACATTACTCCAATGGTTTATACATTTCACCCAGAGCTCTCTAACGGTCAGGCGCTAAATATCAACGCCACAGGTATACTCTTTAATTGAATATCTGTCAGATTTAATTAGGAAAGTACTTATTTATTTCTCAGGGGAAACTTAAAAAGGTAATTGTATAATCAATTCTGCATCCTGAAAAATTCTGGAACCAGATTGCAGCGATAATAATAATGCCGTCCAGTCCTTCTCTTGGCGTTTTCGCAGTGTGTACTTTCTCGGCCATCTTCTTTGTTTACTTACGGTTGCGATGGCGATGTCTCGTGTGGTCCCAGGCGTATTTTAAATGTACGCTTATAAACTTCTTACATCAAAAGGAATAATTACTGCATTTCTTCTCAAAAAATAAAAGATTTATGGTCAAAACATACAATCTTCATCTTGCTCACGCATACGTATTTTTCCATTAGCGCCTGAAACAATTGGCGCTAGTAGTAATCCATACGAGATATCGCAATTCCGCCAGACCCTCTTTATATGCGCTTTCCGTCTCCATGGCCTGGCGCACTCGTGCTCGACCGTGAAACGGCGTTAGTCGCGTGGTAGGTTGGGTAGAGAGGAGGGAAGACGTTTCGAACACCCTCTCGGTAACCAACTCTTCGGATTCAATTCCACGCCCCCCCAGACAGAACGCGACGCGCGAATGAAAAGAAATGCACTCTTGAACGCCGGCCTGCGCGCTCTGCACTCGCCTTTATTCATTTCTGGCGCGAGACGCATTTCGATGCGCTCTTGTTTTTATTTTTACCCTCTGCCGATTTCCGCTTTCAGTTCGTTTCCATTCTCGACAGCTCCTCCTTTATGATTCTGGCGCAGTTTAAAATTTCACGTGGAATGTTATTCTTCTGTAAATGTTTGAACGGTTACATTTTCGGCCTTTTGAGAATTCTGGCTGTTTTTTTTATTCTTGGGGTCTCGAGCAGTGATCATTTTTTGAATGAATTTTTAATGGAATTTTTAGGGAACAAAATAAAAGCGTTCAAATATTGAATGGTGACGTATGTTTTCCGGAAATTCGTGGCTACTCCATTGTGGATGCCGAAGTAAGTACTATTCATACCAATATCACTCCGAAGAATTCACACTAGCAAATTTGTTCTATAGTTTATGTAGATATATTTAATAAGAACAGTATAGTAGTTGTATTCCTACATTAAGGACGACTAATGAGGAAGTGTGGAGGATATTTTTATTTTTGTCAGTGCCGTCAACCAATGCTATTTTCTATCTAAAAAAATGTACTTAATTATTATTATTATTGAATCGCAAAACGTAAATATTTGGCAGTGTAAACTTTTGATTTTACACAACATAAACGGTGATAGGTTGACATAATTGAATAATGAACTAAAACCAGTTTTAGAAATAGGTTGGCAGGCAAGCAGGCAGAAATGAATTCCGTAAACTTGTCAAGTAATTGGAGAACTTAGTATAACATGGCATAGCGGAGAACTTAGACATTGATTTTCAGCAGTTTCAAAAGTGGATTTTAAGTGGTTGAATTTTTCCTGCTACTGGCAAACTAACAGTGCTTTTTTTGTATGTGAACGCCCTTAAAAAGATACTGTGTCTGTGATATTGTTTTAAAAGAGTGAATTATTTTGATACGAATGATTATTATAAACAGAAGTGGTTGTCTTAGATAGCAATAAGCAATAAAAGTTATTTCTAAAATATAAAACGCAAGGAGTTACTGCGAAATTACTATATAAATCAAGAAACCTAGTTATTAAACAAAATGGTGGCGATGATGAATAGTTAAACACCAAATTTGTAAAATCGTATTTGCTTATTTGTATTGGTGTATTTTTATATTATTTTTAGGGGATAATTCATTCAAGACGAATCATTTTGATTTTCACAGGGCACAATAGCAGCATTCAGCGTTCAATCTCATTTCTTATGTCATTCCAAGGTTCTAATACCTATTGAATCCTATTTTATTAAAAAAAATTACACATACAGCAATATTGCCAATTCAAAGTGCACTTGTAATACACATAAAATGAGATAAAGCAATGAACAACAAAATACACGAACAAAAAAACAACTGAACGAATATGGAATAGGGATGCTGATTATTGTTGAATAGAGAAAGTTGAATGTCAACGGGAAGGGAAAAAATCAACACTAATAGTACATTGTAATAAACCATTCATATATCTTATTAAGTGCAAAGAATCATTGAGTCATTAATGGATATATATATATATATATGTACACGGGATATCGACTTTTAAACAATGAGTGCGGTCGTTATGGGGACGACGACTCTAAAACACCAAAATATTGTGAAAAACCGTTACGTTTGAACAAATATTTCGGAATTTAAAATAGGAATGCAAAATTCGATTCAAGGAATGAAAATCTTTATTTTATTTCTATTGGTACCTTTCAAAATAACAAAAAACTATTTCTAATTTCATTTTTTATAAAAAAATGTCTGCAGCCAAATTCAGCTTCACGTGTAATTCTTACCTGAAAGTTACTGACACATGGGTTCTAAATTCATACATTTTTTAACCAACATTTTAGATTGTTATAGTAGAAGGTGATGTTTGTTATTATTGTAGATTATTGCCTTGTTTGATGGCTGTTTCCGGAATTCCATTCATGGATAATTAATTGATTCGTCATAGAGATTGATGACAGGATGTGTTAGCTCCGAATGTTCATGACATTTGAGTGTGATGTGGGGGTGGAGGGGTGTTTATTGCGCGCGAGGTGTGTCTTGCGTGCGGAGGGCTAGCTCCCTGCCCGACCCATAAACGGTGAGTTCGCGGTTGTGTGATTGTGTGTGAGGTGCTGTGGCCCAGTTATAATTGGGGAGGAGGGGATAAGGGGGGGTGAGGAGGGAGGGAGCATCCCTGGTTAATGACTGCAAATGGATATTTCCATTCGGCCCGTCCGACGGGAATTCCGCGCGAAGGACGCGGTCACCACGCTACATATATATACGTGTGTAACTGTGTATGCACGGACATCGGAGCTCGTGCGCGTGATATATACCACCGTGTAAATTGAATTGGAGCTCCGTCAAATCATGACGGAGATGTTTATTGGCAGCTGTGCCTTCCCTCGGATGTGGTCTGTTTCATCGCATCGCGCTGAGTGGCCACCACTAACGTTCGTCAGTCACCTCTCCTACCCTCCTCCCCCTCCCCCCTACAAGAGTAGTAATTGCCAACTCATTCGATTCCGATTCTGAGTCGATTTCAGCAGTTGTCCGTTCCCTTGATGGGAAATTCCTAGATAATGATTGACAACTTTTTTTTTTCTATGTTGAAGTTTTCTTAGACTTCCGGGACACGAAAATAACATTAGCACCAGACATGAGTTTGAACATTGGTTTGAACATTGGTTTGAAGTTCGAATATCCGGTAAAATATTGTCTAAAAGAAAGCAATAAAACAAGCAAAACATACGGAAAATTAATCGTTTCAAATGAAGTAGTTTAATATGCAAAAGACGTATACGTATTGTGGTGGAAAAATTTGTCTGTCAAAGTATTTGAAAGAGAAAAACGGCGACTCACGGAAAAAGGCAGTTGTCATACTTGAGATATTTTCCATTTTTTATGGTTATTTACCATTCCATTACATGAAAAGCTTTAAATTGAAGTAATGGCGTTTTATTACGCCTTTTTTGTAGAGGAATCGCTCGTTATTTGGAAGAAAAGCCTCCGTCCTAGAAAATAATTAAAATTGTTTTGCAGAAACCATACTTAAACTTTGATTTAAAATATTGTTATATCATTTATCCCTATACAATCATGTCACGTGAAAGCCCTGAAAATACTCTAGAAACCATTTTTATTTTATTGTGATACAACATATACTTTTCTTGTGATTATTTTTTTATAAAACACTACGTTTTAGCGGTAGAAAGTTTAAAATACCTCGGTAGTCTAGGTAGTAGGTCGGCGAAAAACCTCGTAAGATGAAGGTACGACTATCAAGCAATCTGTCTTATCAATTCTTAAATTCTGCACTGTGGTGGCATTTACTTACAAATATACACGTATAGTTGTCCTGAAATGAATAAAAGATACATTTTAATTCGGATGTTCATATATTTAATATTCGTTTTCCAATGCGTATCCACTAACGGATTCCTTCAACCATGACGACTTCATCTTTTATTTTATAGTGAACGCGAAATAACTTTATAACAACACGCAATTAATCATTGCAAGAAGGAAGAGTGAATTTGATAAACGTTTATTCAACACATTTGAAGAAAAATGTAAGTAAGCAAATGAAGGAATTTAAAGGAGCGTTTTCATATTTTCAGTTACATTAGTCGCACCATACATTAAAAAAACGCAAGTTATCAATCGCATCGCACGACTGTAATCTTGAGAATATTTTTATCGTGGTTAAAATTAAGAAGCTGGAATAAGTGTATCAATCTGGGAAACTGGAGATGTCGACAATCCTCGTAAAATTCGTGGAGTCTCCCTAAAGGACAGAGGGAGAGTTGGTAACATTGCTCACAACCCACCATCTCATTCCCTCGACCCACCCCACCCCTCCCCCCTTCCTGTCACCCCTTCCCCCCCTCCCCCCCCCCCCTCCTCACCCGAATGCGACCGCCAACGCGAGAACATCGGCCACATTGGTCAGGCTGTCAGAAAACCTCAGCCTGTCGCACCGGCGATACAACGGCGCACAGTGGTCCGGGTCCGAAAAAAGGAGGACAAATTTTTCTATTTTCTTGAAACTCACTTTAAATATGCAGTGCTTGTAGGAAAATGTCCGGGGAATCGTACCACACGCTTAGTTTCGCATAAAAAGTTTTGTTTATTGTTTAGTAAATTGCTTCAAAGTAGAGCTAATTTTAGCTAAACCGCTATTTCTCTTCCGTTTTTTAGTTAATAAGATACTAAGTATGTTTTTATTAACATAAATGAGTTAATTTGCACTTAAAACCGTTTTAATATTTATTTAATAATTACTTATTTTTTTAGTTTCAGCGGCACTACCTCTGCTAGCTGATAATCGTTCAACTTCAACGTCAGAATCAATTCCCCTAACTGTCTTACATTTACAGTACCCATTTTTTTAAATTATTTACTAATTTAAATGTCTAGAAGTTATATTATGCAAATACTTTTTACATATTTGCATATTTAATAATAACAGGCGTTTTCTATGCAGCCTCCTCATTATCGGTTAATTTAGCAATAAAATTCACAATAGGTATCTTCTAAAATAATTATTTTTGTTGAAAATAACAGCAGAAATGAACTAAGCGCGTCTTAAAACATATAAATGACAATTTTCATAGTAATCTGACAAAAATCTGATTTTTGTCCCTCTTTTTCTCGATCCGGACCGCTGTGCGGCGTGACTCAAGATCCTTAACTCCCCTCCCGCTGGCCACTAAGGGCATTTGGTAATTGGGAAGAAGTGGTCCAAGTACGGCGAGAATGTGCACCGTTTGAATTCCTTTCGTTCGAGTACACCGTTGGGGTAGTCCAATATGTTCAAGTCTAGTCGTTTAAGCCTAGTGTGGAATTTCTGTTTTAAATGAAATAGTTAACGCTGGAAAGTTTTTATTTCTTTCCTCTCTCTCTGCCTCATCTTCCACAATCATTCTTCCATGGCACACCCCACTTGCTCAATTATTAATTAAGTAGATTTAAGGAAATCATTGAAGCCAAGTCATAGGATTGCTTGTTCGCAATCGGAATGATTGGCCTAATATCAATCAAGTGCGCACACTAGATTCTCCTTTCTGATATTCGTAACGATATCCATATATAAATAAGGGAATCTTTAGAAATTACCCGATTTACCTGCTTTTCATTTATCAAATCTTAACTTGACCCCAGAGCAAGATATGAATATGTATTTGACTATTTTTCTCATCTCTTGCTGTAAATATTTAATAAGAATTATTGTAAATGTAGTTATATGTAATAGCTAGAAAGTTAAGAAGAGTTTATCGGTGATGGAAGGATCAACGCTTCTGTAAAATGTCATATGACTAGAGACTCGAAGGTCAAACGTTAGACGCATGTGCATCACACAGCAACAACAACATTGTAACATAAAAATTGAAAAATGTTTACGTGGAAATGGAGGGTCAGCTCTTTTACCAACTTCATCTGGAGGCCTAGGATAAATTTGCAAAATATTTGACAAAGTCTAATTTAAATAGATTCTAATCCCTTTGTGGCTATGAGCTCATCATAGCCACAAAGCTAATACGTCAACAAATTCACGTAGCCCCTTATATTCCTTCTTACTTTTAATTCCATTTGAACCATTTTTCTCACCCTCGTAGAAGACGGCATCTTCCAAGATACCCTGCAATCCACCACGAGGGTGTGTGGCAGGGGGTGAGTATCCACCAACATGTATTAGACTATACCCTATTAAAGATAGTGTAACTGCGACTATTGATGCATTCGCATAAATCATTAATGATATTCAGGAGGCGAAGACTCATAAGCAAACAGTACACTCTAGGTGTGCTACCAATGTTAGAAGGACTGTTTGTATTTATGTATTTTGTAACTACATATAGGACGTATTCCGGGAAAACATGATATCGATGAACATCGATGAGCATGTACCCATGTCCGCTTGTTTATTTATATCTCTTTGAAGGTGTATAATTTAAGCTGTCCTTGATAAAAGTGTATTTCTGATTACAGAAATCGTTAACATGGTAGTGAGCACCAAGATATATTCTCGTTTTTATCAACTCGGCACTTTTGCCTTCTGCCCCCCTTGCACCCTCTCCCTCCTCTCTCTGCCCCACTCCCTCTTGTGCCCCCCCTGTCCCATCTCCACTCTCTTTCTCCATCTCCCCTTCCTTCTCCCCTCCTTCTTCCTATCTCTCCTTCCTATTATTCCGCCGTCTCTGTCGCTCCCTCTCCTATTCTTTTAGTGCTCGTGGAGCGCATTTCCGTGCCAATGGAGGAAAACCTGGAGGGCGTACGCTTTTTATCGCCCGTGCTTTAAAAATTGCTATCTTGTTACCTCGTGCAGTTCAGCGTGCGTCTCGCTTTATGCGCCGCGTTTTCCGGAATAATGATAAATTTGGTTGCCAGCCCACCACATGCACCACTTCAACGAGAGAGAGAGAGAGAGTGAGATTCCTCTCTTTCCACTCTCCCGTTTCATTCCCCCTCGTGATATATCCCCCCTCCCTTCCCCCCCCTCTCCACAACTTTCGCTCTTCTCATTGGTTGTCCTTCCCTTCCCTCGTACACGCCTCTTTCCCTTTTTTACGCCCTTTCCCTTCCCATTCCCCTTCCTCCTCTCCTGCACCCTTCTTCAAAACTGTTGCTTTTCTTTCCAACTTTCTCTCGGAAAGTTATTCTAGGGGCGCAAAAGTGCATTCGTTACGCAACTTCTTTTCCACTAGAATAACATTCCCTTATTTCTGGTATTATTAGCAATTCATCTTTTAAAGTAAACGTGCGCATCAGTAGGACAATAATTTATTCTAGCTTCTCATTGTGCGGAGTGATTGTGTGTTTTCGTTTTCTCGTGAAGGAAGTTGTCAAAAACTCTCTAATGAAAGTACGGTCACTAGAGAAAAGACCACAGGTGAACCACAAAACCGCCACAGGATATGCCACAGGAATTGTGTGGTGTCCACAGGGAATATGTGGTTGGTGTATGGCTCCCCCTCTCATGGGGGGGGGGGTGGCCTAACCACGACCCCTGATAGGGGAGCAATAACCTCTCCAAGCGGCCCTTCCTCCCCGTAGCTGGGCGAGTTGAACCACCCACGGAAGGAAAAATTTGACCTGCGAAAAGGATTATTTCCAAGGGGAGTGGTAGGGTTTCTTTTCTTGTGATGTGTGAGTAAGAAGAAAAGGGAGATCTGCGAAATTCTGACGCGCCAAGATCCCTCGCACACGACAGAAGCAAGAAGCCACGGAAAACAAAAGACTATCTTAGGTCTCAATCCCCGAAGTTCCTTTCGTTTCTTATAAGCATTGTAATTTATACGCGTATTCATTAACGTAATTTTTTTTCAAATATTTAACGCATTTTCTTTAATTGGAAGTCTTTATGATATTGAAATGTATATTATATTTGAAATGGTGAAATATATTCTGGATCGAAACTAGGTCACTCAATTTCGCTCTGAAGTAACCGATAATGTCAGGCTCGATTTGAGCGCACAACTGTCCTTGCAAAGCATTATGGGAAAACATTTTTTATGGGCGATATATTTCTGCGCAAACAATTGTTTAATTTTAAAATGATTAGTTTTGAATTTCACATTCTTTTAGCAAATAATTTCGTGATAATTCGAGGCTCAGAAAGAAAGACGTTCAGATTGAAAAATGCACCTTTCGCACTCATCTCATCCTTATTGTGAATTCGATCGTTTTATTATCCAATGCAGAACTTCAAATACGTGTATATTATGTGTTCACTAATGGCATTATACCGTATATAGTTGACTTGAGCTGGCTGATCTTAGATTATTGGTTGTATCATGTTTAATTGGTCTCCACCATTACTGCATTCTCCATTCGCCATAGGTCAGATTTTTCTCATGCGAGATCTATATAAGAAAACATTCGTAATAGCACTTTCTACAATGCTGTTTTGTGGGTTTTTCCTTACTTAACTACCTAAGCAGCAAATATTTTATGGTGAAGTATAGAAAATTGAACCAATTCCGTGTTAAACGTGCAGAATTAATTATGACGTTTTGAAAGTAAAAGGAATTTTGTTACCGCAAGGACACCCATACAAAGAAAATCTAAATGCTATATATTTAGGATCAACCTATTGTAAGCTTATAACGCTAATTAATACGAGTAGAGTTCGCACATTCTTGTAGCTAACTTAGTATTGTAATTCCACCTACACCTACTTTATCTACGCACCTAATTAGATCAAGGAAAAAGTTGTAAGTCCTATTCCCCCAAAATCTCCTGTCTCCCACATAGTCACGCATTGTGTGCGCGGGTCTCGGTAACCATCCCAGTTTCCTGGTCTCAAGCACCCACATCCAACCACCTCCACCACCTTCTCTGGTTCTCTGGTTTTTCAATTTGCACAGACAATCTGAAAAGGCTAAATTTTGCTACTTCATACACTTCCAATAAGCTCTATCGGGTATACATATTGAAAAGGAACTGCCTTAGCAATTTACGTTTAGAATTAGCAACGCATAAACACTTTTTCAACTACTTGTAGTCTGCAAGCATCTGTGACCCCCCGGCCGCTGTCCAAGTTGGGAAAAAACTATACTAACCTGGATTCAAATCAGGGCTGTATGGACGAATTACTTTCATTTGAAACATTTACCACTGCACTGTGTGTGTGTGTTTGCGGCATATTATGCGCATGAGCGTTGTCATGGCTGTACTCTTCGAGTCGACGGAGCTCCACAACGAGGTTTCTAAGAACGAAAAATACTTGTTGAGTTCCGGTACAACATGTGTCTTAGTTTTGCTGAAGTTATGCTGAAAATAGCTAACAGTTGTAACATAAAACCGCATTTAACGAAAAAAAATCCCCTGTGCTTAATGGTGTTTCTTTTAAAGTGAAAAGGGTCTTATTTTTTAATCCGCCCTTGTACAATATGTTGCCACGCTGTTTGTATTTAACAAAATCTCAGTACAACTTTCGATAGTTCCTCGTTGTTTTGGAGGAGATGAAGTATTTTCCTCTTTAGTCAGTTGCAAATAAACTTCCTTAATTTAAGTGAGGATGATTCAAGGAAATCAGTGGTGCAAATATGATTTCCAGAAAATTCTACTTAGATAAGTAACAAACCACAATGTTCTGGTAAGGATGTCCTGAGAGCATGAGACATTCCCTCCACTGAATGCGTAATCCATAATTTATAAGTAGCTGTAGAAAATATATTGCAATTTAATGATAAAAAGTCAAACGTAAAAAAATATACATATGATACAGAGAAAGTTACCAATGACATTGAGAAAACTCATCTCCATTGTGTTTCAAAACTGTGGTGAGCAAACAAACGTTTGAGGAAGATAGATATCCATAGAGGAAACATTAATCGCATAGAATTAGCTGAGCATCATGACTTCTCTCCTTGCTAGCAGCAGAAAATCTTTCTCCCATTTATACTTCTCCGCATTGTGAATTTGAGCGAATTATTGTCCTTGTCCTATTTTAAATGAATCTTACCAAAAGAATTTCCATTTTCCTTAATCATTTTCACTTTTATGATGAAACTTCTAGCCATTTTATATTTCTATTTTTACAGCCGAATATGAATTTATTGACACAAAAGATGAAGATATTCCGAAAGAAGAAAGACAGTTGAGGAAGTGATAGGCATGGTGGGTGAGGAGATTAGGTGGAGGCCGAGCAGATGATCATGCGAAAAAAACGCACAGCGAATAAAGCGCGTATGTGCGTAGAAAGCGCACAAGGGCCAATGTGACAGACAACCCAACAGCGATGACAGCGCCACCGAGTGGGGAAACGCACGAACTCCTTGAGACTGGAGGCAAGGGTAACCTTCAAGGCTACCTGGGGTGAGGAGGTTATTTGGCGGATAGTTACGTTTCTTTATTCACGAATACCCTTTTGAACCAATTCATTACCCAACCCACCCAAATGGTGATTGTTTTGCGTAAAACTACGGCGAGTTGGTGTTGAAAGTTCCGTATCTTTCCGTGTGGCGGCGCTGTAATCAGTATTTCGCTTTACGCTTCGTAGCCATCTTGCGTGACGTAGGTATTCCAGAAATGTTATCCCTCTCTACCTTCTCTAAAACTCATGTTCGTGGGGTTAACTGTGCGCTTTCTTCGCTGTGCGCTTTTTTCGCGACACCGAGCAGATGGCTGGAGCGGGGTCGCTGGAGGCATTCAAGGCGATAAAGAGTATTTAGGGTGAGTGAATGAGAAAGGAGGGCCGGAAGAGGTGAAGGATTAACTTTTTATCCCGAGTGTATGATGTGAGTGGATAAAGACAGTGATACCACGTCGCCAGCCCTTTTCGTGACTCGTATGAATCACCGTGAAGGCGTCACATAAACGGCAGAGGCTTAATGGATGGGATGAACGGAGGGAAGACTAATGCCGAGTTGAAGAACACGATCGTTTGAGGGGATGGAGGCGTTATCCTGTCTAATCTACGAGAAGTTTACGCTTTTCCATATGAATATAACTTAAGATTTTTTCAGCGAGAGATAGTTCCCTAGGCATTGTAGAGACCATATTCAAATTTTTTTTTTATTTCAGTGTCTGTAGGAATTATGAAATAAATATTGTAATATCAATGACGCAAATATATAGTTATAGATGACAAAAATGCTCAGTCATTCAATAAATAGAGCTACATAATTCTCCAACTTGACTCATTTTTTCACGCCGTACGGCTCAAATCCCTCCAAAACAGCAGTTTTATTTTGCGATTCTTTAAAAAATACTCTAGTGAGAACAAAATTATTTTTTATAAATAGTTGAGAAAATATGCAATCTAAACACCGTTAGTTTTTTGACGAAATCTAGGTGTTATAAATTCCTATTTCCTTCAATATTCTCCCTCTGGAGCGCACAGCCATAATCTATCCCATGTACAACAGCTTATATTTACAGGCAAATTGTTCGAAAAGTAGTTCGACAAGGAGTTGACGTTTTGATATCATTGGAAAGATGAGAGTTATTTCTTTAAAATGAGGCCAAATTCATCGAATTCTAGGTGAAGTGATTTTTCGCTCAAACTACCTTCACCAGTACGTTACCTCTGGCAAAAATTAATAATGTAAACCTACATATTTATTTCCCTCCGTGAACTAGTCAAGAGATTCGTTTCAGCGCTTTATTCATATGTATCTCTCGTTAAAGTTTCCATTTCTTATCAGGGCATCGTTAGACATTATTCCATTCAAGCGATGATGTCTGGGTCGAACGACGTGGAAGGTGGCATCAAGCACCTAAGTATGGGGTGTCGCTCCTCCCCCCCCTAACACCACCCTGGACTATCTCCGCCAACCAGTGCACGCAATCTCCGTCTTCAATACCCTTCCTTTCATCCCCCCCCTGGGGTGACACATCCTCACCTACTCACGCCTCCCGCTAATCCCGCTACCGCTTTAACCTCCCCTCTCTCCCTCATACACCTATACTTATATCCATTCAACCTCTTCCACCTTTCTCTTCCCGCCGCCCTTGGTCTCGCCACACGTTTTGGAACAGCGACCGTTCCTATCCCCTCCCCCCCGCCCTTTCCTGCTCATCGCAGAGCGATAAAGTCATCTTCCTTCTCACCCATCTCTCCACGATATCTTCGGTTCACAAATATTTGAAGTGCAGCAAATATGGCTTTGGCATCCCGTCCTGCCCGTTCACTTTCACTTTGTAATTTTAGTCCAGGGTTGGTGGATGTGAGGAGAGGGAAACTCCGACGGTGGCAATAGGAAAGCATTGTCGGCGGTGTGCGTTTGATATGACTTTTACCTCCACCTAAACCACGAAGGCGAGGGAAACACTTGGGATCTATGGCATCAGACTTTTGACGTTACTCTGCTCTAATTAGGACACATCTTGAGTACGCTGTGAGCATTTGGAACCCTTTTTTGAAAGATATACAGCACAATATAAGCGAAATGCAGTGGAAAGCCAATCCCTTTCGTTAAAACTGCTGCAAGCAAACAGATTGGTAGGACTAGGTAGGGAATCGCTTTGGACTGGATGGCTGCATGCCAGGGTAAAATACCTGAAAAATTCAGAGTCAGATTCAGCTTGTTCTGCGGCGCCAGTGCCGGCACTTAAGTAACTTTAACGGTGTAACCCGCTAGTGGCCACACAATTGTGAAAAGTTCACAGTGAAAAAAAATGATACGCCTGGAATGGGATTCGAACCCGGATCCCTCAATGACGCGCCGAGTGCTCGAACCAGTTTAGCTACCCAGTCACCCGAGTATTTCGTGGAGACCTTGAGGATCGAGTTGTTCCCTCACACACGGGCGCACGCAAATCGTATCGTATATGAACGCTCCCCGTCCAAGCGAATGAATATTTCACTGTAAATTTCACACAAATGCGCAATGATAGTTTAACGAGGGTTGGTTGAATATCCGACATCGAAATGCGTAACAATGATATTATTTGAGCCCTGAACTCAACGTCTGTAGAATGGTCGTAATTGACAAAATAAGGGAGACAGACAATGTGCCGAACTGATAAATAGCGAAAGATCTTCCCCTCGTGTACCGTTAGAAAACTTCAACGGAGAGAGACACATTAAAACAATCCATTGACGCGCAAATCACTTTAGTCCTTTCTCTCTTCCAAATTGGAAGTTCCAATTCCTTGGCTCTCAAGGATGGAGTCCTCTAACACCCTCTGCCAAACGCCGCCGCGGAGAATCCCAGGATAATACGTGGATATAGTCTCCTTCCTTCCTCTCAATTCCGTACCCTATCTACTCCACGGCTGTAAAAGGGCTTGCGCCTGCTGCAGTCAAATAGAATTCGAAATGGATGACTTACGATTCACGTGCAAATGGTGCGATCTTCATAATTTATCCTTCCTTATGTCCTTTGGCGGTCACAGTGTATAAGCTTTTTAGGTTGAACCCAAAGCCTGAATTTCATCAGTGTTTTTGTTACTTTTATAATCACTCATCGATTATTGCTATGGCAGGAATTATAATTAAATATTTAGGTTTTTATATTTTTTATAATATACAATGTTTTAAGATCACTTGTACGTATAAGTTGTATTACTCTTGTGTAAAGAGATTATGGAATATACTCAATAAGAAACAAGAGATATATTTGCTATTAATGCTGAAGCACGGAAATTTAAGAAAGGTGCCTTGGAAGTTTTCTGATTGGCTTCGGCAAAACTCTCGGAAGTTTTGAAATTTTTAAGTATTGACAGACATGGGAAACAAAACAAGAAAGCACAATATCGTGTGAGACATTTGTATTGCATCAATAAGTGTCTTCACCGTGTAAATTTCGAGTTATTCCTAGTACCTAATTAATGAGGGCAAAACAAATTTCTTGTGCAATATTGTACACGTTTATTTGATTTTCAGGATTGTGAGTCTAAATTGTTTCCAAGTGTACACATAAATTTCCTGAATAACAATTCTTTTCTCAGTGAAAAACTGTGTAGTAGTTATTTAAATTTCGAGTATATTTTACTTTCGCAAAGGATTGTGCTAATTTTTTAAGAAAATATACCCAGCAACTTTACTTCATCTGTAGGTACTTATAATTACATTCCAATATATCTTTGAAATTCATGGTCATTCAATTATATTTTGTTGAAATATTTGAGAAATGTGTTAAACTCTCTCAAATATTGAATTAAAAACCCTTCCAAGCAAGGCTATTGAACATGTAAGAAAGATAATTTTTATTTCCTTTGGCACCTTCAAATGTTATTGGCAAAGTTACCAGTTCTACGCAGCACAGTGTAAGCTGCATGTAATGTATTCGATGGCAAAGATACTCGGATACACTTGCCTGGTGGCATGTATTTCCTCCGTATACAAATTGCATAAATTGTTCTTTCGGCTGGCTAAACAGCAAATGTTACCGCTATCACTTTATTTCACTTTTACAAAAAAGTAATGAAGAGTTTTAGATATTTTTCAAAAACTGCGTAGTAAAAATAAGGAATTCTAAATTTTTACTGTCACAAAGATAATTACTCCTAAACGCAGCTGTAAATACGTCTAAAGTATTGAATTATTGCAATATTAGCTTATATAACGATGAATATATTTTTATCAAACAATATTTTAAGCTCAAAGAGCCTACATCAACCCCAATATTATCTAAATGAATCTCTATGTCCATAGCATTTTAAACAGTTTTCTAATATCTTGAATGTTGTATCAAGTAGTCACCTTTGTCATTTTATCATTTCCGATCCTGTAACATTTGCTGGTTTCATCATTTTTTTACAACTTTGACGGGGCATGATGGCATAAAGAAAGGAGTAGTGCTGTGAGCATAAAGAAAGGAGTGATGTTGGCCCATTCTTACCCCTCAGGCTTCATATAATCCCAAGTTTAGATTGTGGGAAAAGCTGTGAGAAAAGATAATCATTTAATAACTGATGGAAGATTCTTTTCATAAAAGTTTCAAATTCATGTTACAGTTACAAGCGTTGTATTTTACGAGAAAAATAACCTAAGACTTATTTTAAATTAAAACTGGTTTTCTTTCCGTGGGAACAAGATCCTCGAGTAATCTTTGGTGAATGATTCTTCCTAGAGAAATGGCGACTGGTATAATAATGTTTCAAAGCAAAGCCAACTCTAAGAAACACATTGTGCTTCCATATACGCTGACTCTGAAAAAGGAAATAAGAAATGCCTAAAAAAAAAATTAGTGGGTATGAGATCATCAGGATAGCTCTCCAATTTTCTCGTTCATTCCCCACTCCCACCCAAAGCATCCTTCTCAATCCCTCCTCTTCTTCCATTCTCTCTCTTCCTCCTCCTCCACCCTCGCGTCTCTGGATCGAAAGGGAAGAAGAAAATCCTCCCTCCGTTCGGTGTTTAATGCCCTTTGCCCCTTCCATTATGATTAAGCAACCCGGGGAGATGGAACCGTTTTCCTCATTCATGTCGCGTACACACTCCACCACCACCAACACCAAATCCACTCCCCCCCACCCTCCCCACTCCCCACCCTCCTCCCCCCCCCCCCACCAACACCCAGACATATATATACATCACCCGACCGCGATAATGCAATTAAATTGCTTTTTCTCCCTTGCGACAAAATCGTCCATTATGTTTTGCCGTCGTCAATATCGCTTCCACTTATAAGCATTATTGCTATCCTCTTATCGAAGATATTTTCCGTTTTCCCGGTTTCATCGCAGTTTCGATTAGGGTGCCAATTTCATCGGACCGAAATTAATTCCAATCTTGCTGAAGTGCTGTTTATAAATTTTTCGTCGCAATTTATAACTACGCCATGTTTATCTCTTAAAAATATTAAAAATAAATTAAACGCTGCAGATGAGATCGATGTTATAGTCACAAAATTTAGAAATTATCTTCCGGAGGATGCATATCCTATACGAGGCTTGGCATGACAGGAAACTACCGAATGTTTCAGGAACCTCTGATCAAATGTAATGGCGCGACGGCGCGGCATTCCACTGGACGATAAAATTGTCATTGCTGTCTTTCTGACGATGAAGGATATACTTTTATTTCCGTGTACGAGAGTCAAAGTCGCAAACTGGTGTATTTTTTAAAAGCATAGTTCGAATGAAACCAGCTATAAATGGTATTCGTCGCTTCCATTGAAGACATTTTTCGTAATCCTTGAATTTTCAGTATGCTCATTTAAAAGTGGAAACAATACTATTCTGCTGATGAAAGATAATGATACTGTTTGGGAAAACGTTTATGTGATTGCTTAAAACTGTCGAGCAGTGTACACTATTTTTTATAGCGTTTGGTAAAAAAGTGAGTGAACTAGGACTTTTACTTATGTAATTCGGATTAGATCAATTTATCAGGCGAGCTATCTTCGTAGAATTTATTCGTTCTGTTGATTTTAGCTGAACTGCAACCTTAAAAAGAACCGATATGGTTGATAATTGATCATATGGTAAGTAATGGTTGATAATTTTTTGAATGTGATTTTCTCTAAAGATGATATACCTATTTCTTGCTTTGAACTCGGTTATTAAATTTTCATTAGAGTATGGTAATAAATTGTTAAATAAGATTCATATCTATTTAATTAGTTAATATTAGGTTCATGTATTGCTTTAGGCCCATTTTGAATGTTTCAGGGTTTTTTCGGCTTATTCTTAATTTTCCTATCTTAATTGATATTATCTTTCGAGATCTCTTCATAATAATGTATATTTAATTACTCAGAATTATTTTTTCTTTCGTTGTGGATACTCGCGGCTTGGAGTTCATTTCCACAAAGCACCGTAGATCGTGGTTTCTTTGATGTGAGCGAAATTCCTGGAATGCCTAATTAAAACAGTTTTGACCTTTCCCGCTTCGCCACTTCAGTTTTCCTTCCTCCTCCTTCGGCCTCGTGCAATTTTCCACGAAATTCCTTGCGCAGGTCGAGATGGAACAGAGTACTTCAGTACTTTCTCTCTCTCTCTCTGGGGTATAATCAAAATAGCCTCACGCTATTTTCCGTTTGACTTTAATTTGGATATCGTGCTTCACGCTAGACCTCTCCAAAAATTATTGCACATTTTTCCATCAACGTGTAAATTGACGTGTGCTTAACTTGTTGACCTAAATAAACATTACATAATTAAAAAGAAATAATAGACTCATAGAGAATGATAGGCAATATTTCATGAAAAATACTTAAGATTACCATATTTGTCTTCAAGAACCTTTTAATAAATTTTAATGAACAATTTTGAGAATATTTTCACTTAGTCGGTAATACTCATAGCCGTGAAAATGGTACATGTATTATCATTAAGGTTTAACCGCATGGTTTTTTTTATCAATTCCGTAAACAAACTCGTTTTTTCCCGATGAACGGATTTCTATTCATGCCTAGATATTTTTACAAATTCTCAGTTCTGGTTGCAATTGGAAATTCAGTCACCATATGTAGTCTCCGAAATAATAAAAAACTGGTTCTTCAATCTTTTAATTCTATGCCGAAATCCGCAATTAACCGTTGCATATAAGTGGTTTGCATCATTTTATTAAGTTATTTCAACGAGATAAAACGGTAGTTGCGGAATTTGTTTAGTAAACTATGCGAGCTTTCTCGAGTTTGAATGCTAAGCTGTAAGAAAATTCATTCCAATTAAATGTAAAAGATTAAACTCTCGCGTTCACGTTTGAAGGTTAGGTTGCTTATCCAATGTTCTTTCCATTGCTGTATTCAACCCTCTCAGGTCCTAAAAAGTGTCCAATAAGTTTCACTTATCATGTTCTCAGTTTTTTGTACAAATATCTCTCCTATCAAATTCTTATTTGGACCATTTCATTGATGATCTTATCCATTCGTTTGATATTCATGGTTCTGAATGAGACCATATTTTTTCATATATTTATGTAAAACATTCATTTGGTGTATTCCAGTATTTCATCATCATCATCATCATTATTGGCGCTGCAGCCCAAGGAAGGGCTCTGGCCTTCAGAATTATCTGCCCCCATTCTTATCTCAATCATCCGCAACACGCCTCCATCTCCTAACTCCCAGTCTTCTCAAGTCTGTCTCCACATCATTAAGCCACCGCTTTCGTGGTTTTCCTCTTCTTCTACTCCCTCCTGGAGTGCCATTGAAAACCTTTTTGACTACCCTGCTTTCCTCCATGTGTTGTACATGACCAGCCCAACGAAGTCTCCCTTGCTTCATATGTCTGGTTCACCATATTGTTCATAGACTTCAGCATTTGTTCTTATTCTCCATATTCCTGCATCTATCACGGCACCGTATATTCTTCTGAAAGTCTTTCTTTCCCATCCTCTGATTATTTCTTCTTGTGTAACTGTTAGTGTCCATGTTTCAGAGGCATAGAGGACTACAGGTCTTAGCACTGTCTTGTATATGATTATTTTGGTGTTTCTTGAAATATTTCTTGACCTGAGAATAGGCTGCAGTGCATAATAGCATTTATTACCTATGTGTAACCTGTCTTGAATTTCAAGGGAAATCTGATTTTTTTGCTGTTAGCAAGGATCCCAGATATCTGAAGCTTTCCACTCTTTGAAAATGTTTGTTGTTAATTTTTATTGTTGGTTCTCTAGTTTTTTCTTGATTTCTTTCCATTTTCAAGTATTTAGTTTTATCTTCATTAATTTTTAATCCCAGTGTTTCTGATGCGGCTTCAATAGAAATAAAAATCTCTTCCATTGTTCCAGTATTTTTAGTCACCTTTATTGTAACTTAAATGGTGTTTTACACATCAACTACTTTATGGCAATACCTCGAAGGAATGAAGGAAATGGCGAGGGTACTTTCATTAAAAGTTTTTTGCAGTGCTATGCCTTGTCCAACATGCCAGCACAGCATTTCAACCTAGAAACCAATAGGGTGCCGGTTAGCACAGGTCTTTTGGTGAACCAGACGAGATGTTGTCGCGACGCCATCGCGGATGGTTATCTGCCGATGAAAATTTCAATAACTTCAATGGATTGTCATGTTATTTGGTGAAATTCGGTGTATATGTGACCTTTGTGATTAAACATTCGGTTGGATAATAATGGATACAATTCGGAACGATTTCTTTTGATCTTTCTACTATGAATAAATGCTTAATGCGTTATTGCAGCAAGGTTTATGAAACAGCGTTCACAGGAATGAAACCGACGCAAAGAACAGTCTTATCCGATCATGCGTTTTAATTGTGCACCGATAAACATATTCAAGATGTCAGAACTAACGTTTCATCTAGCGAGCTATCTCATGGTCCATGTGTCTGTAGTTTTACCGTCCTTTCTTGGTATTTGTCTCCCAGATTGGAATTTAATAACTTTCATAAAAATCTAAATCATGTGAAATTACAAAAATCTGAAAATATTGCAGCATTCCTTATGTTCGTTTGGACGATTTGGACATCATAGATACGGGGATTTAAAAGATGCCAATGAATTTATTTTTCCCGATCCAAATACCTTGCATTCGTTCTCTTTACCACGGAAATGAAACCGTGTGGCTTCTTGTCAGTTCTGTATGAATTATTCTCAGATTCTCTACCGGGTTAGGGTCTCCATACTGGTCAATGGTTCGATACCCAACTCTTGCATAGTTATTAGGGCTGTTGAGTCCGGAGGATGATGCACTAGTCGGGCATCGAAGCGTCAACCAGTATGGAGGGCCTAACCCGGTGGAGAACCCGAGAAGAATTCATACATCGGGAAAGCACCAGAGTTTACTTCTTATCAGCTCCTTTATTTTGAAGTAGGTAAATCATTATGGGGAAACGGAAGAGAACTCATCTGGAAGATGAATTCAATTATGCAAATGTACATTATTTTCTCAATAATAGTTTTTAGAGGAAAGTTCACCATTGCCTGAATGACACCCACGACATTTATTTCCATGAACGTGGTAATAATATTTGTAAACATATGATCGCTTACTATAAAAATACGGCGCAAAAAACATCGTCGAGATTAGCTTACGATACCAAACAAATCACTCCTGGCGAATAAAAAGACTGCTCACCTAAAAAGACCATTCTCTTTTCGTAACAAGACCGTTCGCTCGAGACCTTTGGATTGAAATTGTGTGTCAAGTATTTAGTGGTCCCCTTTGTGCATCACCGGACCACATCACTTTCCACGATTGATCGCTACTGTCGTCGCTTCGATAACCTCTCTCTTGACAGGGCCATAATATTTTCGCTTCTCAGAGGCGTGAATCCGACGACATCCCATCTGTCCCCTTCTCCTTGCTCTTCCCAATTCGATTCGATGATCGATAAGGGGACTCGAAGTGATTCATTAAGTGCCGGCCAATACAGTGTCGCCCCGACGGACGACAACCTCGCTCAAGCCGTGATTATCGCGGGATTTTGATGTAGGCCCGGGAACCAATCAACCGTCCGACCACCCCACCCTCCGGCGTCTCCCCCTCCCTCTGCCATACCCTTTATCCTAGGGTGTCATCCTCTTCGACAGGGACCCTTATTGTCGCACCCTTCTCCCCTCTCCACCACTTAACAGCCCGCTGTGCCATGCGATCGCTGCGGTACTGCCGTTGAAAGGTCAAGAAAGCACGTTTAGGTATAGATGCTTCTCCATCCTCAAGGCGTTCATCCTCGGACGTTGTCACCTACACTGATCCTCCACCGCAAAATTCATTGCTCTTCTTTGTGTCATCTTTCCTCGAATATATATTCATTTGTTTTGACGCTATACGTCTTACCATTGTGTACGGAAACGGATGGGATACCTATGGCTTTCGTAAGTGCAAACCAAGCATCAGTTATAACTATTATTGGAGGTGTGTGTATCAGCATTATGACACTCGAAAGAAGACGGTTGAAGTAGTTAATGAAGTGAGGCATTGGAATTGGTGACGCCACCATACAAAAGGAGGTAGCTGCCGATTATGAGGATAAAATCATGAGTCGCCGCCAGAGTACCTACTATTAGTGTTGGAGATTGACGTTATGCCTGTTGCTCACGGTTAAATTTTCGGTAAAACGTTTTATAAAACCGACTAATTTTATAAAAATGAGCTTGCTAACGATAAAACCGTTTTATAAAACCTAGTTTTATAAAACGTTTTACGGAATAGGACAGGTTCTATTAAGTAAAAGTAAATAGACAATACATTTATAGTTTTCAACCTAACGGTCATCCAATAGAGAGGGCATTTATCACATCACGTGTTCGCAAAGCGTCTCATAGATGGCAGGACATTGCGGTTTTATGCAGAGTCCTCTGGATGGCCGTTCTCAACACTACTCCCTCATAGGGTTTAGTGTACTGTGTAGTGTATTATCGGCAATCCAGAGGACTCTGGTTTTATGCAGAGTCCTCTGGATTGCCGATAATACACTGCATAGTTATAATTATTGGTAAATGTTCCTAATAGGTCAAGGATGAATTTATTTCAATTTATGATCACCCAAAATGCGACGGGAATCGCGTAATTGTGCAAAAACTAAGTTAATCTCACTTTCCCCCATAACACTCTGTGGAGACGATTGAACAAAGATGGCGGAATTCTCAATTCCCATAGTGGAAATGTATGCGACGACTCAACCCTATGAGGGAGTAGTGTTGAGAACGGCCATCCAGAGGACTCTGGTTTTATGAATAGTTTTACCGTTCGAGCAAGCAAGAACGTTTTACGTATGATTCATAAAATTTTCAATAAAAATTTTAATAAAACTCTTTTATGGAAAATTTTACAGTGAGGAACAGGCATTAGATCTTGGGAAGTGGTTGCGAATGGGTTCAATGAAAAGCATTCAGGAAGTTCTAAGGGATAAAAAAACGAAATAAACTAAGCTCGCAATGGTTTAAAATTTGAGAGATATTTGTTTTGAACAGTTAAAAAATGTTGTACATTTTAGGGAAACGTACAAGGTTCTCAACATTTCCTTACTTATACCTGTATCCATAGAATGGATCCCGAAATCCTTCTCTATCCATAGCATGGATTGGCAAAAGGCAAAATTGCGGTGTTCTTCCAGTGTGCGAACAAATAATTACTGCCTCATACTCATCATGATTTCTGAGTCTTGAGCTAAACATCCAGGCTTGGCAGAATGTTTTAGGTTTAATAGTTTAGAAACGCTCCCGCAGAGGGATCTCAACACTCAGCAGAGCAACACACTTAACAGAGTGATTAAATCGTGTTTGGAGCAGTTACTAGACATGAAAACTTGTTACGATGGTCGATTTCGTCTTGCAGGAAGTGCTTCCAAGGACGGAGTTGCGCAAAAGAGTGGTTAATACTAAGTTATTATCGTGAACGTAGACGAAAGACAATATTTCGATAATTTCCTCGTACGGCCTTCGTGCTTTCATACGACCATCCAAGGAAGATAACGACGCCTTAAGGAGAGCCATTTATTGCGCTGGAACTTGCATTGACTTTCTTAAGGATGCATGATATGGGTCCATAACCCATTTAATGGCTGGGTGTGGTAATCAAACGGGAAGTCATCAATGGTCACACCGCGAGTCTTGGCGTTGTGCAATGTTTATTGCTTCGAGCTGTGGGGAAGAAAACGATAGTGCTCGTAAAGAACTTTTAAGATGTTCAGAATGAACCCAAAGGACGGGCGTTAAGAAGATGAGCAGTTACTACTTAAGGCGTCATCGTCACTTTATGAAGAAGAGAACGTGACTCGAACCCGAAGGTGACATGAACGATTACGCAGACCACTCACTTGCTAAAGGATTTGGGTGGATCTAAGAGTGATTCCAAAGCTATGAATTGGAAATTTACCATCTTAATTAAGATTATTTAAGTACTCCGTGGAGCGTGGTGGCCTAGTGGGTAGAGCGCTTGGCTACTGATCGAAGGGTCCCGGGTTCAAATCCGGGTGAAGGGTCCGGGTGCGGGTGAATCCTTTGGACGCCCCCGAACAAAAAAATCCTCAGGAGTGCGAGGTGGCCCAGGGAAAGGAACTGGCCGCCCTACCATGAATGTGTGTAATTCACACGCCTGTGGCTTAGTCCGGGGTGAGCTCTACCCTCAACTATCCAAACCAACCTTTCGGTTGAATCACTGAGTGAGTAAAGTACTTCTTGTTCATTTTCGGAAAAATCTTTACTAACCTTAATATTTTTGGTCTCAACTTCTGAAGTAAAATTTAATTTTATCATGCAATGTTTACCAATTCCCAACTTTGATTAAATTTCTAAAATTTAATTTTAATATAATACGGATGTATGAGGTTTCTGTCATTTCAAATTTGCCATTAAAATATTAATAATTATTTACCTGTTTATCGATCAGTATCATAGTATTTGAAATTTTACTTTATCTTTCAAAAAAAGGTCATCCGCTGAATAGTATATGCTGGTTTTATCTTTCGGACAGTCTTCCAACTCCACGGCTAATTTCAATAAACAAGGGTGTCTTTCGATCAATAGTATTAATTTACTGATTTTCTATTCTTAAGAAAAAAGAACATTTTTGTTTTCAATAACTATAAAAAATATTACTCCTTTCTCTGCAATAGTAATGTAGACCATCTTTGAAACTCGTAATTGAAACATAATTATAAGCAAACAACCTCCCAAGCGATAAGCGGTTATATTTGATTCTTCAATGTCTTTTGCTCCACATATCTTTGACATAGCTCTCTCAGCTCAAAGATTATTGGGTTTTGTAAACCGTATGTCAAGGTACTTTAAGTATGAGAAATCTCTCAAAATGCTGTACTTCTCCTTTGTAAGATGTAAGTTGGAGTATGCTTCTGTAGTATGGAATCCTCACTGTAAGAAACATGTTCAAATATTGGAGAGGGTACAAAAAAGGCTTTTACGTTATCTATACTATACCCAATATAATGTTTATCCAATGTATGAAAATTACGTTAGCTACGAAACTTTGGTAAAAGTGTTTGATTTTCAATATATGCAAAAAAGAAGAACCATGTGTGATCTATCTTAATTATATAAGTGACTTAATACTGGAGAAAATAGTGACTTAAATAGAAAAATTAATTTTGTAGTGCCTAGTATTAATGTGAGGTTATCAAGGAAATTTAAGTTGAGCATGGTAAAGTCAAATTACCGTGAAAACTCACCACTGAATATAATTTGCCGATCTTTTAACATGTACTGTGATATGATTGATTTATGACAAAAAAGAAGTCTCTTTTGCAAATTGTTAAATAATATAATTACTTGATATGTTGCGAAATTTCTGTAAAATTCAATTGAATGCAATATGTTTTGTATTTTCTTCTTCTTTGTTTTGTTTGTCCTGTAATTATGTTGTTGGGCAAACGTTAAAATCTATAAATAAATAAAAACAAATAAATAAATATGCTTAACCTCAAGCTTATGGGGAAGGACGGCATTGGAGTCCCTCTCCGTGATGATGGAATCTACTTGTTCAATTACTCTTATTCGGAGCACAACACGAGCACTTCTTTCATGAACAAGATCATATACATAATATGTTTAGTATTAATGTACATATCTTTTTGGGGCACTACCTTGTTTATCAAAGCAAGCTGAAAATGAATAATATACGTACAGATTTTCGTCTTGGCTTAATAATGCAAATTTGATAATTGTTTCCAATCTAAATTACATCACGTAAGTTCCAAAAACATTCTTTGAGAATGACCTTGGGGGGAAATTCCCAATCGTCTCCAGCCGCCGATGCTTCATATTTTAAGATTGATGGGAGTAATAAGAAAGATTCATGAGCCTAATTACCTCCAAATGAAGCCCCTTTATACGATTATTGGCCCATCAACTTCTCTTCCTCCCACTTCCTAGGGCGTTCGTTTTATTACTCCCATCTTCGTTTTATTTTATAATTTTCGGCGTCCCGTTTTTTTCTCCCCAAATACCAAGCCTCCCAAAACTATGGACTTCCTGAAAGAGGTCTCAAACGGGTGTATCGAGTTGCTAAGACGCATCTCTCCGTGCGTGTAATCGAAAGTTTTATTCGGGAGGTCTGACGTGATACGGGTTTACATTACCAGTAAGTGACGAGCAGATTTAAATACCACGTTTTTTGGTTCTCATTATAGATTTCATTTAATCATCATCTAGGGTAATTGTGAATATAATCATTAATGGGGATCTGGTTGTTTTAAAGTGCCTAGTGCGTTGGACTGCCATTTCGAAAGGCTGAGGTTCGAATCCCCGAGGTTGCGGATATTTTTTTCTGCGGGATCCCAAGTCCCTATTTAATGTGTAGCGTGCCCGTCCGTCAAATTGGACGCAAAACGGTTGATCCTTTGGCGCCATTCGTTTTACAGTAGGCTAATGTTGGTTTTCTGGTACACGCGGTGTCTCGAATCATGCAGCCTAGTTTCCGAGATCCCCTCCCCATTGGGTTGTCTTTTGATGACGCCATGTTTCCGCTCCTGACAGCCTGCTGGCGTCTTCAGCTCAGCTACAGAAAGGCATAGGGGATCCCTTTAGCCGAGCTGCGCAAGTGTGGGGCGTATTCACCCATTCTTTATTGCCCACATAATCCTTTCCTTGGCAACATGCCCATCTGTTCTAATGGCGTCAATAAACACAGTTGTCGGTTGACTCCCTTAAGCGCCTAACAGCTAAAATAAATACTTAATGTCGGTATAGGAGTAGCGAAACTTGGTGGCACTCGCTTGTTAAGAGTATGACGCAAGGGAGAGGTAAAGGTGCATTGTCCCTGGAGCGACTCTTGCGATAGTAGCTGAGCGATAGTAGCTGAGCGACAGTAGCTCAGCGATAGTAGCTAACAACGTCATTGCCGCTGAAGCGATTGTTCTAGAGCGATTCTGGTTCATTTGTTTACTGACTTGCGAGTGAAGTGGTACCATGAGTTCGAGGCAGAAGGAGTTGTTTTTGAAATACCTTGAAATACGTGCGCACTCGACACCAATCGCTCCGCGACTGCGACTGAGCCTGCCCTCACACCAGACTCGCTACTGTCGCCAACTACAACCGCTAGCCGCGCCAGTCGCAGTCGCGTCTAGGACAATGGTCCCATTTGAAACAACGCTTACCAGTGCTGAGCTACTGTCGCTCAGCTACTATCGCAAGAGTCGCTCCAGGGACAATGCACCTTAAGCATGCAAGTAATGTGGGATAAAGTGGCCGGGTCTTCCTCCAAATGGTACTCCGGGAGTCCATCGGTACCTTGAACCGCTCATCAAGGCTTGATTTACCCTCAGTGATGTCTGATTCTCCGCTGGTGAGTGCCACCAAGTTTCGCTATACCTATACATTTTTAGGCAAAATTTGGAACCCCATATAGGAAAAAACATAATATTTCACTACGAGATATCTCTTCGTGCAAATGTTTGACAGAAGCAGCACTTGATAAGTATTGTTACTATTTTCTGTGGCTTGAAATAACTTCGAGATGCAATTCTTCATTTCTAACGTTTTCCCCCACATTTCTTGATGAGTGGATCCTGGATATAGCTGGGATTTGCCGGTGCTTTCTATTTAGATTAAAAAAAGGCTTTTCTCTTTGAAAGTAGGCAGTAAAATGAGGTCAGTTTGTAGTTGCGTTAGCCTGTATATTATTATTAGAATATGTTTGAGTTGTGTATTTGTAATCGAATTACAGCTAGGATAGACATATGATGGTGATCGTAGTCGAAACGTAGTGGAGTGTTATGTTTTCTATGCGTAAATATGTTTTGTTTAACCATCTCGATATTCGTCGTCCTCAAACACAGGATCAAGCGTTCATTCTGTGATAATCTTACCTTAAAACGAAGGGTATTCGGTACAGATTTTTCTCACTAACATATAAAATAAGTCATTTCCTTAGCTAAGAAGACAGTTTCCTTTCCATTTTTCCTCGGCAAATTAAGGGGTTTAAATTAGCATTGGGATCAATAGCACCCAGAATAATTTTTCGAGAAGAAAATCGTTGTACAATTCTGCTATTAAAAACTATTAACTTTGAATACTCAATTGATGTCATATTGCTGAGAAATATTTCCTTCAGACGATATAAATCTTGGGATTTGAGCATCTGGCATTTTCTAACCACCCGAGACTTATCTCTTCTCTTGAAGATAAAATTGATAGCAGCAATGCAAGGCGTATCTGGGGAAAATAAATTTAAGCAGAAGACGCCTCCTTAAATGAAAAAGACGATGGATCGCGGGATTGCATGTGGATGCCAGAAGTTTGGAAAACAATAATGTAATGGAGGGAAACGTGTAAATTGGAGCAAGATGAAGGTGCGAAGTTGGAGGAGGGGGATGATATAATCCAATCAAAAAACTGTTGAAATAATCTTCTCCTCCCCCCGATAATCCCCTCGCTTGAGTATCGTGGCCCTGCGAACAGAGCACACGACCTCATTCCGTAGCGCTCCCCCCCTCCAGGGCCGGCCGCCCATTCCCCTCACCATCCCCACGACACCCTTTCATCCGTAACAGGGGCCCTGGCTCCCCGAGGAACTGTAATGAGTTCCGAATGCGGGGATGAGAAAATCATCGAAAACGGCGACAAGCACCCCGATAAAATGAAATGAAAAACAAAGCGTCCCCTTCGCCTCTTCCTCCGCCTTCCCTTAAGATGCCTTCCACGGTGTCACGTCATCTTAAACGAATGCCACGGAAGAGCCAATACATTCTGTGTGTGTGCGTCGAGTAATGGAAATCGATGTCCGTGCATAACAGGCAATTTGGGGCACTCAAGTAGCTGAGTGGGTCTTTCGCATCTTTTGCATCGGAAAATATTTTCCGGGAATTTATTTTTCGCATTGGCGAGGGTGAGGGGAACGAAGTTTCTACGGAGAGGAGGATTTAGTAATGTGATTTCCCCATAGGGGTGCTCGTAGTGATCAATAATAATTGCGACCCTCCGCGGAATTGCGAGTTTATTGCAATACCCTCGGTGTCAATTAGTCTCGATCGATTAAGTTAAAGCTATTACCACGTCAATTTGGGAGTGTTTTCTCCATTTATTCGATTTTATCTAAGTCGACAGCCGTTTAATCGTTTATTATCATTACTTTTCAAGCTCGGGAAACCTCTGGTCTGGTGGAAATGCTGGAAGAATATATGACTTTATTTAATAGTTTGAACTTATTCTGTTGACAGTTCAAGTTCAGAGTTCAAACGGGAATGAAAAAGTAAACCATTACTGAAGTAAAACGTAACTGAATACGGTTAGCACAAGAAATGTTTTACATGAGAATACATCGAAAGTATAGTGTAAAAGGAAAAATAAAGGTATCGTCAACGTGTGAACTCCTTTTCTGAATTCCTACTTTGCATCCAACGAGTAGGTTCCTATTCTCCAACTACTTCATCTGCATCGTTGACCAGTCTAAAATTTCCGAAATATTGTAATTCTTAAACATAACTATTTAAATCCACGCTCTTCAAGCTTCCCACAGGATGAGATTTATCATTGCAACCAACATGTCAATGACAGACACCTCCTTCATCTGCAGGCTTAGAGGTTTGTTTGTCGGAAGGGTTTTTCCTGATAAGATTCATGTGAAAAGGGCAAAATATTAAAGCGATAAGTGATAAATTCCTTTTGCTTTTCTCTTAAACAATTAGGTTGATTTTTGTTAAAC
Source organism: Pyrrhosoma nymphula (assembly GCA_963573305.1). NCBI lineage: Eukaryota > Metazoa > Arthropoda > Insecta > Odonata > Coenagrionidae > Pyrrhosoma > Pyrrhosoma nymphula. The sequence goes on along the minus strand of OY754337.1, from coordinate 129,663,264 downwards.
ATGGTTACGAAAGGATAGGCATTTAAGTTTAAATACCTAAAAGATAAACATCTACTAGCAACAATTCTTCTTGTAGTAGTTTCTTGCAGGTTAATATGAAATTGAAAATAAATAAGATAGTACGGGTAAAATAACTGGAAATAGTTACCCCACATCCTAACAGGTCAACGTAAAAATCTACATCCATTTAAAAGTCTTTAACTATGTTTCATTAAAAACTTTCCCTTATTGACGTGGATCGAATCTCTAATGCCCCACATATACTTTTTTTGTTTCTGGTTATTAACTTAAAGCTGTTATCAAATATACAAGATGGTTGAAGCATTTACTTGGTGGAATTTCGACATAATAGAATGATTAGAAATAGAAAATTACAAAGTTTTGAATCATTCTGTTATCAAATACTTAGAGGTGATTATAATAGTTTAATTTAGGGGAAAGAATTATTAATGCTATAATTATTTTATCAGCAGGAATCCAAGTATGTAGCCAAAGACTATTTACCACTGTGATTTTAGAAGAGTACTTTATACTTTTCATTGAAGTTAAAAAACAAGAATATTATGAAAAGAGAGAGAGAGAGAGCATCTCGTGGGATCGGGTTCGTATCTCCGGCGAAGCACTTTAGGGGGAGGAGAGGCAAAGTAGGGAGGAGGTGGGGGTGTTGTTGGAAGTTAGTTGGTGCAGGGGTGGGAAAGGGGAACCTCGAAACCGCAAATGAGATTAAGGGTGGGATAATCTCGTCAGTGGGTTGGTTGGATATTAAGGAAGTATTGAGGGTCACCCACCCACTTTCCCCGCCAACCCACCCTCGCAGCGGGCCATTCCTCGCTAAACCAAAAACCCTCCCACCCCTAATCCGCAACCACCCTGGGCGACGGAAAAGGGAGAGCGTCTACTTTCCCTGAGTTCTCCGGTTTCAGCCTCTTGGAGAGTGGGAGGGTTTTTAGAGCGAGCATCGATTGCAACCCCGGCGAGGTTTTCGAGGGATTATGTTCCTCTGAGGGAGGGTAGAAGGGAGGGAGGGTGAGGATGGTGGGGGGAGGGGGAAAGAGTGGGTGGAATAGGGGCGGTCGAAAATCCCTCCCAAGGTCCTTAAAAGGGCCGAATAGGGTCCCCACAAGGACCTTCTCAGGGCCTAAACGTCACTCCCCCCCCTCCAGCTGCGAGTATTTTTCCGCGCCGGGATGCCTCGGCCCGCATAGACTGTCTGAGCAGTGTTTAGGGGGCAGTGGATTTTGGAATCGGTGTGGGAGCCGCCTCCGGAGAGGGTGGGGGAGAGCTTTAAGCGGGAGGCGGGTTGGGCGGCGTCCTGGATCGTTGAACCCCCGCCCGGGAGATGGGGGTTGTCTGGCCGGAGAGTTTCGGAGGGTGGTGGAATAGCCCTGCAACACATTCACCCACCCACCCACTCACCCTGCAAATCCGCAACCCCCCCCTTCTCTTTCCGACCGACCACTCCGAATAAAGCCCGGAACTCCATTCCCGCCCGCAATCGCATTTGTCCGCGTAATAACAGCGCCCTCTCCCTTGCCAGTCCTTGGTCTGTCTGCTCTCTTCTTCCGTACTTCCCCCATATTTCTTTCCTCCTTCCAACCACGCTCCCCACATCCCATGGACCACATTCCTCGGTTCATTTCACGAAACAACTTGGTTCCGGGTCTGGAGAGACACGGACAGGATTCGATGTTAAGTAGAATTGCTCACGCAAAATTTGATTGCGATTTTCTTATCGCTCAGCTATGAAGATAACCATCAAAGTAACTGAATAGAAGTTTTATAATATCCATTCAACGGTTTGACAAGGCTGAAAAAACTTTATCTTACCAATATTCATTGTTATCAAGACAAAGCTACGAAAAGTAAATTGGTAATATTTCTTCCTCTTGTATTACCTCTCCGCGTCGTATGTTGGCGATCATCATGTCTATGCGCAAATAGCCTACTGCTGCTTGAAAATGGCTGACTAACTATGTGCTAAAACATATGTGTAGGTTTCCCAGACTTTCGCCTTCCCGGTTCTCTGATATCTTCTACAAGAACAGCTTATGGGTATTATGGTGTTGTTTATTTGCCCCTTTGTCCATGGTATTCTAGGTTTGAAGGTTTTATCAATACCAGTAGTTATTTAGTTACCATATTTTTTGGGCAGATTGATTTGTAATTGGATATACCTACGAAACTCTAAGTGCGTCTGTACGAACATATTTCAAATGCTTCAAGCTTCATTTAGGAATCGTTCGTCTACATTCGACTCCGTAAATTAGTAGTGAAAACATATTATAAACATTGCGTTATAGTATTTTGCTTTTACTTGGTGCAGCTAATGCGTCGGCAACTTTGCTACCCAGACGTTTTTCATTTTCGTGGCAGTTTTGGAAGATTCAAGGGATCTGAATGAGGATCCATCACGGATATGGCGACGCAAGGCAAAATATGGCTTTAAAACCCGTTACGCAGGAGCCAAGCGTGGGATAAGTGCAGTTTTAGGATTCTACCTCACGACTTGAGGATTATTTTCTTCATGATTGCACTTTTTTCGAGGTAATTTCTACCCATTACAACGCCGTAACCCCTTCCTTGGACTACAACCATATCGTGGTGGAAGGGCTTGCGTGATCCGTTGACCCCTAGAGCTGCACTGGAGGGAGAAATGCTCCTGGTAGGGTCTCCCATGCCAGATTGGTCGAAGGTTAAGAGACAGACGAATGGTAGTCCGCGCAGCATCTGCACCCCAGTGAGGCGGCTGCAAAATGCATCTGACTCCAGTGGGGTGGCCTCTGAAGTGATGGTGTCACATAAAATACACTATTGAGTAAGGCCACGGAATACTGTCTCAATTAATACAAAAACTATGAAATTATGGACAGTTCTCAAATGATAATGAATCCTGGCAACAAAAAGACTGCCCAGAGTGCCGGGTGTCGTACCTGGCAGCGGTGGGAGCAGGGCCCCTGCGGTCGTCATCACACGAAATCCTTGCTCAGACGTGGTAGCAGCAGAGGTAAAGATAATAAAGAAGAAGAGGAACGAAACAATCAGAATAGGCACGTGGAATGTTAGGACTATGCTGAGGGCGGGGAAGCTAGAGAATATTAAGCAAGAAATGGAGAGGGTGGGTGTAGACATAATGGCTCTGGGTGAAGTAAGATGGAAGGATGACAGGGACTGCTGGAGTGATGACTATAGAGTAATTTACAGTGGATAATTTAAAGCTAGCGTAGGGTTACATTCATAATAGATAGGAAACTAGGTAGAAAGGTAGTGTATGCAGAACAGAAGAGTGATAGGATAATAGTCGTGGAACTAAAGGCAGAACCAACGAATTTAGTTATAAAGCAGGTTTATATGCCTACCTATAATCATAAATAGGAGGTAGATGGGATATACGATCAGCTAGAGGAAATAATTGGTAGGATACCTGGGAGTAAGCATTTTTTAGTAATGGGGGATTGGAACGCGGTGGTGGGTGAAGGAAGAGATGGGCGGGAGGTGCGCGGTTACGGCCTAGGGAGGAGAAACGACCGCGGCGAGAAATCTGTGGAGTTTTGCCGTAGAAATTAATTAGTAATTACAAATAAATGGTTCAGTAAGAAAGTAATGATATTTTCTAGAAGTGAGAAGGAGGGGATGAATATAAGGGTGGGAGGGCAGAAGATAGAGCAGGCCGAGCAGTTTACGTATCTGGGTAGTATTTTGGAGGAGAATGGGTTTAGTGGTAAGGACATCAGATGCAGAATTGCGTTAGCTAAAGAAGCATTTTCGAAGAGAAGGGAATTGATGAGGGGAGGTCTGAGAAGAGACGCAAAGAAAAGACTGGTGAAAACTTTAATATGGAGCGTGGCGCTATATGGGTCGGAAAATTGGTCATTGCGAAGGGAGGATGTGCGTAGACTTGAGGCGTTTGAGATGTGGTTTTGGAGAAGGATGGAGAAGGTGAGCTGGGGGGCGAGGAAGAAGAACGGGGAGGTATTGGATATGGTCGGAGAGGAGAGAAAGCTTGTGGCAGAGGTTCGGAGAAGGCAGAAGAGATGGATGGAGGAGGTTTTGAGAGGAGAGGGCATTTTGAAGAGAGTGTTAGAGGGGAGAACACTGGGGAAGCGTGGAAGAGGAAGGAAGAGGATAGACGAAATAAGAGGAGGTAGAAGATATGAAGAATTGAAGAGGGATCTAATAGCGCGCCATCCTAAGGAGGGAAAGCGAGACAATGTCTGTGAGGTTGGCATGCAGAATGGGAACTGTCCAAGAACCTACCGATCTGCCGGTAGAATACTTGAATGAAATGAACAAGGCCGTAAATCAGCAGGCACATGAACAATCCTAGCCTTGTTTTTGCAGGTAAAGATAAATCATGATATATTAATTTAATATATAACTAGTCATGAAGTTACAGCACGTTCTAGATAAAAACTCTATCATTCTCCATACGATATCTAATAACAAGAATGTTATGCAATGCGACACTGATTATTCTTCCTAAGCATGTATATGTCTGCGCTCTTTTCATTGTATGCCTATCTATGTGGAGTTAACAATTTGGCTACCATTCTCGGGCACAACCATATATTTTATCATTTTTAATTTCCTTAAAAATCCATATTAATGCCTTACTTCTCCAAACCGAATTAATTTATTTCTGAAGATTCTCGAGGCTACCAACAATCGCCACAGTAATATTGGCATGTATTTTGTTGCTGGTGTACTCACCAATGATTCGTTTATCTGTATTGATGCCTCCTAAAGACTCTTGAGAACATTTTATTGGGGTATGCATAGAATGGTAAGGGAGTATGTACATTGCCATGTAAAATTTATTGCTTAGTCGATATTCTGGAGAAAATAGAGTTCTTTAATTACTTGGGTAGTACAATAGAAGAACATGGACACAGTAGCAAAGCCATTTGGAGAAGAATAGCGTCTTCTAAGGAAAAATTTAGTAATAGAAGGGAGCTGATGATGGGGACCTAAACTAAGGATGTTTAGAAGAGGCTGGTGAATAGCTTGATATGGAGTGTGGCATTGTATGTGGCAGAAACGTGGACTTGGAGAAAGGAAGACGAAAATAGGCTGAAGGCTTTCGAGATGTGGGTGTGGAGGAGGATGGAGAAGGTGCGTTGGACGGAAAGGAAGACAAATGAGGAAGTGCTTGACATGGTGGGTGAGGAGAGAGGAAACTTATAGATGAGATTAGGGGAAGACAGGGTAGGTGGCTGGAAGAGGTAATGAGGGGCGATGGTTTGCTGAAGGCCGCGATAGAGGGAAGTGTGTTGGACAAGCGGGAAAGGGGAAGAAAGAGAATAGGTTTTATGGACGGGATGAAGAAGGGAAGGGCCTACGCTGAGATGAGGAAAGAAATACTAGAGGTTGATGAAGCTTTACATGCATAAATATCTGAAGGATTTTCTCTGGTTTTCATTATAATCTGCCTTCAACCAATATATTTCTCTAATGAATGAAATTATTGATATTCTTTCAGAACCCTTATCTTGCATGTGTAGGTTAGAGGCTCGATTCAACTATATAATTATCAGCTTGCTCTAGTATTTCAATTTACTTGTCGTTATGGTTATTTTTAAAATCTTTTTTAAAGCAATGAAATATGGAGAAATTTGCATTTCACGTTTGTAGTGCACAAGAATGAACTCAACTGGGATTAAGACATTCTTTATCCAAATGACTTGCAGCTAATAAAAAGTCTGAAAATTCTGCACAGAAATATCATGAGAATGTGGGTTAGGAGATGGTTTATTAAACTAACAGTTGGTAGTCATCATAGCATATGGGTTATAGTTTTTACGGCTTTGGGCTGAATATCCATTTAGAGGACTAATTTGGTATCACTTCCGTCGAGTATGTATTATCAAATACATGTGGTAGCTATTTGATGACGTCTGAGACAAATAATGTAAGAAGTTCGTCTTTGTAATAGTCTGGGTTATGAGATTAGCCATCTTCGAGTTTTGGCATTTTTAAAAATCCCTTTGGACGTGGGAATCCCACTGGATTTTGAATATAATTCCAGTTTGTCAGTCGCTTTCTTGGAGGATATCCGATTCACGATTTCCTTCCCTGAAGCAACTGGATGGGCTATATTCTTATTTGTGAACACTCTTATTTAATTAGCCAAATCGTCGTCGGCGTTCATTGCGAATAATGAGAGTTTTTTTTCATTTAACACTTCGTTGAGATTCATCAGTTTTTCAATTTACACTCTGTCAAATACCTATCCTCTCTGTCCTTAATGGATTTAGTATGGACTCCTGAGATCACCTCTTAAAGCTCTTTTAGAGCCTGCACTTTACGTTTGACGTTTGGTTTGAGTATTTTCTTACTGCTGCTCTTTGCGAAGATTTCTGACGTAGTTTGTGTAATTTAATGCATGTAAGGAATACTCTTAAGTATTCGCTAGATGTTGGCCTAATGTTTGCAACTAACTCTGATAACCAATAGGTGAGCAAGGATATTGGGTAAAGTATGTGTCAGGGCTTAATTGGTGACTTCACAGAGAACTGGATCAAATAATTTTTCCTGACGTTGCGTTTTGTTATTTCATGGTAATTAATGTCACTAACAGTGACCGTTTACCGTTTTTTAAAGAACCACAATATTACTACAATATTTCAGAACTTAATTCCGAAATGAGCCCGAGTAGTAATTCTCTTTGTAAGCTAGTGCAAATATTCCTCTTGAGAGAGAGAAAAAAGAGACAATGAAATTCTTGCCAAAGAACAAAGCGCTATCATCTTGAGAATGCCTCGTCTGCATTGAAAAAGAGTGTGGCTCGCCCGCCGGTAGCTAAGTATTTCCATCTTATTTGTTTTTCGGCCCCTCTCATGAATGTATTTTTCCTTCCCAGAAATGATTAAGATTAAATTATCGAGAAAACGAAAAGCCACCCCGCGAGGTTTGCTCTAATCACGCCGAGAATCTCAACCGCGCGTTTGTTTGACGGGTTGTTCTTCAAAAAGGGGACAAAAGGAGCAGGAGGAGGGGCTGGACCCAAACTGCTGCTTTGTCGTGAGCCTTTTTCTCCCTTTGACACCCTCGCCCTCCTCTTTTGCACAACCCCCCCCGTACTCCTCTATACCCCCATCTAATCCTCTCCCCCTTTTCCACCGATTCAGAATCCAACCACCCCTCACCCCTTCTCTATTCCTTCCCCCCCCCGTTCCTCCAAATCCGTCGCCGCGAACACCTCCCCACACCCCCTCCAACATCCCCTTCCCGACCCCCATCGCAACCCTTTATAAATCCTCTCATTCAATATTCTCTCCGCAGAGAGACAAGAGTCCCCGTTGGAGGGCGGGGTTGGGTCGGGGGGTGTGTGGAGAGGTGCGGTCGTTTGTGGAGGTGGGGGCGGGGGGATATGAAACTTTAAATGCTCCCCATTATGGAACGCATCCGTCGCTGGAGGAGGTGGTGGGGTGAAGGAGATTGAGACGAAGAGACGAGAGCCTTTCTATTTCATGGACTCCATTTCTGATTTCCCTCTTTCAACTGTTTTAACTCGACGGTCCTCGGGTCGAAGAATTAGGCGTCCGCGGTAAGCGTAACCATGGTAACCCCGCTCCGTCAAACGCACTCGTTTATCTCTCTCTATCTCACACACACATTTGCTCCGTTTAGAGGCAGAGAAAGAGTGAGGGAAAGAAATAAAGCAATCCCTCTCAGTGAAAGCTCCCGCTCCTTGCACACTCACTCACCACACTTCTGAGAATAACTTTGGGCACTCCTCCTTAGCGTTTTCTTTAACGTTACCATGCACTGTTTAGTACTTGCAGAAGTGAAAATAATTGAATCTTGCAACCCCTCTCAGGCATAATCCCAGATTCTGTCAACTGCTATCTTTCTCACCGTTTCAATTATTTTTTTACGGAACACTTTTGCTGGAATACACAATTAGTTAATACCTAGCTCTATAATATTTATACATTCGCTCTTCCTACCACTCTATTTGTATGATGGAACAATTATCACAACCTTTTAATCCGTTGGAACAGCAGAGGGTTTTAATCATAAATTACACATTCACCCATGTGATTGATTATCAACTTACACCCATAATTCAATGTTTCAGTAGCTATCCCATCTGCAATAGCTATATTCTATTTTTAATATTTTCAATGCCGTTACTACATCATTCCCACTTTTCTCTTCTTCCATATTGAAAATCTTGGATACTGATTCGTCGGGCTCATTCACATCACCTGCGCCACTATCGAATGTATTCCCTTCAACAGTCTCTAATATCGCTTTCATCCCCAAAGATCTCGTCCCTTTTGTTCTTTATTACATCTATTCTCCTGACCTCACCATGCTTTGCCCTTTTCCCCCAATTACAAATATATTAATTTTTATTGCCTTCATAATCACTCGTCATTTTTCTAGCCTCGTCCGCAAGCAGTCTTACTTAGCTCGCTTTCATGAGTTTTCATCTGTAGTGATCGCATGCCTTCTCGCTTCTTCTTCCTTCGATTGTCCACAAATCAATCTTCAATGCCTCTCTTTCTTTTCGCTCACCACGATTCCCACTCTTTCATTCCACTAAGCGTCGCCTGTCATTTTCCATTCAACATTCCTATTCCACAAACTCTTTTAGTAATTTCTTAAACTGCTCTTTTTAAACACTCCCACGCATCAGTCCACTCTCCCGTTAACCTACATGTTAGTTGCATTTTCTCTGTGTCGACGCTAGCATATCCTCAAGCATGCATTGCGTCAGGCTGAATGCATCCTAGACAGTGGCTTATGGGCCACTTGGTGACCCTCGAGCGAAAAATAAAGGTGAATTTGTTCTCGGTAAAAGGATTGTTTTTCTCTGATGCATCTTACTTATTCCGTGTTCTCATCTCGTTGTCTAAGATCCTTTCTATTTTAACTCTGCTTTACTTGAGAGCATCACCCTTCGTTGGAACTCACTCAAAAACATCCAAATTAACAATCTACAGTCAACCAATTAGTGGTCTGATCTACATTTAGCACCCCTCATAACTCTTGTATCTCTCGCTAACTTTCTCAATCTCTCATCATAAACAATGAATTCAAATACGCTCCTATTATCGCCCCTTTGCCAGCATGCACGTCAATGTTATTAGGCATGTTAAAACCATACATATACGATACAAGCAATCCTTTTGCCCTGCCCAACCATCCATGTAGCCAATTACTAACCCAGACTTGAAAAGAGAAACCAATGCGAAGTAATACCTCAGGCCCGCTTTCACTATTCTACTCCGACTAGAACCCATTATAACAGCACAAACCTGTTTCAACTCAGTATGCCTGTGCATACAACTCACTATTAAGACATTTGTTCCGAGTACTGACACACCGAGATCCAAATCGATGTACGATTATTTCAAATTATATTAATTTCGTTCCTTTGAACAATTACTGCATTGCTAACATAGCTCTGATTATTAATATTTGTGATCCTCTAAAGGGACCTAGTATAAGTGAGATATACCATTGCAATTGAGCCAATCGCACGAAATGAGCTAGCAGCGTATGTTGTCACATGCACGTAGCTGATAACTGCGTTAACTTTACTAACGGCGTGATAGCTGATTTGTGAAAGGTATGAATGGAGTATCCTTTCGAGCGATTAAAAACCTTTTGAATAGTAATGCATATTTTTTTCAATTTTGCCTCCAAAAGCAGCAACAATCTTCACAGCATAATAAGCCCTTCAATAATGGACCTAACGATGTATCATTCAACAATGGACCTTACGAGGATGGACGGGTGAATCATAAACCGTTCTAGACATTTGGACAATTTCGTGTCGTGGGATGAGAAGGCCGGTGATTGTATTCTAGCCTACGTGGCGGGGGGGGGAATGTTTGCTATGATTAAGAGTCGTTTAAGGAGGCAGTAGTGAGGAGTAACTCGAGCCTCGCGTGCAACTTCTCCCCGCCAGCCGGGGGCCGCCTCCCTCGCCGAGAGGCGCGGCAAGTTCCGCGATTGAAATTCCGCTCCTTCCTGCGCCCACGCCGCCGCACCTCGCAATCTGCTCCCACCTTGAGTCCCAAGAAGTTGGCGCCGAGTTGCGGAAGTTATTGCTCTCACCCGCTGCGTCCTCGTGTGCAGCCACATTTGCCTCCCTCTACCACCCTCTCTAACCCTCGCCCCCCGCCCCGCCCCACCCCGCCCCGCCCCCCCCCTGTGGCCACAAAACGCTCTCTAAGCCTCTCACAAGTTTCCTCGGCATATGATTCCACTTTAATCGTCGGCTGCGTTAGAAAAAAAAAGATAACCTTTTGAAATATCCCACGTAAACTTTTGTTTACCTCCCGGTTGTACCAACACATTATTATCACGCAACATCATCACAGATAATCTTTTTCTCTCACTTATATTTAAGGTTATCCATTTACATCAACGTGAAAATTGTAAGTTTATTAGTTGTATTTTCCGTAGAAATCTGTATTTGGTAGATTATTGACTATTGAATGCATAAAAAAGTAATTACCGTGATCGCATATTATTCAGTCAGAGCATCACGTGTTTGGGAGACATTTTCTGTTTTACATAAAAGATTTAATTTGAAATTGAGTCTATATTTTTCCGGTTGGGAAAACGATTAACTACGTAACCCTCAAATTCAAACTTTTATTTTTATCCAAAATTCAGCTCGAAGCTGACGACAATTTCAGAAAAACTGTCGTCATCACGAGGCCAGATAGTTCTTTTATCGACGGAAACTACTTCACTAGCACTAGCTGTCTTAAAGTCGGACAATGATTACTTACAAACTTCATAAGCCGCTTAATAATTTCATCATATAAGTTAAATAATGCATTCTTATTAGTTATTTTCTTTAACTTAAGGAGTACGCCCTGTTTAAACGTGTGCGCATTATAAATTATTTTATTTTATGCCACTACTTAGACATTTAGAATACGAATGTGTGATTTAGAAGGCTTATGCTGTGTAACCTGCTATCATTTGCGACTGCACACTTAAATGCGTGATCTCTTTGAAAGAGCGGTACAATCAACGTGATCCTAAAGTGGTATTCCATGAATACATGTATAAGTGCTTGTGAAGAACCTTTTAAATTGCAACCGAGTAGCCTTACTCCCTACTAATTATTCTCTGGGTAAGGTTCCTTTTTATTCTAAAAAAGTAACAGTTCTATGTCTAACATGTGGTACACAGCATCGACCATTATTAACCTCCTATTGTTTATATAATAGCCTATTTCAACATAATTTTTATGTTTTCTATAATCATAATGCCGAATGGGGGTTAGATGTTTGTCTATCATTCAAAAAGCGTTTATTAAAGGAAGTAGAGAATATTACACGAGTCATAAAAACCATAACTTTTGGTAATTTTATACTCCTGTACACTCTTTCTAACAATAATTTTATCACCAATTGCTTGCTAACCTTGAATTATGCAGATTTTCAAAATATATTTTTGACAGAAAGAAGCTATTTTTCTACGTGCTATACTACCATGTGTGTTGAGTGGATTCTTTGGCTGTCTATTAATGTGTTATTTTTTTCCTTTCAGGTATGTCACGAAAAGTGCACGGATATTTCTTTCGCTGGCATGAATGGAGAGTAGTGACTTGTTACCGGTGGTAAGGAGTGACCTAAACGGTCGTTTAACCGTATGTATATGCATTAGCTTCATTTTAATGGTAAATATATTTGTCATTCACAGTTAAATCTCCTTCCTCATCATCGTGTTTTTTCACAACCTTCAAACAAAGCGGATTAGCCATGTAACTCTCCTCTTTTGTAAAAAGAGACGACAAATATTTTCCTCTTCTTTCGGGACTCGTGTGTGTTTTGGACGTGTATTCGAATTTATTTGTCCCAGCCAGAGATGGAGGGGGTGTTTTTATCATTTCCGTGGAGTTTTCCCCCTCGGAGTGATTATTGAGTGCTATAATCCCTCCACGAGCACACATCCTTCCACCATTCCCTTCCCTTAGACCTCCAGCCATCTCTCACCCGTGTCTCCACATCTTCATTAGACGCACTCTTCCATGCAAATCCTAAATGCTCTCGTCCCCGCACTATCTGCCGCCACGCCACTCTCATCTTCGCAGTCCTCGCTTATCCCAAAACCCTCGCACTCTCAATGTCGACAGTTTTATCTCGCAAGCGCGAATCAAATTCATATATTAGGTGGGCTCTTTTATGTGGCGTCCTCAAAATCAGTCGGTCAATGAGCTAAGAGACTGGAAACGAAACATTTGCAAAGTGTTACGTCTCCAGGGTGATTCATTCCGACATGTTTGTACTAGAAGTACATTTTAAGACATTCATAATCGTTTTCCCAACCGGAAAAATATAGACTCAATTTCAAATTAAATCTTTTATGTAAAACAGAAAATTATTCTAGTACAAACTTCTTGTGAATAAGAAATATATTTTACACCAGAAGTTCTAATTCTATGTACCTTTCAAATTTTATGTACATTCAATTACACCAAACAAAACTCTCTTTAAAAGATGCTTTTTGTTCATGGGACCTAAAGTGTACAATTTGCTATCAGTGAATATAAAAGTTAATATTATAACTAAATTCCTTCTAATGGCATTGAAATGGCTACTTACTCAGCCCTGTGTAGACTATTTATTTAATATTATTGTGTGAAGTTCTTGTATTTATTGTATACATCGTTTTTGGTTCATCGTAAAACTGTATTTTATTCATCATTAATTTATTAGAATTCATTAATTATAAATTTTAATTGTTCTTTTGAAAATATTCAGCTATGTATTGCTGTGAAGGTATAAGGCCTCAACTGAGTTTTTCTTAGAGGCTACCTAAAGCTTCCTAAAATGCTTGTATGAAATCTTTGTTTTTGTGTGAATGTTAATTCGGGAAATAATAAACTAATTATTACTGTTTTTACATTATAACTTCGTGTCTAATTGTACGATTGATGGAAATGTTGTCGCTTTAGAGCGTGTGTATATGACTGCGATGTGAGAAATGCCTTGGTGTAGACGCCGTGCATTCGCAGCATACAGCTGTGGCGTCGACTGGTTGTCATTTTGCGAACATTTACATACATATTACGACTGCGATGGATCAGCACGCTGATTGCGATGTATAACGAAAAATTGAACTTAAGTCTGTTAATTTAAAATAAAAAATCTATTATTCCACATAAAATCTTTTATGTGGAATACCAGAGTTGTTTTTTCCTCTCTTCTCAATATGGAAAGATTCCACAAAGTTAAGTCTGAGACAGTCTCCTTTCCAAAAAGTCTAATTTTTCTAATGTCTTTTGGTGGAAAAAGGTAATGATAGATGATTTGAATGACATCCGGCTACCCTCAAGGAAGTGTGATGCCAACTCGGCTATTCCCTATTAATAGAATCGATACAAGTTTAGAGTTGGATCCACACAAAACATTTGCTTGCTGACGATGCGCTCGTCGACCGAAATATTGCCCTAAATGCGGATTATGCATCGACTTCTACATTCTGACACTACGAGCCGCCACAAAGCCGTGAATGGGTCTGGGGATGTAAGGATATCAGCCCTGTATAGGTGTATGGGGAATTGTAACATGGAGGTGAAAAAAGGTGAGGTGTATTTCGGGAGTGTTGTAAGTGGTTCTCAGTTTTTATTATGGTCACTTGTTGTCCTTGGGAAGTACGAGTAATGAGTATTTGTACCTATCTGTTGGGTAATGTATTCCTCTCCTTATATTTCTCCTGTCCGACTTTGAGATGTAGTGCGGCGTCAAGATGATATGATCCGTGTCACACTGAAATACACCTGTTCTGAATTTCTCCAGCAATCTAAGCCTAGCGTGTCTAGCCACCGAGTCTCTCTTGTGGTCCCCAACCTAATCCCTCTAAAAGCAGTTCAACACTCTTTGTTCGCTCGTAGCAGTTTTCAACGAAGCGCACAGCTTTTCCTTTATATTTTATTTATTTTTAACATCAAATCTTTCTGTTTCGGGTCCCAAATGTTCGCGGTGTATTCGAGGGGTGGTCTAACCAGAGCGAAGTGAAGCACCTCTCTCTTTCACTATTTCATCGGAGGACCTCATTGGACCATGATATCAATAACTCGTGAGGTCTTGAGAGGGGGCTTGAACTTAAACTTAGTAAATAAATGGCAGTACAATTCTTACGAAATGATTCACACCAGCTCTACATATCATAGATTAAGTAGAGGAGTACATTTAATGGTGTCAGATGAATTCAAATCCCTGGAAATCATCGTCAGAACGACAACTTCAGACGCTGTGAAGATAGCATACAAAAACAGAAGAAACATTTGCGGTGTGTTTATATTCCTGTAAACTAGGCCGAAAACTTGAATTCCCGAGTTCGAAGGACCTCTGATGAAAAATTGAAAGACATGTTAAAAGTAGTAGTTTCAGGCTTTATTTGGTGGAATATCATAATGATAGAAAAAAACTGACAATTTTCCCCAAGAATAAGGTTTTTACTCCACCGGTTTCGGTGTACAACATTCGGTGTTGACCTGATGATGGTGTTGTACACCGAAACCGGTCGAGTAAAAACCTTATTCTTGGGGAAAATTGCCAGTCTTTTTCTTTCACGAAAGATATGTTATTTTACTCTGGTTAGGCCCCATTTCGAATACACCGCGAGCACTTGGGACCAAACACATAAAGATATTATTCACGAAATAAAAAAATAAAAATAAAGACGCACGATTTATTGAAAAGTACTATGATCAAATAGTGTATACCACAGCAGATGGAAGGCTTGGAGTCGATAGAGACGCGGAGGTTTAGATTACATGAAACATTCAGATCAGTTGAGTATCAGATTAGCATGGAGGATATTATTTTGACCACGCGCTATACCTCTATAAGTGATAAAAGTGACAAAGTAAGAGATAGATTCACTGCTAGACTGATTTCTTCAAACGCTCCTATTCCTCACGCATCATAAGTGGTTATAAGAGAAATGGCCACTTATGCCACATGCCACTCAATGTCTTCTTTCCTTTCCTATTCCCTACCTTCTCTCAATTACATCGCTGGCAACACCTGCCATACTCCTCCGCGGTGGCTTGCCGGGAAGTTTCTTAATGTGAAGTTTTGAGTAAATTTGATGTAAATTTACTCAAATTTGCCCATGCTTACGGAAAAGGTTAGAGAGAAGCCAAGAGAACAGATGTGATAGGAAAGGGTGTCTAAGTAGCCAGTGGGTCCGTGACGAAACGGGTGAGTCGCCTTGAGTAACCTTGGAAATTCAGCACCAACGGCGCTTAGTATTTGACTATAGAATGGTTTGCATGTGTCCCGGGGTATCAGTAGAAACATGGCACATACCTCCTAGTTGCGGGTAGCGGGCAACGTTATTCTTACTCTCAAGATAGTCCTATCAGAAGGGATCCCAGTTCGAGTAGAATAGTGGAAGTGAGCCTTGGGTATAACTGGGGGTTCTTCTTGTAGTACACTAGCGTAAGGGTGCCAACAATGACCGGTAGAGCGCAGTACAGAGCGGTAGCAAGGAAAGCTGATCGTTGCGCGTTAACTTTGCATAAACTATTCCAGTTAACTACTTACAGCAATTTGAATGCGTAGTGAAATAATTTCGTTCTTTTTTGTTTGATTGGTAATTTTCTGAGGTGGCAGACAATTGGGAACAATCGCTCCTTTTCCGGATTGGTGTAATGGGTCTTTTAGCGAAGAATCAAGCGGGGGATATCCATGGACGGTGGAGATAAACTTGGCATCATGAAAGAGATTAGTGCGTTCATAAGCTTAGCGTCTCATTGTAGTGTATAAGCTCTATAGTACTGGAAGTGATCTCCGCAATTCACCACATTGGATATCGGAATTCCATTGAAAAACTTACAACACTGTTAGCACTCGATCTCAGACCTTTGGAATGGAAAACCATTGCGATAGCCACCACACTAGTAAAATGTCGGGATTCAATTTTAGCTAGAAGCAAATGTGCCGAGTCAGCAAACACTTAAACGAATACCCTTGAGGAAGTATTTAAGGTGATTTAGCAAAATGTTTTTATTTTATCATAGAGACCATATTTAAAATCCTTATATAGGATTTAAGCAGGGGCCTGTTTCTCAAAGCTACAAGTCCACAAGTTACAAGTCTGATCTTACAAGTGTTTCTTAAACGAAAACGGAAGACTTTTAAATTCTCAAAGATTTTACAAGTGAAAATGGAGGGTGTCTAGTCCATATTTAGCTATTATTTAAAGCTTTCAATATATTTCGCGAGTTTCTCCAGCCATATTCTATAACCAATATTCAGGGCTATGTTGCTCGATGTCTATAAATGAGTGAATACAAGATAAACGGAATATTTGGTTCACAGTTTACCTTAAAATATCCCAAGTGAGGACGAATGGTCTGCAAAATTTGAAAATCATGAGTAAAAGTCGTTTATTCCATCACATGAAGGGAAAGATGTACTCGAAACGAAGATTATTCACAATTCGTGCATGTCAAGACATCATCTTGTGCAGTGTTTATCTTTCATAGATACGAATGAATAGCGGAATAGCGTTTTATTATCAGACAAACGAAGACTACGTGGTCAGCCATTTTGTATATTGATTATTAATACCCTAAGGGAATATGTCAATGAAGTACGTTGGTAGCGTGTGAACTTTCGATGCCAAAGGATACGAGTTATATCCCCTCAACGGTTAGTTTTTATCTCTTTCATTTTGATGGGCTAAGGAGCGATTATACCACCGATTTATGTAACTTCGTACAAAGACTTAAGGACAATTTTTTTCATTTCACATGTCCCAGTGACGTATAACCAGTTTGGATAACTGGAAGGGAGATAGCTTCACTTTAAAGGCGATGGATCGCTTATTTTATAGTCTGTCAATCCTGAATTAGCTCTCCAATCTAACGCACAACAACACCAGTGACATGAAAAGTAGGTATATTGTTAAATAATAATAAATAACACAAGTAAACTTGTGCGTAACTTTCGCATATTCAACCATTTTCACCTCTCCAAAATGATTTATTCTTTATCAAATGAGATCGTTTATAAAATGCACGATTAAAAGCAGCATACATGTCTCGTGTCAGAAATAAATCTTTTATCTCCGTTGTTTATTCATTAAGTCTCCGTGGGGGTGATCTTGGCTCATTACGTTTTAATCTAAAAGACTTTTCTTTTAACTTAAAATTGTAAACATTTAATCGTGAACTTAGCAAGTTATGTCAAAAATCGGTATAATATCCTATCTACTGATACCTTATTCGTCGTTATCGCATTTGTATCAGTTGAGAAAAGGAGATCGCAAGTCGCTTTTCATTTGTTTCCCCAGTTATTCTTTCCGATTTACTGCGATTTACTCACCTCGGAGGACTAGTAGAAATTTCCTTACAAGTTACAAGGTCTTGTAATTTAAAAGTCTGTTTGAGAAACAGGATGTGTCTTAACCATGAAAACACTTGTGTGTAAACACTTGTAGCTTGTGAAATGGATTTGTAACTTGTGAACTTGTAATTAGTAGACTTGTACGTTTGAGAAACATAATTTCACAAGTTACGAGTGAATAGACTTGTAACTTATAGACATGTAGCTTTGAGAAACAGGCCCCAGGTGTACGATTTATGAAGTTAAAATATTATGATTAATGACGCCAAGCACTGTTTTCAAAGACAAAGTATCTTAGTCATTACTTTACATACATACTTAGGGCTTGAACTCGACTTGCATCTGTTCAAGGATTACGCTAAAAAGACCTTCACAGCCGGTGATGTTTTTGACGATTTTATATAAGTTATGGCCGTGAGTGATGAATTTATTTTTGAAAGAAAATACGAACAATATACTGTTAAATTTATGATGCGATCGGAACGTCGAAACTTCCTCATTTTTTTATAATAACTCCCTGGAGTGCACAGCCGTGACATATCTCAAACGGCTTCCATTTTTTGTCGTTTATTTCGAAAAAATGTGCATCATGAGGGTAATGTTTTGAAATCATTAAAAAGTGGAATCTTTTACTTTAAAATGGCATCAAGTTCATTGAAATATGTGCAGTGATATTTAGCTCAAGCTACGTTTAATAAGATCAATAATTAATATTGAATGTGAAGTGCTCCACAATTTAAGTGTTCCTTCTTTAAGCATGTGTGTGATATTATAGTCATGCTCTTCCTCGGGCTACCAGAGGTCTTTTCCCAGGCTCCAAATATCCAACTTCTTCCCTCCTCACGCAAATCCCGTCCTCCTTTGCCAATTTTGATGTCCCCCTCCCCCCTGCAACATCCCGCCCGCCCCACAAATATCTCTCCCCCATCATCCCTCTTCCCGACCCACCCACCTGCAAACAGCCGCGCGCTCGTTAAGAGGAAAGGGATCCTCGGTTCTCGTCTCCTTAAGAGATCCCGGGCGAAAAAAAATATAAAATCCCGACTTTCGTTTCTACTCCCCGGATTTTCTTTTTTTTCCTTGCTACCTCATCTTCTCTCGCCCTTCCTCGCTTTTCCTTGTGAGGGTTTTCCTGAAGAAGAAAGGAAAGAAGGGAGGAGAAAAATGGATGAATCATATGAGCAAACCATCTCCAGGGGAGCCCATTGTTTAGTTGGGGACTTATTCTTTTACTCCTGCATGGTTGAATTTAATCTGATTGGGTGAGAGCGACTTTGATGAGGAGCGAATTTCACGATCTCCGTACGGTACGCTGGACTCACACACCAACAAAGCAAAACACTACACCATCTATCTCTCAGAACTTCACAATCGCTGGGCAGATGAAGACGTATGCGACCACCATCTTTCTTGAATGGAAGGAACATTAATACACATATATGGATCATAAACTTGCCCCCAGTGGGTGTTGCCAAACATTCCGCATGCACCGAAAAATCAGGACCAAACAGATTGTAGCGCCACTACTCTAAAGAAGGTGTTATTAATAAGGAAAGGCCGTCATTCAAATGGAGATACTGGAAATAAAGGTACCGGAATTAGCCTCCCTATTAACAGAGGCCATTTTTGACACACAGAAGCGAACCATGCCGAAGGAAACAAGGAGGTTAGAAAATAAATGGAGGAGACATACCACTTGATTCTTGCGTAATTGCATTTTTGTGCTACCGTTCAAGTAATTGCTTCCGAAAACTTACTTTAGCCCAAAACAGAGATTAATGCTTCCCTAAAGAGTGATAAAAGGTTCTCGTTAGAACTGTACGCAACGGCCACATTTATTATCAAAGAGCATTATTAAAGAGAATTATTGAAAGCTCTGATTTTTCAAAGGGCATATTACACAGAGTAAACCTAAAATAAAGAAAGAAACGTTGATAAAATATTTTAAAAACCGTACCTTTGAGGAACTTTTTGAAACATTAACTTTCTGACATGAAAAGTCTTCGCGGTAGAGGGAACATTAAGTTTATTTTACTGGTTCAAAATTTCCACTCGGCCCATTTGTTGAGAAATAATCTTTATACTGAGCACAAAAGTAAAGCGATATAAAAAAATAAACCTGTCCAACTCCTTAAGCGTTTTCAAGTTTCCCTTCTCAAAGAGTCTTCCCCATCGACCTTCCTGACGCGTCTTTTTATTTTCATTGGGGTCCGTTCAGCGAGAAGGCGAATGGGGGGAGGATACCCCCCGCCTCGAAGTTAACGCTTTCGCCTTTGAAAACTTCCCGAAAGGATTTGCAAGTAATTATCGGCCAGGGGCGCCTCCCACGCTGTTAGCGGAACCGTGTGCGCCAGCCAAGCCGCATATTTGAGGGAACAACGTCCCCGGAATCCTGGGGAAGGTTTTCCTCCGAGAATGGCGCCGAAATATTCGCCTTGGCGAGGGGCCGTGCCTTGTTTGATTGATTGATGCTGCTTTGCCCCCGTGCACCCGAGGAACCCCCGTGCCTCGCTCTGCCTCCCAGCCTCAACGGTGGCACACTCGCCATGGGAACATTGCCCCCTTTGGGCTCCGAACACTGTGAACTTACCCCGAGAAGATCTTCGCACGCTTCATTTGACGCGATCCGCGTGGACTCGTTTATTCAGCTCCGTTCGTCCGTCCTTGACAGCTCCATCCGTGGATATTATTCTCAGAAAACTGCTCGTGAGAGGTTGAAGAAATTGACTCGATAAATTCTCGGCGTTAAAGCAGAGAATCAAGGTGACGATCTCATCCTCCGAGATTGCGTTCATTATTTCTCTGCTGACGGAGGACTCTTTTGTGTGCCTAGGATTTTCCTTCTAGTGAAAGCATTGAACTGACGATGATGTTGTAAAAAAGTTAAAGTGATGTGAATAATTCGTCGCTGGGAATTATGCGTTACTCTTAAAATTCTGTCGTATTTGTCCGCTATTAGGCATTGAAGAGTCATTAATCACATAGATTCTTAGTCGTGACCCAAGCCTCTTAGAAACATATTACCGTTTAACTATGAATTCGTAACCTGTTCTGTGTCATTCCAATCGAAATCGTAAACATGGAAGTATTAAGCGCGGGTAGATTTTTCCTTTGGCCCGTTGATTTATTTCCGAAGCTGAGTACTCTTCGTATGGTCGAGTCTGCACTTTAGACAAGTTACACTCCCCTCAGCTGTTAGGCAAATTAACGGCTCGTTTATGTCATATTCCATCGAAATCAATTGACTAATCTAACGCGACATCATGTTTATGATGGGTGGTGGAAAGTGTCTGACTATTGACTAATCCATTGGCGTTTGTTCGCAGAACAACGAATAGTTGTATACATCATGTTTGAAAACATGCATTGTATTATTAGGAAAATAAACTTCTCCACTATCCACCAGCAAAAGACTTCTTTTCCATGTCTATTTTTTATAGCCATTTTCCATATTTTTTTAACTAAAAGCGTCTCTGAAAAGAGCTATAACTTCAGTTTACGCACATTTAGTGCATTTCTGCACTTAATCTTTGACGGTCTCCGCTTAACATGAAAACTGTTAAGTTGTTGCTGTAAATACTTTACTAATTATATAAATTTTTTCACTAGGTAATAGGCATCATATCGCCTGGTAGAATACCCGTGAAATATTTACACATCAGATTCACAGGGAATATCTTAGATCATTTATCTTACTGATTACTTAATGTCCTAATTGGCTTACCTCCTCAAGACACTGTACTAATCCGGTTACAAGTGCGTGCGTAAGGAAGTGCGCCTCACATTTTTCCAAGGAGCTATCCTGTCTTTTGACTGTCACCTACTCTAAATTAACTCTCTCGTGCGTTCAAGCGCCATTTCCATTGAGTGGTGGCCATCCCACCAGCGCCGTGTTTAAGGTGGTTTGTGCGAGATAGTTCCCTAGTCATAATGGAGACCATATTAAAATTTTATTTTTTTATTTCAGCGTCTGTAAGAAGTATGAAATAAATATTGTAGTATTAATGGCGCAAAAATATAATAATACATGATCAAAATACTCAGTAATTAAATAAATAAAGCTACATAAGTTTCTAACTTGACTCATTTTTTCCCGCCGTACGGCTGAAAACTATTCAAAACAGCAGTTTTTTTGCGATTCTGTAAAAATTACTCTGGTGAGTAATAGATTATTTTTTATAAATAGTTGAGAAAACATGCAATATGCACACCGTTAATTTTTTGACGAAATCTAGGTGCTGGAAGTATCTAATTTATTAATTATTCTCCCTCTGGATCGCATAGCCGTAATCTATCCCACGTAAAACAGCTTACTTATTCAGGAAATTGCTTGAAAAGTAGTTCGGCAAGTGGTTGATATTTAGATATCATTGGAAAGATGAGAGTTTTTTCTTCAAAATGAGGCCAAATTCATCAAATTCTAGGTGAAGTGATTTTTCGCTCCAACTACCTTAAGAAGCCCCGGCGCAATTAACGCCGCCTTTGGAATTGTCCTCGAGTCGAAGAGTGGGGCCGTGAGGCTGGGAGGTGGGAGGGAGTTCGATGTCGATGCTGAATGGGCGGGCTGAGAATTTCGCAAAAAGATCGCAAAAAAACGTGCAAAGGAGGGAGAGGAGTGTCGCGCAAATAAGAAAGTAGACCGAGAGAAATGACTGCCGTCGTGCGTTGGTGGCGTGTGTATGTATGTCTGTTGGTATAAGAGGGCGCCCTTTGTGTCAGTGTCTTGCGTCTAACTCTCATCTGCCGCTATCCCCGTGTAATCCAACGTGAGATGGAAACAATGCATGAGCGAGTATCGCATGTCTTCTGTCATTGATGGGATGGGAAAAACTTTCAGACCGTCGATTAAAATTTAGACTCAATCTATTTTGTAAGTTCCAAACCGGTCTATTTTCTGACGACTGTTGAAAATATTTTAAGAAACCCGACATACTACGGTAGATCAGATCATTAGAGTAAAATTAGTTAAATAGACTGCAGAACGGACAGATTTAAAATGTCATTTTTCCTACGAACTATAAGGGACCATAACAGCTGCCAATGAGACTTTTGTCTAGGTTTGTTGATAGGTGGTGTAGTAGTAGTCTAGTGTGTCTCTTAGTAGTAGTAGTACTCCTTAATACTTGAATCCTTATCTGTTACCTCTAAGTACTAACAGCACGCCGTGCATGTTTTCTACATAAGTCTTGAGTCTCTGTCCATTTGTGTAGTTCAAAAATACATATATATTAATGGTCCCTCTCCATTGTGATAATATCTGTAGTGTAGTAGTGCATGCTTGTGAGCCTTGGCCTCGTGACAAGCATTAGCGATTTATGCTAATGCATAATTAATCGTAGTCACACTAACTTTAGGGTATAGTGTAATGCATGTTGGTGAATACTCACCCCCTGCCCGACACCCCTGTGGTGGCTTGCAGGGTATTTTGTAGATGTAGATTGATGGGAAAGCTGTCCTTTGGAAGTGAGGTTATTCCAAATTTCGCATTGCCTCTGGGACCGCCAAGCGTGCATATAAGAGACTAACAAAGTGGGATCGGAAATGAACACTGTGCAAATTGGTAGAGTATTTTTTAATTGCATGTACTTTCCTCACCCAATCTGGAAGCGAAGATAAGCTAGTCATCGGCAGGAAATTTAAGCCAATAGGTTTATTGTAACTCGTTGGAAATTTTCCATTCTTAAAAATGTCGCAGCTATGCAAAATACCTTTACCTCTGTAGGAATCAAAAGAATTCATACTTGAATTTTTACCATTTAAATTTAAAAAAAATACCAATATGACGTTCGGAGCTTTAATAGCGCACGGGGCTTCCAGAGAAATTTTGAAATAATAAATTTATGATGCAATAACAATGACAAACATAAACTTACCTATACATCATCGGTTAAGCTACGGAGGTCCAGAGTCACCAGACGTGAACCAAGACTTCTCTGTTCACCATTTTCTCTACGACCAACTTCATTAACACCTTCTTTGCTACAACACTGCCTAATAAGTATATTCTGTGGCATAGTTTCAAGCCCACTCTGTACCAGTTTTCTCCTCAAATCAGGACGATAGGTTCGAGAACATCATAAAAAAACAGGGAGAAGCCCGTTCCATCGCCATGGCTGAAATGAAAACCTTCATGTAGTAAAGATAACAGCATGTATATATTTCACAGTGCCAATTTAACATAGAACATGAACAATTTTCAATGAGAGGCTTATATTCGTTGTAGCGGGTAATTACCGCGTTTGCCATTCCAAGTGATGCATAAAGAAACTGAATAATTCTATTTTAAATATGTGTATGATAAGTAATGCCAAGGTTGAATTCTGTCTGATATGATCTGAAAGTAAGGAATTGGATCATCCAGTAAGAGTCCACGAAAGTTTTTCGAGCTACAAAATGTGTTGCCTCTCAATGTTTCCGTCAGTGAAGGGAGCTGCTATTGCGACGCCTCCTTCGAATACGTTGCACAAGTCATTACTACTATCCTTCTTATTATTTTTGGGTAGATCAATCAAAGGATGTTGTTTCAAATGCCCAAAAATACACCGTAGTTCAACGAAAGTGGGAAAAATAGCGTGGATGATTTCGGCATTTTATCTTCTGAGAGTACCTTAATGTTAATCGCAATGAGTTTCCCTTTTATTAAGCGAGGATTTAAAAACATACAATTTGAGTAGTTGATGAAACATTATTAATTCCAGCTTCCTGAATGAATGTGGATTCGGAATATTAGAACTCTGCTTTTTGAGTTTTTGAGATTTTCAAAAATTGTCGAAATTTTCAACCTCGAAGAAGCTATCGAATATTTCTCCGTACATCCGCACCCTGCCTACCCTTAATTTCCATTCCGTTGCTCTTCCTCTGCACGCCCTCAACCTCCTCGTTCCCCAGGGTTCCCGGTGTTATTTGTCTCCAGCCAACCAGGGTTCGTCCCGGACCGCCCACCAACCCCCACCCAATCTTCCTTGGTTCCTACCTCTATTTCACCCCTTTCCCCACCCTCCACCCCACCCACGCGGGAGCCGGGAGTTTTTTACACCCTCATCCCGTCATCTTCTCCCTCTTCTATTTTACGGCCCACCCAACTTCCTCTGCGTATGTCTCATCCCTGCGGCGGCCAGAGAACAATTTCTCTCAATTCGCCACCCACCCACCCCTCTGCATAAAAACCCGCCCCTTTGCACGGCACTTCCCTTCGCCCCCGTGCGTGGGCCCTCATGATACGCGCCCCCGCCCAATTTCCCCGGCTCAACATAGCCAACTCGTGAGAGGCTGATTCCGGGAGTAGAGCGTTCCCTCAGTAAAAGATTCCGAGAGGTTAAATTGAAAAACTTATTCATAACAACCGCGTCTTAATCCATGGAGAGTTTAGTGGGCTAGAGAAATTGTTACTGTGTATAAATACTAACTGATAGTTGAGTGTAAAAGAAAATGAACTCTTATTCCAGACTTCTAGGTAAAATATTCCAGACTTCTGACGTTTTTTTCGAATAAAATCTTCAAGAGTTGAGATTCAATGGGTCCAAATAATGAATATATCATCAATATAACGGAGCAAATGAGGTGCCTGAGGGGGGAGGGGGGAGGAGATAAAAGATTTCTCTCCCTACGCCCGAGGAAGCAGAAGCCGTAGGAGAGTGCCATACTGGTGCTCAAAGCGGTATCCTTGACGTGGGGGAAATGACTCCCACCGAAAACAAGCTTGTTTTTGGGGAGCACCATCCTCATGACTTTCAAAAGGAATCCGGTGGAGGGGACCAAGTCGTTGAGTCTACTGTTGAGAAGTCCCTTTGTTGCTGCCACACCTGTCTTACATCTCAATCGGGAGATATCTTATATCTCAATTTTAAAATCAACTAGCCCCGCAGGATTAACCTCTCGCTAGCTTCCTTCCCTCCCCTTTCCACTCCCAGTCCACCCCCTTGCACTCTCTTCCAAACAATCCCTTTTCCCAATAACCAACCCTTCGTACTAAGACAAACCCTTTATTCTCAGCTCCTGTGTTGCATTCCTTAGTAGTCATCTCCTCTAGTGGAAGAAGGGTTCTTAGCCCGAAAGCTTCCCCAAAGCAGTGGACACCGGTGTCGTCACGGATCATCTACCAGTGAGTGTCCACTGATTCACCTATTAATCCTTCCCCAATCTCCGAGTTTTTTAAATCCCGGACGAAGTAAACTGGGAGATCAAAGCATTGGCAATCTTCAGGAATAGATCTTTGTTTTAGATCCGGTAGGATGTCGCCTCGGGTGGCCCTGACTTCGGAAATCCCTCCGGGAGCTCTTCAGTTTTTCTCGCGATGACGAGTTATTCTTGGAATATTGTATACCTTCTCTGCTACTTCTAAAACGACTATTTTTTCATTTGATAGCACAGCAAACAAAGCAGCAATGGAAGTAAATTTTTAAACTGACGTTGCATCAAACTTTATATCGCATCGTTGTCATGTAGAAGAAAAACGTTGCTTAGCCAAACGGCTAGTGCTCCCAAAGCACCAAGTTTGATATTTTTAAGCAATGTATTTCGATACAACGCTTTTTTAGTAGGTATATTCCTTGTTACTGAAAGCTGAAATTGCATTTAGAGTTGGCTGTCGAGAATTTGTTCTTTTTTTCCGACTTGGAGAAATATTTTCACGATTTGGAACATTTCAACGTGTAACATGTCACACCAAGTGCGCGTTACTAGCGAAGTTCATCAAAACTATTGCAGCGTAGCTGAGAAATAAAACTATCTTTGCTTTGCTCAGTCAGCTCTATCAGTCCCTCAAGTAGTGAGCTAAAGACTTTGAGTCTGCTCAAACTGCTCCACATAAATTCTCTATCTTCACTTCTCATAAAACTTCGTTTGTTGGAACTTATTTGACAAATGCACGCATAACCTCATAACAAAACCTAATCTAACGTCATATTCTGCGTAACCGACAAATTGTTATTCAGCAACGAACAGAGTCTAGTAGGTTTATGTCCGTCTGTGGACGCAACGGCAACTTTTTCGCACTTATGTTGGTCGAATGACTTCTAAAATTATATTGAAATTTTAATTCCTTGTATTATCACCTGAATACACTAAGCAATTTTAAAATCAAACATTTATGAACTTACCAATACATGTGCGTAAATTCGCCATTCTTTTATGAAACCGAAGTAATGAAGGGCATGTCTACTCTTCAGTATAAATTGCGTTAATTGGTCTTTTTTTTCTTCCTAACTTTCTTCCTAAATGCGTAATTTTCTTATGAGATTCTGCAGATAGCACTAGACACCATTTTATAGTTCCCGATTGCTCTTGTTGTGGAAATTTGTTGTTGATCAATGACAATTTCATCTCACTAACACAAGAGACCACAAATCTCCGTTCCAAGGTAGTTTTATTTACGTATCAAGCTATCCCATTCCGATATATAATTCATCCTGATGAACCTCAAAGCAAACATGGGCCCTCCTTTCCCAAGTGAAATCAATGGCTCGATCAAATCTTCCTTATACTGGGTGGGTAATTAAACCAAAGTCATACTAATTTTTCATGAATTTCTACTCATAATTAGAGAGCTCAGTATTAAAGTGCGCCGGATCTAGTTTTTTTTTAATATCTCATAGTATCAAGGTAGTTGAGCTATACGGCCTCAATAGATTGACCAGATAAAAAAATCTCCAATGGCCGTAAAATATATGCCCTACTCTTATTGCTTGTGTGTGAGTGAGTGTTTTGTGTGATTGCGTGTGTAGTTATGTTAATAATTTGGCATCATCCTTAGTAGGGTCACTTCAGCTCTGCGAAGGATCCCAGGTTATAATCCAGGAATCCTTAGCTGGGTCCCATTCGCCTTGCAAAGGATTCCATTTTGGTTGTGTGTGTGTGTCTGTGGTGGTCCCTGGCGAGGAAATAACTTTCCCGTAAACTTATTCTGGTGGTGAGGCTGTGGTTGGTCCCTGTTGCGAAGTCCCCCATTCCCGCAAACCAACACAGTAAGTGTTTGACGAGTGGTGCATACATGTTACGGCCATCGGAGAATTTTTTTATCTGGTTAATCTCATAGGATAGCTAATACCGTATATTTTAGTGGAAGAGTCGAGTCAAGACTAACGTTACACTATGTGCCTCTACATGGATGCAATATTCGAGACTACTGCTGATTTAAGGAAGGGATATATGAAATTTTAAACGAGTTTTCCAAAAAAATCACATCAATGGGCCACTGTTATTCTTATTTCTCATTCCTCATAGAGAATGGTTGCTCAATGAATTACTCCTCGTTCACATAATTTAGCATGAACAAAAGGAATTAAGTGACATTTATTTTTGTCCTCAGGGAGTGAGGGGTATTTGCTCCATCGATCCCCCGTTGAATTCCCTCATTATACATTGTCTCGAAATTGTTCGCCTATATTTCCGTGTTTCAGATATATTAAAGAATATTTTCAATCCTCTGTAAGCTGGTTCGTGTCTGCTTATTCTTCTGAAATATTACCTAATTTTTGATATTTTTAATGATGTTTCAGTTGCACTCGAGCAAATATGAAATTGAAAAAAGATCTGATGCTTTCCCGGCGCATGCTGGCAGTGAAGGCTGCTCGGAGGAGATTAGCCGGTGGAGCACCCAAGCAGCCTTAACTACCAAATATGAAATTCTTTACTGGTTTATTAAGTAGTGGTGATCGTCAAAAACTTTTTTTTATATTCCAATGAGCTAGGGGTCAGAAAGGTTTTCTTTGAGGCTCAAATAATGAGGCAAGTGTTTTTTTTGGAATTTTTTGTCAACTGTCCTGAGGTTCCGCCAAGCGGTTAAAGTCTCACGATTTTAGGAAATGTTGGTAAAAAGTTGAAATAAGCGGAATATCGTGCTCTGCCTCATTATTTCGTGATAAACTCTTTTACATATTGCCAGAAGGTAATTAAAAAAGACAATGCGGTAGTGACATGAGTGCAGAACCCCCAGATATACGAACAAAATTATTAGGAAGTTCACCGTCTTATAGTCAGATGACTTTCTGGGGAAATGTTCCCCTGCGCGTTTTGTTATATGTGATATGTTTCTTATAAATAATATTCTAAGGCCAATGCATGCATAGTCTGGAGTGGTGACGCAGACTAACTCGAATTTTAAGAAAAAATCAATTTTTTAAATTGCTTTGCCCCGGGCATCCGACCCTGAACCTGCATGGAGGGAAAAATTGCATCGGCTTTCAAAGCTTGAATCATGGCCAGCATTTTTATTATTTTTTCAACGATAATTAGAATGGGATTAGTGCATGTTTTTCTTACAAACAATTGATATTAGTTGGATAATCCAGGATTTTTTTATTTTTCCGGGTGCCTCGTGAAAACTAAGGCTGATGGGTAAAAACCACTTTCATATATGAATTCAACGTAAAAATTCGTATTAGAATCAGGTATTTTCCTTCCTGTGACAAAAAAACGTTTCATTTTGTAAACAAAAGTAATTTTGATCGTGATTCTCGGGGCACTGCCCTCATGTATTTTCTGCATTGCCTCTTTCGCTTACCATTCTGACAATATGTAAGCATATATCACGAAATAATGAGGCAGATCACGATATACCACTTATTTTAACTTTTTACAAAAATGGCCCAAATTTGTGATACTTTATCCGCTTGGTGGAATCTCTGGGCAATTGACAAAGATTCCAATGAAATCTGCGTTATATTGAGCCCCAAAAAAACTTTTCTGACCCCAAGCTCATTGAAATCTGAAAAATTGTTTTTGACATACATCCCTAATATTTAGAACCACTAAAGTTTTCTTGACACTAAAAACCTGTTATTTAAACTATAAACTCCAAATTTGTTTCCTTTAGCAATTGAATGTGATACCGCTTCATTCTGAGCAATATTTATAGGTGATCACAATCTTTTATCTTAAGTATCTCATCTTAGCATTGAAGACCTCTACTTGAAAATAGGATGAAGTAATTGTGATCCTGATCAATCTTAAGGCAAAACATTGTCCCATTTTCATCATTGTATTACGATGTATACTCTTTTAGCCGTATTTCATTACCTATGGTTTGTATTTCAAGATATTTATGTAATCTAAGCGCTTTCCGAAAGAAGTATGGTGAGCTTAAAAAACGACTCTCTCATGCCTTAGTACTTTATGTTAGTCCATAAATGGAGACAATTTAAACATTATAGGCCGTTAATGTTTTCCTGAATTAGTAGATATGCGTAAGCTATTCAGTTGTATCTTTCAGTCAGAATTGCGGAGAGAAGAAAATAGATGAATAATAATGTACGTAAAAAAAGAACTGCTAAGCACTTACCCTTCGTCGGATTGTCTTTTCTGGGAAAATTGGCACAAGATATGTAAAATGCCAATAAAAATAAGCTTATAGCCATTCGAAGAGACTCAGCTCTCTGTAGATCTCGATAAATTATCTCCAGATGGCACTCCGATGAATTTTGAAATACCTACGTCTGTGAAATTAAAACCGGGATACCAATTGCATGTTTGGTTCGCATACGTACTGAAAGAACCCTCCGAACCAGCTTGTAGGAAAGGTTTCAGAGTTTTCGTTTTCGCGATTAAGTAGTACTCAGGGAAATACCTCTTAACACATTGTAATGGGATCCGGCAACAAATAAAACAGGAGCGATCTGTGAGAATTTGGAGGAACTCGTAAGAACGAGGAATTTTTCTCACGGGCCATTAGGAAGCTAAGAAGTGGTGGTAAATTGCTGATTTGGCAACGTAGGGATTTCTACGGGGTAAGATGAGATTCGGCCATGGGTTTAAAGGGGATTTACGGCGAAGGAGGATTAGGAGAGAACGGGGTAGGGATATTGCGAAGGGGGGGATGGAGGGGGATGGAAGGGGAAGAGATGGAAAAAGGGGGAATATGCATGAATATGCGAGCCATGGCTGGGTCTCTGTAATTGGAACCCCGTGGGAGTGGCGCACAGAGTCCTTGAGGAAGACGGGAACTAACTTCGACCTGCATGATGCCCTGTAACAAAGCATAATTTGCCTCATTGGAATATATATTCATGAGTTGAAAGAGGAGCTATGTTGAAAAGCTTCAATTTTTTGTTTCTGTGCCAACTCCATGTTTGATATGCATTCTTGGGTGCCTCCATTTAATATATAACATAGCTCGCTCGTACAATCCTTGAGGACACACTATTTAAAAAAAAAACCTTGAGGGTAATTCTGATTCGATCCCAACACCAGCAGGTACATTCGTGATTTGCGTTCATGATTGATTTTATTGATTCACGATGAAGCGGCCAACGAAGTAGTTCGTCTGGTGCATTCGTGAAATAAAATTTATTTGAAACAAAATCCCAAATGCAAACGGCGCTTTAATCCAGGAGTTTCGGTCATAAATTATCGCAAGTGAATCTGAGGTTGAATTCTTAAATGTGAGGCGCAATGGAAAAAGGAATATTTTTACTTTTATTTTTGTGGATTTTCTAGAGCAAACGTGAGCTTTTCAAAGTCAAACGTTAGGTGTGTTGCATTACTGGATTGTAGCGTAGCATATGGAACCCATACATGTGTACTTAACACAGGTAGCTGGGTACAACTAAGGAGAATCGGCGATCGAGAACAATGAAAACAGCCTATCTCAACACGGCTGGAGTAGTAAATAATACCAGCAAATGAAAGCACACAAATGTTAAAGGGAGCCAATCACGTAATATAAAATAACAATACCTGATAGCCACGACGGCAATCATGTTTATTTTCTCTAGAAATTTCGGGACTCCACCTGGACACCAACAATAGACGCGGGGGTGAATGATACAAAAGTCAAACACCACGGAGATACAGGAGGCCAACAAGAAACCCCGGCGTTGGATTTCAGTAGCTGACACGCATATTTCGTGAATTTGTGATCATAAATTTCCAATTGGGCAAATTGTATCATTTGTTAGACCTAAAGGGTATATTATAGTGTGCTAATTTTAGGGTGTTATCTGATGTTAGATGGTGAAGCATTGGTGAAAGACGCCAATGTTTGTAACATGGAATTGTGAGAGAGGGAATCATTTAGTAAAGGTCTAGGTTAAATAATTGATATTTTAGGAATTATCACATAGGGTATTATTGAAAACAAGTTGTTTAACTCCGTAGGCCATTACGGTACTTTGTCGTACATTACGACCTGAAGATAAGTTTGTTCGTGCCATCCGCACTGATATTTGTTATAAATTATTGAAACTAATAGTGTACTTGTGTTATTTGGTGACGAAATAATTTTGCAAAGGGGATATACGTAATTCTACCACTTAACTAGCCAGGAAATGGCTTGAAGGTTAGGATGAGGAGTAAATCACAAGTTGGTCTCATGTCGTATTTATTACATTTTAGCTCCACAAACATGGGGCAAGGATAGTTAAGAAATAAATAAATATTACAGTATCAAAAATAAAATACATTTTATGACAAGGACACCTTGGAAAGACATAAAAAGCATTTGGGAAAAATATGATAAACATTATGTTGTTACAGGGTTCGTAAATCAGCCAATTCAGAGGAACGTCAGAAAAGCAATTGCATATATCCTTTTGGAGCATGGAAATAGAGATAAATAAGATGGACCGGAAGTATTTTAATTTAATTTTTACCCTCGTCAAAAAAGAATGGAGTGTTGAATTGAAACAACTATAGAATGTAGGCCCACTTAATTATTAGAAAGGGTAATAAGAGCTATATGTTGCGATAGCATACGATAAAGACGAAGTTAGCAGATTGGGCAGGAGCTTAAGCACTTACGAAGAATTGCCATTATGATTTCTCACAATGCTGGAAAAAGATTCACATGGAACTGAAAGTCTGGCAGATTGTAATCAATTTGAAGCGATTGTCGCGCAAATATTGCGTGCGAAAGGCACGAAGGTAACCATTGTCTTTCAAATTTTCCATGTACCTCACTGATTGCAAGTATATTTTCGTTTAAGGTACCAAGAGTGCAATCCCAATATGTCATTTTTTGAGATGCTTTATTCTGCATAAATTTAAAGTAAGCACTAACATTTGTTTATGGGCCATGCTAATTTTACATTAAAACGATAGCCTTACTTCCTTCGACAAAATTGCAAAGGAATATTTCGGAATAGTAGACTTAATTTTCTTTCATATCTGCAGCCGTTAACTGAGTTTCTCGCCGGCTCTCCATTTGTGATTAGTTTCATTATTTTTTTTCCTCGTGCTGTAGGTTGCATACCGAAAATAATCAAAGGAAAATTACAAAAAACGCGAAAACCTGAAGAATAACTTTTTAACACTTGTCTCCTTGATTCATTCTCTCCATCATCCATTTGCCCTTCATCACTCTACACTATAAAACCACATTTGTTTTGCAGCTGTTATCGTCAAAGCATCTCGGCCTAATAGAGGAGCATACTCCGTTGTTATGTTTCAGCGATTAGCTTTCTCATTCACATGATGTGTGCTTACTATTCATCTGCTCATATGAAATATCCGCGATAATAAAACCGTTGCCAGTCAGCCTAGTTTCCACCTCATCCCGATCCGGAACCCTTCTCTTTTCGGGATAACCAGCCCTGGGAGTCGCGGTCCCAAACTTCTTCCTCTATCGCTGCAGGGGATCCCTCCTCCTGCACACTATACCACCTTCCCATCATCCATCTCTCTCTCTCTCTTTCCCTACAATCTTCTCCCTCTCCAGGGTATACCCCTACACATCTCCATCCCCTGCCCAAACCCTTTTTCTCATCCCTCCTCTTCCCCGACCACTCAACCTTATCCAGCGCCTCCTTTCATTTCAAGAAGATTAAAAGGGATTAAATTTCTCCGCCCCCTCTCTCCCTCCTCTCTCCCTCCCCCCTCCCTCCCCCCTCCCCCTCTTCCCTGCTCTCTTCCCGACCCCCATTCGGTTCGTTCCAACCCCCTGTGTTCATCCTTGAACCAACTTTTCTCCCCCCCTTCCCGTTATCCCCTTCTTCTCCTCCCAGAACACCCCCAGACTCGCTGCTGCCGGGATGAGAGGGAGTTTGGGACATTATGGCGACTGATCCGCTTTCTCTCTCTCTCTCTATCCCAGCATTCCTCATTCCAGACCCCTTTCCCATTCTCCACCGACGTGCGAGCAACCCCCAACACCCCTTCTCTCCACACCCTTTCCCTCTTCCCCCTTCAGGCGACCAATTTCCGCACCTCCCTCTCCGCCCGCCTCTCCCCTCTTCGCTGTCTCTACTTAACGTCGTTGTCATTAGCGCACTCCTTCATACCTCATTACCGGTCCCTCCACGCCACAATAACTCCTGCGAATTCTCCCGCCCTCGAGTCCCGCAAGAAAGGCTGGGCCACCACCGTAAACCTACGAGGACCTTTTATTTAAGGAGACCAAGGTCTCTAGAATTTACGTCTTCCCTCACCTGGGAAGGAGTCGATGAAAGGATTTTCTTGAAACATGGACCTACCTAATACCTTAATAGAAAAATTGAACCAGATTTTATTCATCCAACAAGCTCTGTGAATACCCTGATACACGTAATCTCAGGTAATGTGACTATTTTTCCATCATTCTGGGATTTAGTTCCAGCACTTACTTTTATCGATACTGCCGTTGCTTTCTAAATCGAGGTTAAAGCAAGTGTTATTTTATATGTGTGCACGTTTATTGGCTCAAAAGTTATTGCTCTGCATTTTCTGTATCAATCAATCGCAGGATATCCGTTTTTGTAGGCCAGATCAAGAGTTTTGTGACACTTTCTTCTTCTTCTCTAACTTTCTTCCTTGTCTTTTCCTGTCTCCTTCGATGCATTCTCAGATCTGTCCCCCTCTACATTGTTGCGCCATCACTTCCTTTATCTTCACATACCTCTTCCACCACATGGAAGCTTATCTCTGGCAATATTTACTATTCTACCGTCTTTCTTTCCATCTATGTGACAATTCTATTCCTCCCTCGCCCGTTTTGCCATTTGTTGATATTCTCTACATGGTTTTCTAAGGAGTTTCATTTCTGTGGTTTCTAGAGGTCTTTTAGTTTTATTGTTTTCTGATCCTGTCATTGCAAATCAGTTTTCGTCTGACTTTTGCTTTATGTATTCTTGCTTTGCCTCTTTTCTTATATACCTATTCTTGTAATGGGTTGTTTTTCACGTGTGTGAATGTATTTCTACTGGTGGCTATGCTGTTATCTGGGTACGTTTTCTAAATGTTGGCCTGTGTCAAAGGGTCTATCATCAAGTGACTATTATTAATTTACCCATTTCATTTAAACAAATATCAATCGGTCGATTTGTGTTTGGATTGAAAATTGTCTTTGGGCGATTTCTTGAAGAGTTATCACACGAGCTGAGGAAATTAATTTTTGGAACTCACTTCTCTGGCCACGGCATGGTCATCCTATCCCGTAAATAAACAGACAAGACAACAACGGCTGCAACCATAGTGCTAATCTTGAAAAGGGCGATTGCAACATAATAATATTGTATTTGATCTTAATTATCTAAAGTTATAGATGGACCAGTAAGTCCAAATCAAACGCTAAAAAAATAACCTTTCTGCTTTCTCGCTCGATTGTGGCCAATTTTTATTGTACTAATTGTGTTGTATGTCGTAAAATACAATACTCTACCTTAAAGCCGCATTGATTCTTATGTTTTGCTTGTCTGGGCCTGGAAAGCTTTCCTGGACTCAAATGCGGTCCCTTACCATGTTCTTCCCAAGATAAGAACCAAGCTCAATGAATTTCTCGTTTCTCCTGAAAATTCTCAGCATATGGTGCCTCGTCAAAACCGTTATAGCCTTTTTTGAGATGGAATTTTAAGTCTGCGCATACAAGTATTTCCCGTTTATGAGTGCGAGGTAAGACAGAATACGAATTGCTACCCACTAGACGATCCTAGGGCTTAAAAGCTTTCTCATTCCCTCCAGTTACCCTTTGAATGATGCACTGTTTTGCCAATTGTTTTTTTAATAGCCTGCATCAGGATATAGTATGGTCTCGATATAATCCTATTTAACTTATTATGCACCCTCATTGATGCACCATACTGATGTGGAGAAAACCTTTAATGCAATCTGGTGATCTGAATGGTGCATTACTCTACTTAATGTTTTTTTTCGTGCTTTGCTCGAAAAATGCATACCTCCTGCTAAAGGAAGATTGAAGTGACTGCTTGTTCCATGGTTTCAAACTCAACTATGTGGACTTTGAATTTCACACATGAAAAAGTAACTTGGGTGTTGAGGAGGGGAAAAATACCGGGGGAGAGGTAAGGGATGGCGTAGGAATCTAGAAAACCCGTGAAGGACAAGTATGTGTGCGGGATCCCCCGGTATTTTTCCCCTCCTCAAAATCCCCCCCTTCCCCCTCCCTCTCCTACCTTACACCAAGTCCCTTAAAATTATATCGGAAATACATCCCTCTTGGAAATTGTTAAAACTTTGTACCTGATGTTGGCACCCCTGTGTCGAAACATGTCGTACCAGGAAAATAAATCTGTTGAAGGAAACCAAGTTACTTTTTCATTTGTGTAATTGCTTGTTGCTTAACATGCTCGATTCACTCTACAACTGAATGAATTGATCCTCATACACTTATTCAAATCTTCAGCTCAGCATACTTCCATGTTGTATTCATTGAATTCTAAGTTACTATTCTTTTCTTCCTTACTTCCTGCTTACATGACGTTCCACTCACGACTCTCCGAATCCGATCGAATCCTCTAAATATCTACGTGAACATATCTTTTAAAACTTTGCTTAGAAAATTTCACTCCTTTCCGAACTCTTCCTGTGCTGCACTTCTTTGCATTTCCTTCCGCATTCCGTTTGTCAACTATTCTCCTCCTTCCATGCGCCATCTCTTATCCACATTCTGTAGTCTCTTCCTCTGTCTCCCTATTTTAAGCTTCGAAAGCAACCGCACTTGGTATGTACCTCCACTCCTTTGGAATCTCGCTCGCTGTGTCCAATCGACCCTTCGAGAAGGGTCGATTGGAGACAGCTGGTCTTCTTCTTGTGGTTTTGGCACTTATCATTGTTCTTTCGAGTCTTCCCAATGTATTCTAATGCCAAATATAACGGCTATGAACATGTACAATCGATCATCCAAAACAATCGATCATCCAAAACACGTACAACCAATCGATCATCCAAAAATATACTCGTCAGCTCTTGGTGACCAAGACTTAATGAATGGATATTCTCAATTCTGCTTACACTTTAGTGATACGGCAGTCATAGTGAATAGCACATATTCGCGGAGGTGACCGACCATCGAGATTATTTTCACAATTGAGAGGCCGAGGCAGATTTGGTAGGATAGGTTTTTTTTTACAACATGATGAATGGTGGCAAAAAACTCGGCTTTGGAATCAGCTGTATTTCAATTATTAGTGTCAAGGTGTCTTAGGTGTATGTTCATTCGAGATACGGCCAAATTTTCCACAAATCCCAAAGTATTGTTTGTTGCCCAAAGAAGCGAGCACATTGTGCTTTCTTTTTGGGGCAAAATTAGATCGACGCTAAAAAAAGTACGCTGTGTTGACGCCCAGCTACCACTTAAGTAATGGTTCCACTTAAGTGGACCCAGGAACACCTATTTAAGTGGACTTCGATAATATCGATAGTGTACCGTCGATTCTCGGTCGAGGTGGTCGAAGTCTCGTCATCAATAGTTCAAGGAGTTTCGTAAACCATACAACACAATGCGTGTGTTATTCTTCTTTTGTATTTTCTTATGG
The DNA here is from genome assembly GCA_963573305.1 of Pyrrhosoma nymphula. Lineage (NCBI taxonomy): Eukaryota > Metazoa > Arthropoda > Insecta > Odonata > Coenagrionidae > Pyrrhosoma > Pyrrhosoma nymphula. The sequence goes on along the minus strand of OY754337.1, from coordinate 129,626,252 downwards.
GGTTATACGAGTCTAGTAATATCTTAAGTTACTTCTCGGAAACGTAATGTCTGCGCAATGCAAATTTCTTTCCATGAACACTATGTAGCACTGAGGCAGATATAATATTTGTGTTTGGTCGGTCGACTGCAATTAAATGTTTCACTTATGTTCACCCTACTTGAGTACACCTGTGGTGTGTACGAGACAACATGCACCCTTTGCACCGAAATCAAAACATCAGCCCTCGAAATGGGATTCCGAATGGAAATGGACGGCCAGCTCTTATCTACATGCCAGCTTAATCTTTTATTTAAGGCATTAAAAATAAAAATGACGTTACTTACCTCTTAACCCAGGAGTGGTCGCTAAGTTACTTATCACGCGAGCGGTCGCGTGTGAGACCTTTTCTCACACTCAGATGTACCAGATTGATTATCTATCATATAGCGTTTATTGGCAATTTATTACACAATGTTTAGATTTAATTTATTTCTCTTAATGTTCATTTGAAACAATGATTTCTATATATCCACACAATTACTGATACAATTACGTAATAATTGATAATTTTACTGGCGATGATACTATTGGGTATTAATAAAGAAGATTACCATTCTCAAGAAGAAATATTTATTCATGAGGACATACTTTCTCAGGACTCATAAATTTGCATTAGCGTATCTACTCTCCACGAAATGAATCAACTTTGCCCGCATGTTGCGAGAGTGTAACGCAACTGAGTGATTGTAAAAAAACACTAACGTCAGTGGTCGCGCGATGAGGAAAAGTCTCACACTATGTAGCCGACGGTATCAGACATATCATCTGCGGCATCATAACAGCTGCGGACGCTTCATTTATAATTTTTGAGACGGTCTGTCAACAGGAAGAGATAAAAAGTCAGCTAGAAGGAAAGGGAACTTATTCCAACTCATGATTACAAAGTGAGCACAAGTTTATATTTGGTGTGAGAGAAAATCTCATAGCGCGACCAATGGTGGGTTACAAATGAAGCCATAAATACATTGAATCTTTGATCACCAAAACATTTGTGTAGAGTGGTGCAAATGTTTAAATTTCGTAGCATTTGATGTAAAAATTGATGGATCATTTTACAAATTAAAATATCTAAATTTGGAAAGGGTCCTCGAACGAATGAAAAGGGTTAGTAAAGATCTGTCAGAGGGTGGATTTATTAGCATATAGAACTTTTAGCGACGGTCACCGGGGGTTGAATCAGTTTGAATTTCCACAACTCCTGCTGGCCGAACAACGAGTCGGTCAATGTCTTCCTCCCCTGATCCACAATGCCTTGCCCATGTGCTCCTATTCATACGCCATAGAGTTGCGGAAGTATGTACCAGGAGTGACACTGCATATATACTCGGCCGTGAGCGAAGCAGCAGCAGCAATGTCAATGGCAGGGCCCTCGGCCCAAAGAATAGAGCGCTGTAACGGTGCAACTTGTGTCCACCTCTTCAGCGATTTTGGCTGTGCAATTGCACACAGGGGAAAATGGCTATAGAGAGTGAAGGGACCAGTGTTACTTTTGCAGTGTTAGTGAAGGAGAAGAGGATGAAAGACTACTAGTGAGCGGGTGCTATTTGGTGCCTGCACTAAATTTATAGAGAACTAAACCTAAGGCAAAACGGGCGCCTGAACAAGACAGAATTGAAAACAATGAACATATTTTGACTTTTTCAACTGATTTTATAATTTTTTTTTATTTTTAAATATATATATTTTTTATGTTTTTTTTTGGGATCTCTGGTGCCAACGGGCACCAGGACAACAAGTTTTCACTCCCTACAGGTTAAGCCGCCTCCATTTTATAGAGTTTCCGCGATGTATCAATAGCGTAATTAGGCCTGGAAATATTTATCTACATGTTTGCTGTACATAAAATAATTTATTAAGAAGATGTGCGGAAGTTGGAGCAATGAAAATTATATCGTTTGCTCTTGAGTGTCTATGCAATAAATATGCGTAGCGTGTTTCAAATTAACAATACCGGAAGTGATCAGGAAATACAACAAACATTACCATTTCAGTATTATTTATATAAACAGCGCAGGCTAAGATCTATGAACTAAATTTATTTTTTTTTCAAATTATTGTTTGCACATCTCTTCACAATGAATTGTACAATTAATTTAAAAAGAAATAAAGTTTTTACGTACCTCGGGTGTTTATTCTGGGGAAGATTGATGTAGCGGAAATGGCTTCACCTGAAGTTCATCACGTCACCTCTGTTTAACTCTATACTGTAAGTTCAACACTATCAGCCCTCGTTGACGGTCCCTCCCTCCCCTTCTACACCCCCACCCCCGTTCGACCAACCCCTGCCAACCGTCTCCATCGCCGTCAGTCCTGGCGCCCAACATCCCAACATCTCCACACGTCGAGACTCGCGAACGGCGGAGAGTTGACGGGACGCATCGAGATCACTCTCGGCTGGCAGCGAGGAAAAAAAACGGAAGAGGTTGGGAAATAAAAAGTAAATGCACGTCATGTACCTGCCAACCAGAATTTAGTAAAAAAAAGCAAGATTGCGGCCCCCCCTTCACTTAACGAAAATTGTATAAGCAGTGATTGAAGGTTCGTTACTTGGGACTGCTTTAATACACGTCAGGCGCGGATCGGGTCGATCCTTTTTTAAAGCCGAATGAAATTTCAATTTAGGGGCCCTCTCCAGAATACCTTTCTCAGATCGACGTCACTTCGCTTTGAATGGATTCTGTGTGTGTCTATTGACGGTGCATTTCAGAGCATAACCCGTGAACAATTTACTTATGTAATACTATGCTTTTCATTGTTCTACTACTACATTTAAATTCTTCTCTTCAATTGTAAATGTCGATGTGTGCATTTTTGGATGGCAGATGGTGTCTTCTTCGAGCTCTGCCCTTTTCAGTCATGTGTGTCTGGGTTCACCGCGGCACTATACTTTACATCATACAAAACTCACCTCACGTGCGAATCACGCGTTTTCTTATTCCTCGCTACTTTTCCGCTTGAGTTTGTTACAATCTTTTGTCCGAATACAGCGGTTCCGTAAAACATTTTTTTTATTTATTAAAATTTTGAAATTTTTGGGACGCAGGTTTTTTTTTTGCTGACGCGGCGGCGCTTGTTTTTTTTATCTCGTTTCACTGGGAATCCATTCTGCGCAACTTTCCATTTTTCAAATCGCAACGCGCTGCGGAGGAAGCCCGAAAATGTGGTTGCGGTCTGATGAAGTTTATTTAATGATAATTCTTTTTTTTTGAAAGCCTTGTGTCTTGTCCGTGAGATAATTATTACTCTCATTAATGTTGTCCATCTTATAGATAAGAGATACGGAATAATTAGAGAAAATATAACAAGAGATAAAAAGTGAAATGACGCACACTGATATGATATACGTTGACATTGATTATACAAAATGTGGTTATGCTTTAATATGTAACTTACGAAGGAAATATGTGGATTCCGTCCATAAAGTTTTCATAACGCCGCTACGCTACCATCGCATTAAAATATCGGAGCTCCATACCGTTGTTTCAGCGGGAGTTAAATAGCGAATTGAATTAACGTAGGTACCTTTGTACTCCTGTGAATTTTCGTTTGCATGTATAAATGACTTTTATAACCAATCGAAGAAAATGGAACCTACTGTCCATTAAAAAAGTCAAGTCCCTCGAGTTTAGGAAGCTGTATCTTCAAGTAGAGTCAACGGATTTTTACAAAATAAAAACCATGTGATAGAATGATCATTCCTACGTTTATCGATGTGTGTTAAAAAAGTTTCCCTTGCATATCTGCCCTTTAACGATATTTTATTTGAAAAAAGTCACTATTTTCGCGCGTCACAACAGTATACCTAAAGTCAATCGCATCATTAGTTTCGAAATATGCGGAGGTTTACACCTTTTACACTAGCTCGTGTAAAACTCAACCTATAGACAATTTATTTCCTTTATTACGATAATAACATGTTTAGCTAACGTTTATCAGAATTTCCCGTTTCTATGTCTGATGTTAAGAGAACAGTGATAACATAAAATTGGGAAATCGGATTTTGAGCGCCGAAAATAGTGACTTCTTCCAAATAAAATATCGTTAAAGGGCAGATAAGTAAGGGAACATTTTTTAACACACATCTATAAACGTATGAATGATCATTCTATCACATGGTTTTTATTTCGTAAAAATCCGTAAACTCCACTTGAAGATACAGCTTCCTAAACTCGAGGGACTCGACTTTTTTAATGGACAGTAGTCTACAATTTTATCGATAAGCATATGTGCATACACGACCATTCATGCGCGGCCGTTCAGCAGTCATATTGAAAACTAAGAGGCAAAATGAGGTGAAAATCTAAGAGGCAAAATGAGGTGAAAATCTAAGATGTGTTTTTAATAAATGGGATCGGGAAAAGCGAATTCTGAGCGTGGGCATTTTGACAAGATTTGAGAAATCTCTAATGTGAAAGAATAGCTTTCTTTGCTGAGAATCTTCGTAATTTTGGAAAAAGAGCAGTTGATATGTGGGGTATGAGGGAGGTTGGAGAGTTTTCGGCGAGATGAGAGGGAGAATAACAGATAAGTATTAAATATGCAAGGGGAGGAAGGATACTGGTGCGGAAAATATCAAAAGTCAGCAAAAGCGACCACGCCACGAATGAAGAGGGTAATTATAGGGGGAGAGCTGGGTGAGAGGAAAAAAAATATGGGAATTTTCGAACGGCTTAAAGAAGGGCAAAGTGTATTTGGAGCTTAAAAAGGGCTGAATAGGCATGTGGCAGGTAAGCGGCTTTCAAAGGAATGGTTAGAGATGGTCCAACGATGTGGTTGAAGACAGAAGATGGTTCGGGAGCTTTCAAATCAATTTCTTGAACACGAATGATTGGATTGCCTGCCTTAGGAGCTCGCTTAAAAGCATTCTGATGATCCTTATTGTAAAATCGGAAAATTATGAAAAGCAAATACTAGTCATGCTAAAATGAGCTTAATATTTGACTGCATATATATATATACGTTGAAGATTGTGACAGAGAAATTTCTTTCATTACCAAATTTGAATACTACATGTTTTTCGATGGGTAAACGAAGCATTTTCTAGTTGAAATATTATTCTCTCTCATTCCTATATTTGCGTATCAAGTTCCGTGCCATAACTTTCTTTTAAATGTACCTGAATAATTCGAATAATCGCTTCTAAAGCGTACCTATCATCACGTATGCTCTCTTTAGATATTGAATACTACTCGATTGCTTTCCTTGTTAAGCAATGTTGAGACGTGCTAATAGGCCCGGAGGGGTACGGAGGAGTATAAAGGGCAGACAGAAAACTACAGTTGAAAACGAAAGTAATTTAATAGCAAAACGGTCGTTAACAAATCACCTCGCCGAACTGTGACCGGCAGGAAGAAAAGTAACAGACTCCGGAAGTGAGGGGAGGTAGGAAATTTAGGGTAAGGATTGTTACCTTGGCTGTGGAGGTAGCGGTGGTCGTAAAATAAAGAAGGTGCCGTTGGTCCTTTCTCCCGGGAGCAGCTCTTTCCACGTCGAACACTCGACAAGAGCCTCGCCAAAGCAATGCTCAACGCTCGCCGAAAAACATTGTTTTAAATATGTGGGGCCCATTTGCCACCAGCTATGTTAGGCCCATACTGACCGGAGGCTTTTTCCGGTACTGTGGCGGAGGATTACACCACCCGCCAAGCTGCTCTACCGATATCCTTGAGTGAGACACGGCTCAATGTTTATACAGGATGATTGTTATCTTGCAATGTTAAATAAGAACGTGACTAAAAAAATGTTCTTTAACTCTCCCAAACCTTATAATCATGGCGTTTACGCAAATGTAACGTTTAGATTCTTTATCGTAGATTTCTGCACGACCAACGTTGAGCTGAAAATATAGAAGAAGAGAACTCTTATCTTATCCACATTGAAATGGATCTGTAACTGCTCAATGTATGAATCCGGACGTGCGTTGAGTTTGAAAGGAAATGGAGGGCATTCTGTTCAATAAAATTTTAGATTCTGCCGACTCCTGCTGCAAAGGAATGTGGATCACACAGGCGGAGAATATTATGTGATGTATTGCAGGATGCGAATTTGAGAGGGATAGAGACAAGGTGATTTCTTGCCCCCGAAAGAACACACTGGGGTCAATGAAGTTTTCTTTCAAAGCCCTTGACACATTCTCGTAAAAACGGATTGCTGCTCTATTGGTTGAAAAGGTGTGATTTTACTATCCCAGCTTTCCCTCGTTTCGACCACTTTAATGCAGAGGTATGTTTAGACGAACGCGCACAATTATGCCCCGATGATAATGAAATACTACTCAGGTGGGATTCGAACCCGTTATCTCATGTCAGACGGCCAGGATTTAACCTCACCGCCACTGAGCCCTGTAGAATGGCGATAACCTCGGTGATCAGTTCTTCAGCACGTTTTCTGCACTTAACTTTGGAGCGAACCTGCTGAGAACCTTTTTGGCAGACGCTATGTGATGAATGGAGAAACGCTAACTTCCGCTTAGGTCGGAATATGGCTTTTTACATTTAGGCTGCCCATTTTTAAACATTTGTACTTGTTCAAATCAGGTCGTTTACCTTGTTCTTCCCTGTCGGACGCTCTGACGAACACTCTGATGACCTGGCTAAGTTCAAGAATGATTGGGAAGGTAAGGTTTCTTCTCTTAATCCCATGATCGTCCAAAAAAAACGAGTTTATCTAAGGAACGGAATTCGCCCCTTATTGTGAATCGAACCGCATCAACAAAAGTATTCCGATTTTGTAAATGGATTTCACACGGTGATGATGGCCGGGGAACTTCATCACCAGAATTGGTAAAAAAAAAGTCTGGACGTTTCCCTAATGCGGGAAGGTGACTCTATCGATACTGATCGATGAGTTCGATTTTCTCGCCAGACAATTTATTCGCTCGGCCTCGAAAGTCGGCCCCGTGAATTCCTCCCACGCTTTCCAGCTCCTCTTCCCCCCCCTCACAGGCGAGAGGACATCTCTCGCGACCCCCCCCCTCTTTAATTCCATCTCCCTCCCCTCCCTCCTCCCTCCCCTACCCCTCTCCCCCTCCACCCCCGTCGACTTCCCTATTCTTCACTTCCCCATTGTTTGCTTTCCATTAAACGGAGATAAACAGGGAGGGGGAGGGGCCATTATTCACCCTATCCGATGTCTCGCTTTTATTTCTACCTCTCCCTCCCCCACTCGTCCGGCCGCCCTATCCCTCAAATTCACCCTACGCCTTTTAAACTTCCAGAGTCGCGTACCCTGGGAGGCTATTCTGTATGCTTTCGGCCTTTCCGAGCCACGAAAGTGACGAAGTTTTGACGTCACAGCCTCTAAAATTTCAAATAGGGCCAATCAAAAGCTGAGATTTGTCAGGGGAAGTGACGTCACACTCACGGACTTTCCGAGGTTCGACCGTGTCGAGTCCTTACTGAATAAGGCCCCTGGTCTCCAAAGGGGAGCATGCATTGCTGTTATACTATCTGTGCGTGAATTTTATGTTCCGCGCACATGCTGTGATACGCAACGTTATTTCCGTGAATGTCTTTCTTGTTTACAATTAATCGTGCGATATATATCCCTTTTTGGCCTTGTAATGTACAACTTGGTAGTCAAGGTCCAGCGCTGTACCTTTTCATAGCTGTTAAAGTGAGTAAGCTATTGCAAAATTCCTGGTAAACATTACAACTACAAAAAATAGCAAAAATATCACTGAGGTGGGAATTGAAATTCAACTCTAAAAACAATACTTAATGTTTATTAAAGTGGTTGATTGCGACAGTCGTAATACCTAGGAGGTTTTAAGGAAACGGAGATATGCAAGCAATTCTCGGGAATATATTACGTAGCATCAAATTGCGCAGTTGCTTTCAAGTGCATATATGTGTTATAAATATAAGAACTATCCACTTTTTATTAAAAAAAAGAGAAATTTACTCGAGTTGCAAAAGGTGAATGTTGAGCATGGAAATGGAACCAAAATATTAAGTGCACGAACACAGTCAATATGGGTCTTCTAGAACCTAAATCGATCGGTATTGTTGCTTTTTTACGTCTCAATGTTATATGACTCAGTAACGCTCGAAACTGACGGATGGTATGAGACGTGAACTTTGGAGAGGCAAGACTCTTTCATCGCTTGAATTAGGTTGTTCGAACGGCAGTTCACTGAAATGATATTCAACTCATACTCGGACTATCCTCAGAAATTTGTTTCCTCTATTTGATATCAACAAAAGTCCTACCTTTACTCATCATTCTTTGGCATATTAAATTTTAAAGAACGCCGTTTAAAATGCGAGAACAGGTGATAAATGGGGAAAATAGTAAAAAGTGCCATCTTACAAAAAAACTGTTTATTACACATGACACATTCGCGCCTGAACGCCTCCCTTCAGGGAAATTTCAGAGTGGAGTAATGTGCCATTACTCCTTTTCTTCCATTCTTTCGTCACGTCATTTGTCCTTGCTCTTTCAACTTGCAGGATGGATAACTCCTGCCTTTCCAATTCCGACGAATCGGCATTCGGTGGTAGAAAATACAACTGACGGATAGTTATGTAAGCAACTCCACGAATTTCTACAACCCTCCCTTGTCAACGGGAGCTCGAACTTAAACATAAAATAGCAAAAAGGCAGAGTAACGACGTCTTTTGGCTTTATATTTTACACCAGAGAAGTTGCCTGCATATCATAATCTGAATTTTAAAGTTCGTTGAGTAGCGACATAACCTTTCTTATTATCAGTTGATTCGTGTATAGGTAATTGATGTAAGTAAAATTTTTATTTTATATAAAGTTCATGTTAATAGGTGAAATTTTCCCGATAAAGCAAATTTGCAAATACTTCATTGTGTGAAATGAATACATTCTGCATTGCCATTCACTTCCATTATTCAGGTGATTACATTGATATAATAGTACCTAATCCGAGGCAGTTATCGAGCCTTTATTTGCTGTTATCCGACCCGCCGGTACGCAATATATTTCCCAAAGTTTAAAAGTCACTAATTTTAATTTCCTCTTGCGCCTAATTTTTCCTTTTCCATTCCTTTTATACTCCGTATAATAATGTATACAATACATAAGAAATATTACGGCTAATAACTCTCCTCGTTTGTCTATTCTATTGCTTAGCTGTTTTAATTCTTTAACAGTTTTACATACATGTGAATTTATTGCATTTAAAAGTCAGGTCCTTGTAAGCCACATGGCTTTTCAGAAGGTTCCATTGTATTCATACAAGCGGCATGTTACACAGTAGAAAAATAATATTACAATATAAAACAAATGTCATTAAAAAAATCCACAAAACCTGTTACATGAATATATTTGCCATAGTATAACAATATATATTGTAATTAAATATATATGTCAAATGAGAACAAAAGTGATTGCATAAGTATAACAGATTCATAAATATAGTGCCTAATTGTAAGGGATTGCAAGTTCTTAATTTCGTTAATTAACCATTCTTTGACCTTTTTATTAATTTCTGCCATTCCTTTTAAATTGCGCAATTGCTTATGCATACAAATACAACGCATTTGGTATGATATATTTAGCCAACCTTTTGCCATATAAATTATAATAATCATATGTTATTAACATCGGAGTATTTCTTTTAGACATACAGTGCGTATTCTTACAGGGAACTTTGTATTCTTTCTTAAAATAATTTTCCACTATGATTAACCATTTAAACAATTTAACTACAGTTAAAACATTATATTTTACGCAAAGTGATTTCAGGTCAATGTTACTAGAATATGAGAACCCTTCCAAATCAATTGATTTCAAAATTCTCTTTTGGTTTCTACTTAGTGTATTTAAGCTGATACGATTTAATTCACTAGGAAAAAAATGGGAAGGCGTAATGATAACAGACATTATGTTCAGCTTCCCGCCTAAGTTGATCAATATAAATTTACATCTGAAAATAATTGGCCAATCATTCCTCCTTTTCACACTGTGTCACATCTCCACGGCACATCCGAGCCGTCGACTCTTTCGCCGGAGGATGAAGCCGAAGTGGATGATGCCAGCATACATTTCAGGAGGGCTCGTTTCCCCTGCCCACAAAAATTGTCTCTTAGTAACCCTTGCTTGATGAAGGTCCCTCTACGCCACTTCTCGGAGCATCAGCTATTAAGTTTAACATTGCTTCACTTCCTCAGAAAGGCTTATTAAAATCCTGATTTCGTTAGCATGTTACATGTGCAATATTACATACTTTACGTGGATTTCCAGTGACTGCTGCTAGTATGTGCAACTATTAACATAATATAACTATTAATAATAACTATTTTGCATATTGAACATCATATTAGAACCCCACTATATTTCCAGGTCCGACAGAAACGATAAATTAAGAGAGATATTTTGCCGAACGGATAGGTATGGGAATTCGTTTTTCCCCCGAACAATAAGGGGCTTTAATAAATGCCAGGCGTAATTTCATTAGAGCGTTTCCTTTTTATACGTAAACGGCTGGTGTCCTAACACCCCCCGCCACACATCTATTGAGGTGGCTTGCGGGGTAGTATGTAGATGTATTATGCGAGTTCTGTGTAGAAATTTCCTGAACTCAGATTAAGTTGATAATTTCCCAAGACTTTCTCAAGGGTAGGTTTCCATTTCCTGTTTTCCATTCTTTCCACACACACTTCTCTTTGCGACCTCAGATTTACTGTTTGTGAACTCCCTTTCTATTTTGTCATTCACGTGTTTCAATGAATTTCCCTGAATTCAATTGATTCAATCAGTCTTCTTTTTTATAACTGAATGCCAATAGGTTTAAAGTGATAGCGGATGATCTTGATATGAGATGTACCAATACGAAAAACGGATTCTAAATTTTAGCTTAGAGCTAACCATATTAAATTTGTGATATGAAATAAATTATGCTTTTTTCGTGATTTCAGGAGATAATTCGTTTATATTAGTAAGCTAGCTGTGCATTTTTCCCTGCAATTTATGAAAATAAATTTACCAGGTATTTCTATCATGCACTTGGTATTACAATAGCCAGAAAAAGGAAAATACCCAAATATCGTGGATTAATTAATTGCTCGAGGGATAGGATATTGTGGTGTTATTGAGTTCATTTTCTTTCTTATATTTTTTATGCTCATATTCTTGCTGACATGAATCTTCACCTCATACTCTTCACTTCCATGTTGCCGTTTTGAGCATGGTGTAGTTTCCCGCGAGGTAACGCTGTAAAGGCCTGCCTGTCGACCGGGAGCGAGCGGAGGTGGTGCCCTCTTGCAGTCCACGCACGTATTCAATAGCTCCCAGCGAATCGCCGCCCGCCGCCGTCCACTTTCCCACAATGCCTTGCGTCTCTCCTCCCTCGCTCCCTCTCATCCAAGCTTTCTGATCACCGTTCCTCCGTCGTTACTTCGTCTCCGGTAATGGCCGATCTCGCCATTTATTTGGCTTTGGAGTAAACGCGGGGAGCATTAACGTCATCCCATTTGGACACGCAATCAAATAATCACGGTCCCAGTTAAAGTCTAGGCTTTCATTTCCACGCCCTTATTTGGCGCACATTTCTGTGAATTACCTCGGGTTCAGTGAATGTACATCTACATACTGCCCTATGAGCCGTATAGGCGTGTGGCAGGGGGTGTTAGGACGCCAGCCTTATAAAGTTGCAAAGGAGTATGTTGATGGGGAAAAGGTGAATTGTATTTCGGCAGTGCTTTCAGTGAATCTCAGTTCTTATTGTGTTTGGGAAGAATATTTTTACCTATCCGTTCGGCAATGTATTATCTCTTATTTTATCTTTCCTGTCCGACCTAGAGATGTAGTGCGGCGTCAAAATGATATTATCTGTGTCACACTGAAGAACACCCGTTTTGAATATCTCAAGCAACCTAAGCCTAGAGTGTAGCCGCCTCACACGAGTCTCTAGCGGTTCCCAACCTATTCCCTCTAAAAGCAGTGGAACACTCTTTTTTTCGCTCGTAGTAGTTTTTAACGAAGCGCACGCAGCTTTTCCTTTGTATTTTATTTATTTTTAACATTAAATCTTTCTGTTTCGGGTCCCAAATGCTTGCGGTGTATTCGAGTGGTGGTCTAATCAGAGTAGCACCTCTCTCTCTTTCACTTTTTCATCCGAGGACCTTTCTACTCTACACTTCACAAATCCCAGTTTATTTAAGGCTATGCCGCATTTTTTATAGGTTTGTTCTCCTCAATAGGCTTGAAGTAAAGTTAATTCCCTTGATGTTTTACTTCGTCTGATGACTTTATGTTTACTGCGTAGTGTAGACATGGCATTGGTGTGTTGACTTCCGCAAGAAGTGTACAGCAGTGCATTTACTAAGATTTAATTCAAGCCCCCACTCCTGGCACCATGAGCTAACCTTGTGTAGGTCCATAGTCCAATGTAGACGCAGAGCAAGAAAATAAACAATTCCACAGTAGTATTTTTCGCCTCATTTCTCGTAAGGGTTCTTGGTTGGATAGTTGGTCGATAGTTTGGAAGAAGTGATCAAGCGAAGAGAAGGAGAACAGAGTGTGGCCGAATGCGACTTCAAGGACGGTGGGTGAGGTAAGGATTAAGGAATGGTGGAGAGAAACCCAGCGTCGACGTTAGCCTACTGTTCAATAAAGCCGCCTGAGGGGCCAATGTTTACCGTCCCATTTGACGGACGGAGTACTGAACTTTATGCGCTCTCCACATGACAAAAAAATAGGGATCGACATTCTAATGAAACATTTCTGCCCCTGCCGGTATTTGAAACCGGGCCTCTGGAGTAAAAAGCGTGTGTTGTGGCGACCGTTCCAACTCGGTGGTCACCGTACTGGTTATTTCAATCACATTTAAAGCGTATCTTATGCGGTACTTTTATCTTATATTAGTCTCTTTTTATTTGATTTCACATCACTCTAAGCATGTTCGGTTCTGCGTAGACCTGAAAATATAACAAGAATTGTGTGTGCTTAGGACCACGCACGCCGGAAGTGAAAACTTCTTTGACCGATTTAAATCCCCAAATAAATCTGAATAAAAAAGGAGAATAAGGTACATCAATAATTTTTTAAAATGAATATTCCATTTATGTAAATTTTATTTTTTGTTGACAAAATAGGTATTTATCTGAAAAATAGGTATTGTACATGCGTCTGAATAATATAACACTCATTTATATCTCTTATGTTAATTATATATTTCTATTCTAATTAACAATTCTGATCATCATTGGTTACACCTTCAATCACCATTTCCTCATTTTTATCATTTTCTCGCATGTTATTTTCATTATTCTAACTATGAATATTTTGACTTATTTCATCACTATTTCTACAGAATTCTAGGAAAAAGACTATTGGCTTATGATAACTAAAGGAGCTAATAACCTTTGAATTTCAAGATTCGGTAAAGAATACGAACAGGGGAATATGGTACGCGTTTTAAACGGTGCACTTTTTCCCGCTTGTCCTACCATCTGGTGGCCGTTATGTGCACTGTTAGGACAGCGGTGCTGCCGTCTGACGACGTTATTGGTTCTACGTCGCCGAAGCCAAAAGTGCGGGACGGTACGTGACGCGAGTTTGCTCTTTTTCCCCGCCCATGCCAAAAGTGCCCAAAGTTATCACATCAATAATGAAATGTCCACCTAAGTTCACCGCATCATAACTTCAACATAAGATTTTCTTCCCGGGAGACACGATCATTCTATAAGGTGTATGGCATGCATCATTATTTATGGAAGCTTCTCTTTTTCAAACAGGTTTAAGTCCGGGAGTATTTCTTTATGAACTGGCTCACTTTCAAGTGGATTAGCTTCGCGTCGTTTCCTCTCGCGGGCGTGAATTAGTCCTCCTCGCCAGTAACCCCTAGGGGTGCCCTTAAAACCCTCCCGTCGGCGATCCCAACTCCTCTCTCCTCTGCGTGGTGGGGGGGGGGGACCAACCCACGGACACCAGCACAGCTACAGTTCGTTCAATCCGATGGCGAATGCGGAATGGGAATCCGACAATTCGGCCAGGACAGAGAGAGTGAGATTGAGAGAAGAAAAAGGTCACCCAAAAAGATTGAACGGAGTGAGACGAGGTGAGCATTTCGAGCCGCAGGAGGGTGACACCTTCGCTGACCTCCGGCCTAGCGTCCATTACCTTTCGTGGTTGGGGGAAGAAGCCTTCCCTTACGAGAGACCAATGCTCTCGTCTGCTTCATAACTCCTCCGAGGCTCAACCGTTAACACTTCGGTGTAATGGTCGAGATGATAGACGGCGCCGCACATAACACGGCGAAGGAGACGTGCCTCCGGATCCATGACATTAGATCACGCGACAACAGATCACGAAGACAACAGATCACGAAGACAACAGATCACGAAGACAACAGATCACGATTAAAATGGGATAATTACTTTTTAATATATTTTCCTTCATTATTTTGCCGCAGATGTGTAATTGGGGGAGGGGGGCGCTGCGGAGTCGTTCCGAATGTAGAGAGAGATAACATTACTGGCATACCTGATGACAGCGCTACCACGCGGGGAAACGCACGAGCTCCTTGAGGCTGGAGGCACGGGTAACCTTCAAGGCTACCTGGGGTGAGGAGGTTATTTGGCGGATAGTTACGTTTCTTTATTCACGAATACCCTTTTGAACCAATTCATTACCCAACCCACCTAAATGGTGATTGTTTTGCGTAAAACTACGGCGAGTTGCCCAACCAAATAACCCTAAATGATGATAAAGTGTGATTTGTATCATGCTATTAGGAATTATAAAACTGAAATATATCTGATGAAGTGAAACCCGTGTTATTAGGTTTATTCTATCTTTCACTTATTTAAATACAGTGTTTTTTGTATATCGTGATATATTGTCGCGTGATCTGATGTCGTCGTGATCTTCTGTCGGGGTACCGTGCCTCCAACACTCCCAAGACGACCACGGCCGAGAAATTCAGCTTTCCTCTAAGGCAATTGCCACACGTAAATGGTCGTCTAATCCTGACCGAGTTGGGCGTGTTTTGCAACGACTGTCCTTCGTGTACTATATTCTCAGGTTGTCTATTAAACGATTCAGCGTCACTACTTTTTAAGACAGCACAGGTAAGAAACTTCTCGGCTATCTTAGCGATGGTGGAACATTGCCGCAAGGGAAATGTTCGTTTGTACTATGTTCAGAGTCTATGTGAATAAATTTTAGCAAATTCATGGGTAAGATTGGCGAGTAATATTGGCCTACTCGAATTGAGTTGACTTGTCTTTATGTGGTTGGTATTCCTTCCCTCTTACCCGTGAATTATGTTGTAGTGCGAGTTGGTGAAACCGGCCGTGAGCTTTAGTATTTTGATATATTGTTTGAGGCCCATATTTCAGTTTAGTAAATACGCGTTTTCCCTGTGGCTCAAAGAGAATGTTCGAGTTCTTTGTGTTTTTATCGCTGTATATTATTCTGTGCGCGTAATATTGTCCTCCGTTGAAAAACCACATTTACAAAAAATATTATGTTTGGCTGAGAAACAAAGATTTTAATAATTTTGAGTGAAAAGTAGATTTAGCTCGTAAATGACTTCATGCTCAAGACCATATTGAACATCTTTTAGAGTTGCTCTATATATTCGGCATACGTATATAACTGATCTTTGACTTCAGCTGCTTCAGTAAACTACGTATGCGGCCGGATATGTGACGGTGAAAGTCAGCAGAAACACTTTGAATATGCCGATACTAAAAGGATCAAATGGATAAACAGTGTCAAAATCATTTTGTTTGACCATTAACGTTTTTCTTGCCGTTGATATAAAGGTTTCGCTCGATCATCTTAAAGGTCTCCGTATTGTGTATTATGCATGATTTCAAAGTGAAAATGCGCCTCATGCAGTAAATCCCAACTTGCTTTTCCTTTGGTTGTATACCTTTCTAATAGATATTCGTTTGAAGTGTGATTTTTTATTTTTAGTGGAAATTTAGAATATTTTCTCTCCCTCAAATAGGTGTGTAAATGTTGCTAGTATTTACTTTGAAGACCGAACTATCCGTACTTTCGGTAATCCTTTCTATCAATCGTTAATAGATTGGCTTTAGCTTATTTTTGCAACGTCAACTTTTTTCTTGATTCATTTCATTTTGTAAGATTTTCAGTTGACTTAAGTTTCCAATGTGCACATTTTATTTCTCTATCTAGCCGTGATTAATGGATTCAACCCTTGGAGCGCACGTCCTCTGCGAGGTGTCGCTTGTGTGGGTTTTGGCTGTTAAGAGCTCACGTAGGACACTAATCGTTTTGTGGGAAAGGCTGTCGTCTCCACGGCATACCAAACAGCTCCGAAGAGCGTCTTAATGGATATATACCTTTGTTTCTCCTCTCATCCCTCCAACGTAAGCCAGTTGGTCTGGATCATATTGTCTTTTTCGTCTCCGTAATATATCTCAGAGTCATTCCCCAGTTAATGTTCACGGATTATAATGATATTGATGTCAGACCACGGTAAGTTGTCAAGGGGTCAGGGGTGTGTGTGGTAATAAATCAACTTTACGATTTGACATGAAAACCTTTCTTTAGGATTTATGAAACTAGCAGGTTACTCTCGCCTAATCACTATTCCAAATGCCTCGCTTATATAAATAGGAAAATGAGATTCAACTATTCCTACGAAGCAGTAATTTTCGATTAAGAAGAAGTACCAGGCGACCGAGCGTTGCTCGATGTTCATTTGGTGTACTAAGGAGTTGTATGCTCCTATTCTACTCTTTATTGTCTATTTTAATGATATTGGGAATTCAAATTTAAAGGTTGCAACAAGACAAACTTAATAAGGCATGAGGGATATTTATTTAAAAAAATATATTGGTGATGGATGCAATTAGGTAGTATAAAACAAACGCGCAAAAACCATTCATAAAAATATTCTTATAACGATATTCTGAAATCATCAAGAAAATCAATATTGACATTGTTTTCGTTATTTTCAATGTTCATTGACAGATTATTGTTATTTTTAGATTCAGAAATAATAAATATTTCCTTCCATATACAGCGTTTCTCGTGTGTTGAGGATTTTCTTATGGCAACAGACATTTTAAACCACTTCGTCTTTTTATGCTGGAAAATGCTATATGCAACACGCCATGCACAAATACAGCAGTTAACAGGAATACGCCATTAGAAATTATAAGTATAACTTTGTTTTCTCCTGTAGTTAGTTTGACTTTAATAATGTTGCCACACAGTTCGGTAACAATCAATCTTGTTCCATTGCACAGTCCTTCATAAGCGTCCAAGTTTCGTAAAAGCATTATTATTGTATTTTTCTTTAGCTTCAATTCGTGAGGTGGTAAATCAATCAGCCATCTCACCAGAATTTAGAAATTCAGTGGTGAATTGAAGAGCTCCTTCGGGTTGGTCTTTAACAGAACCGAAGCTTTTATGTAAATTAAATTCTCCCAGGAAGCTTATTTAGCATTAGTTTCATCCACGTCTTCATTTAAAGGTGATAACATTGCTCTGTCCTTCACATCCTCGTATCTATTGTTAGCCAAATAATCACCAAACACTTCTTCAATCGAATTCCCTTTACAAAGCAGATCCTCTGGTAGCATCCAAAGCGCTAACTGACAAGTCGCCATTTCCAACGTTTAGCAAATATTCTGCGAAATCTCTTTGTTCTGGATCGACGCGTATGTTCTTTGATAAAGAAAATAACTGAAAGTGGCTCCAAAGGCTACTTGCTTCGATTGAAAGATCCACTAACTCACTTCGATTAGAGCGGGGTTGAACGGGCAAACGTCGACGAAAATCTCCTCCAAGTATCATGATCATTCCACCAAAATGTAAGTTGGGATTACCTGTAGAACAAATTAGTGTATCTATGTTATTCAAGGCATACTTAGGTAGCATGGGCATCCATTAGAAATACATCGATTTTGGCAATTTCTCTAGATTTTACGGAGTCTGGTTTGATATTTGACCTTGATTCAGGTGTCAATGGAACTTTAAGTATAGAAAAACGATAAATATATAAATAATTTGTTAATAAACATCAAGAATAACGATGTAAAATATATTGCATACACTACCTTAAGTTCAAAAGTTTTATGAAAAGTTCTTCCATTGGGTAGAAGAATCGAAGTTATTCTAGTAATGGCCATACATTTAACGTAATAGTTTCGTCCCGTAAGAATATAGTAAAGTGTTTTGTACAAACACGTTTTGCCGGTTCCACCATCGATAAAATAACATTTTGAGCCAGACTGGTCATTGTTGCAAACCCTTAAAATTTCAATAGCAATTTCAAGCTGTACGTTTTTAAGAAGTTGGTACATCTGATCTCCAAGAGCAGCATTTTCATTAGTGTAAAACACTAGAATGACCGGGGACGGCCAATTTCATTGTTTGCGTTTTCCTTTCGCGTAACACTTCGTTATCTTCCGATTTATGAGTCTGAGTTTTATTTTTACTCCTAATATTTTGGAACAAACAATGCTAAAATGAAGTTTTGTTTGGGGGGGATGCTTCAGGTCAAAGGCAATGCCAGCTTTTACCTACAATGATCGCGAGCGGTCAATTGACCGTTCTTGTATGTCATACCGTTATTTACATCTCTTTGTCGATTCTTGGTGTTAATTGTGTCAAATATCATAGCGTGCACCTTTCTACAAACGCACACCACTCAAGTTTGACTCTCATGTCTTTAAAACCGTTAATACATATGATTTTACCGTTTATGTGAAGGAGAGACACATTAGCAAAACCACAGTATGTTGCGTCGTCGTAAAAAGTCGCTATTAAATATATTATGGGCAGTGGTGATCACTAGGGTGCCTCGTTTTGCCACTTTTTTCTAGGAGCGATTCGTAATACCCGGCGAAAGTTGCGTACTCGGATGGATATTACAGATATGAT
The DNA here is from genome assembly GCA_963573305.1 of Pyrrhosoma nymphula. Classification (NCBI taxonomy): domain Eukaryota; kingdom Metazoa; phylum Arthropoda; class Insecta; order Odonata; family Coenagrionidae; genus Pyrrhosoma; species Pyrrhosoma nymphula. Next base: position 129,607,370 of record OY754337.1, on the reverse strand, counting down.
TTTTTTTCCAAATCAGATAATATCTTCTGCTCGCTACTTTGCCTTAAAGTTTTGAAAATTTCGACGAAAAACGCTAAAATTGTCAATAATTTAAATTTGGTTTGAGCGAACACACTCTTTTGATGATGAGATAAAAATTAGGACTGTAATTGACATTTAAGCGTAAATGCGCCAACTATATTGCACTTAATTATCGAGCAGATGACTTTTTACGGTGCCCCCGAAAGCGCGGTTGCGTGGTAGGCAACCCGCGACGCACTACCGAATTTTACGCGCTGCCTGCAAAAAATGACGCGAGGAAGGCATTTTTTTCAGTCAACGATGTGTAAATCATGTCTGGAATTGTCAAGGGTAGTCACCAAGATGGGAAAGACTATTTTATGCCATCGTCGCCTATAGTCACTTTATTTTCGGGTAAGAATATGTCAATTGAACTTGAACTGGAAACTAACATTCGGGACTCAATATGCCGGTTATGTGCAATTCGAAGGTCATAGATGCCTCCTCTGCGGCCGGAAAAGTGTGAAATCTACTATGATCAAGCAAATGTGCAGCTCCTCGCTCACCTGGCTAGAGACACTGGTCAATCGACCCAGAGCCCACCATGTGGAGGTGGCTGCACCTTGGGCTCCTCCGCCTGCCCTACCCAACCAACCAACCATAGTAATGTAGAGTTTATCTAATCTGGATCGTCACCGTCCAGAAATATATTGTCAAAAATTGAGATTTCGATTGAAATTTTGGCAGAACATGCCTTGAAACTGAAGTAGATCGGATGACGCCATCCCTGGCGTCACTACCGCATACACGGGAGGCTGCTTCGGTGACTAACTTCACTGTCCGTTCCACTGCGACCGTGTGGCAAGGATATACGGTGAATGGCCATTCTAGCGAAGTATTGTCAGGAATTGAAAGTTTATCAACGAGTTCTTCATTTGATATAGTCCTCACAATTGGTGGCACGGTAATAGACACATCAGTGCTTTCCCAATGAATCATTTCTTCGTCATTCATGGCCTCAAAATTCAGCTGGGGAACAATGTTGTATCTAATACAGTGACGTAAATTACCTGCTCCTTCTTCTCGAGCACTAAGAATTTTATTTAGTGCTTCTTTGCGGATAGTAAGTCGATGATCAGTCATCATCGCAAGAAGAATATTTTCTGGGAGTGCGAAGAACGCATTTGTTTGGATGGACGAGTGAACCACTGCTTGGTATTTCCTTGGTAAATATCTACATCTGCGAATGGTCTCAAAGACGTGACGAGCACCATCGGCAATAGAAGATTGTGTCCTGATCCTGTATTGCATCACAACATAGACTTGTAATATGAATGTCACTATTGCGATGAATTTTTTGGTGGGTTTTTTTTGTTGAAATATATAACCTAAGAATTCTGTTAGCTGTGGACTACCAACGGGCTTTGTTTAGTTTTCCAGGAATCATATTGGCTAGCCCTTCCGGACATGTTCCAGAGGTAATGGCTTGGGATATCTTCAGTAAGTATTTCAGGTCCTTATTAAGGTTCGAGATTTTTTCCGGACTGTGGTTTGGCAAGTCAAAATTAATGGGATGAAATGACACCACTGGAAGCTTTTCACATTCTGGCAGTTTTGAACCAATGGCACCTGTGTATGAATACGGGCTTGAACAAGCGCCGTCAATGTGAGTGAAGTGAGCTCGAAACGGCAGCTCGATGAAATGCAAAAGGAAAATTGCATAGGTTTTCCCGTCATTTCTTCCAATTTTCGCAGAACGCCGCCCTTCCAACCAGTATTGGTGTTCGTCCCGTCACAGCCAAGAACATCAATCTCATCGAATCCACCATTGAGTTGGCTGATGATGAACTCGAAAATAGCCGTAGCCTCATCATGTGCAGAGCCGGAAGATGACGCGACATGACCGACGTATTGAGCATTAGGTTCGGCCACAAGTGATAAATGCTCTTCCCTAATGATGCCTGTGGGTGTTTTTGTTTCATCAATTCGGCCATCAAAGTAGAGGCTTTTTATCGGATCATTATCCGTAGAACTGCGTTTCAAATTTTGAAAAACTTTGAGTTTTGCACACCTAATCTTGCACTTGTCTACAACAAAAGCAGACGTTATGTCATTTGATTGCTCTGGAGATATAATTCCAGCTTTTAAAGCTGCGTGAAGCACAATGGATGTGATTGTGCAGCAGCCCTCTCGCTTACGTTATATCTCTGAGAAATTGTGACAGTCTCAGTTAAGTCAAGTTTGACCTTGGAATTTCTGTCCCTGGGTTTGGTGAATGCCACATCCTTAGCGGAACAGTCCTTAGGATTTTCCTCATCAACATAAGTATCCTCAAATTTTTGACTGTCATTTAAAAACGACAATGGGGAAATGGATCTCAGTAATGGATTTCTCAAGTTTAAGCCTCTTACTTATAGGCTTACGTTCAGCCCTTTCACGCAATTTTTTTGTCGCAGATACGTCAACAGATCTAATACGACCAATTCTTGGACCTCTCTGATCCAGGAGGAACTGGTGCTCAAGAACAGGAACCTTTTTTTCCTTGGGACAGGCACATGTGGAAAAGTAAGCACATTTGCAGAAGGCTATGTCAAAATGTTTCGTTGCCTCATCAGTAAAATTCTTCAATTGAACATCTTTCATTTTTTTAAGTACATTTTAGTGCTTAGCATTTTCTTTATCCTAATGTATTCATCATGGCAGCGTGAGATAAGTTGAATTACTCTGCTTTGCGTAACTGCTGGAATAGACGCTTTATCCCAAATGACACATACCTTGATAGAAACTTGTCGGGCAATAGAAGAAAAGGGTGGCTCCTTGTTAATCCGTGACGCTATTCCAATTTTCCGCCGAACTTCTTGATAACAAAGTAGAACATCCTTCTTTGTGGGGAGTTTAGTTTCATCAAAATCCTTGGGGTTCTCGTTAAAAATCGGACAAACGTTTGCACCACGAAGAACGAACTTCGAAAGAGACATGCTGCAGACTGAATGAAAATTAACGCAAAACCAGAGCACACAAGACGAAAATTCAGTAAAATATTTGGAAATAAAGATCGGTGAGAAGTAAAAGATCACTTGTGACCTAAGTAGATGGACACCAGAACATCCACTAAAACAGGTACACTGAAGAAGCGAAATGAGTTGCAAATGACTTGTAGTGATAAACGTAATGGTAAATCAAAAACGTCAATCGTCCGGCTCGTCTCCTTATGCAAGGCTGACTGTGAAAGAATGGGGGAGGACGCTACTTGCAGTGTGCAGGTGGATGATTAAGGGGTCGGTAAACATTCGATACAACATTGTTGTGAGCTAAAAATAATGTTCCGTTCCTGTTACGACCCAACAGGCGAAGGAAAAGAAAATGGAAATAGCTACAAAACAATTATACTGAATTGACCACTTTTGCTGCCCCCTAGGAGACAATGTATGACATAATAAAGGGACCTCCTATCATTGTGACTACCCTAGACAATTCCAAACATGATTTCCACAACGTTGACTGAAAAAAATGCCTCCCTCGCGTCATTTTTCGCAGGCAGCGCGTAAAATGCGGTGGTGCGTTGCGGGTTGCCTACCACGCAACCGCGCTTTCGGGGGCACCGTAAAAGGTCATCTGCTCGATATTTAAGTGCAATATAGTTGGCGCATTTGCGCTTAAATGTCAATTACAGTCCTAAGTTTTATCTCATTACCAAAAAAGTGTGCTCGCTCAAACCAAATTTAAATTATTGACAATTTTAGCGTTTTTCGTCGAAATTTTCGAAACTTTAAGACAAAGTAGCGAGCAGAAGATATTATCCGATTTGGAAAAAAAACATATCTGTAATATCCATGCGGGTACGCAACTTTCGCCGGGTATTACGATTCGCTCCTAGAAAAAAGTGGCAAAACGAGGCACCGTAGTGATCACTCCTTGAGCTGAAATGCGATGTTACGTTTGTGCGTAGCTGCTGGCAGCCAAGCCAGGCACCGCCGCACCCCTGCTTCCCCGTATGACGCAGGGGGATTACATATCCATATTTGTGGGACAAAAACCGGGGCTCCCCCTTTCTTCTCTAAAACGATGCGGAGAAATAGGTTCAAGTAAATCATGAGATTTCTAAGGTTCGATGAAAAGGCAGCCAGGACTCAACGGAAGATGACTGACAAATTTTGCCTCGCATTTGAAATGTGGAACAAGTTCATATAGAACTGTATCGCCTGCTATAAGCCTACTGAGGTCATTACCATAGACGAGTAATTGTTCACATCCAAGTGTAGATGTCCCCAATTACCCAATTCATGGGTAACAAGCCAGACAAGTATGGAGTAAAGTACTGGAGGGCAACAGATGCAAAGGAACGTTACGTGCTGATTGCTTTCCCATACTTGGGAAAGGACTAGTTGAGACCAACAGAGCAGATAGTTGCGGAAAATGTTACCCTGCGTCTGCACGAACCGTTCTTGGATAAGGGTAGAAATGTCAAAATGGATAATTTTGTCACATCTTTGTCCCAAGCTTAAGAGCTTGCAAAACGCAAGACAAGTATTGTTGGTACTCTCAACAACATTCGAAGGGAAGTTCCTCCCTCTCTTACAATTTTGTTCCTAACACTTCGCCTAGCCGTAGCACATTATCAGAACACATCTACAGTCGTTAGAAAAAAAATACGAAGGAATGGCGTACGAAAGAGCGCTTGAAAAGCGCGAACGGTCAATTGACCGCTGGCGGTCAAAGTAGGTATGCGGCTTACCCCGATCATTCTAATCATATTAATATCTCTTGGTTTTGTGAATTTTTATAGCCTCCAATATCATCCAATTTGTATTTTTGACCCGAAAACAAAAGTTTCTACCTTCTGTCACTTCAGTATTAAGCTCGTAGGAATGATTCTACAAGCCCGTTTAATCGCTTCGGAAACTGAAGCACCATTTCGCCGTGCTTCTCGAATTAAGTCCCTGGGCTAAATTTTCCTTGAATCTTTTTCCCACAGTGCTTTAGGGTTTTCCGGAGACCCAAATATGAGAATTTGCGTAAAAAGACCTCATAGCCCTTATTAGCTTAGATATAGCAGACCCTTGTAAGCCTTCAACCCACTGTCGATCGTCATATCGAAGTCCCCGAGCAAAGCAAGCTTGCTTATAAGTTGTATGCCCAACTCCATTTACGTTTAATAAATCATCGAAGCTCGTGGCATCGTTGACATGATATAACAGCAACCGCAGATGGTAAATTTCAGGTTGTGGTACGAAATTGACATTATGTATTCTTCCAATCACTCGAAAACTTCTTATTCTCGGCACCCACCTGCTTGTTTTGCCAACCCATCTGAAACATTCGGGCATCTGCCAGTATTAATAATAAATAACATCTTGTTGGTTTTCTCGTAGCTGTCCTTGACAGTATATAAAGTATATAAAGTATTGAATTTGTTACGCAATATTCGACAACTCCTGGAGGACTCACGTAAAAACTATCAAAATTACGTGACCAATACCATTTACTCTGTAGCAGCCATAAATGACACATGAAGAGGTTGGGTTGAAATATATTCCAGCTAAAATTTCAAAGTAAATCTGTGACGGAGATTTTTTTAACGAGGGGAATAAATGCCTCGGGAATGAATTTCCATCCCAATAGGCACATTAAAAATCGGATCGTCAAGGCAGGTAATAATCAGCATTCTGAGTTTGTACCTAATTCATTAAATGTGCCTCTGGAGATCGCAGTAATGTCTTTCAGCGATGTAATTTAGATTTGAAACTACGTAATTCAAAACCTTTAGAACGATGAATAGCAAATAAGTTAATAACGTATGCACTTCCCTATGTATCGTTGGAAATCACATTCATGGTAACTGGGTTTATGCCATTACGCAAGAATTTTAATCTTTGCTGGGATAGTGATGCCTATGCAGAATTGGCTTTAACCTAAAGGCCAAAATATTTCAGTTTGAGATAGGTACTGAGGTAATTCATTGATAAGTTACTTTGGGGAATGTTACTTTGACTGTCGAGGGTAGCTTTTTGTCCATAGCTCTTCAGGACATTCTCAGGAGACTTTGGAGAGTATCGTGGTGATTATCTCGTCACGCCTCATAGCGGTCTCGTCTCGAGTTACTTGGCAACACTACTACTACTTACACTACCGATCTTAAGTTACAGCCATCAAAGTCCTGCTATAACTTTGAAGTGCTCTACCCCTATAACGTTCTAGGCACTGCTAAATAAGTCAAATTCCGCCGCGTGCAATGCCGCCTTGAGGGAATGTGAATCGATTTTAAGAGTAAGGCCTTTGGAAAAATTTAACAAGAAGCAAGATAGCGACTCTCTGCAGACTCTCATAAGCCATGGGCGAATCGTGTCTTTTCACGCGTGCCGTGCCATCTCCGGAATCGCTGCGCCTAAGATATGAACCTTTCAATGCACGTATAATACATACTAACTCCTTTTTGGGATTAAAAACCCCTACGCTTCTTCCTTTCATTCCGATAGCACCTATAAATATATCTCGCTCTCCGCTTACAGAGAAAGGACATAAATCAGATACGAGTTCCGCTAAACCTCATTTCCTCTTGGAAATAAGGCTCTTTCACTGCGATGAATCACGCTAGAAATCGCTTCAGGGGAACAGCCGCGCAGTGTGTCGACCGGAGTGGTTAGGTCCCGATCTATCTTGGTCTTTTATCCTTCCGCAAAGAATTTAAAATATGATTTAAAAATTCACATACGAGTTGAAAAGACTCTTTATTATTTCCTTTCGATATAAAATTCGAGTACCAAATATTTCACCGTATTACCACCGGATTTCACAATCGAACATGTACGCAGAAAGCTAGGTATCCTAGTGAAAACCTCCGGTGTATTCGATCGCAATTTCTTCAATAGTTTCACTTTTTTACTTATAGCTCAGATACTACTTCTTCCACTCAATGTTCTCATACTTCTAGGCTAGTTCAAAATGCGAACCGCGGAGGAAAAATTGGAAAAAAGCAATGAAAGTATTGCGGTGGAAAATGGACAGATTGTCAGCAATTTGGGAAGTCTGTTCATAAAAAAGCACGGCTTCATTTTTAACAATTCTCTAAATATTCCGGTTGTTCACTGGTATGGCAACAGTTTCACTGTTTGGTGTTCCAACCAGCGTCCTCAGGTTGAAGGTAACGGGATTTAGTTCTGGCTGCCTTAAAATAGGGGGACCTGCTTCACAGGGAGAAGATTAGATTTCATAGACAGGATAAGGAAGTTATGAACCCGGCTTCCACATTGGCTGCCACTTAAAGGAAGGAGGATTAGCGTCTCATGCGACGGACGCTGGATTTAACTTAAGTGCTCTCCAATTGGCGCCAAGTATGTATCGGGATTACACTGAAATATGTATACCAATGCCGGGAAACTAACCTGGAACCTTTTGACGCAAAGCAAATACTGTATGGAATCCATCAAACTGATCCCCGTGCTAGTTTTAATCATAGATAGGAAATAGTTTTGCGGAGTGAATGCTCGTGTCTTTCATGGTATAACTAAAAAATTCATAATAATCGAGAACAAGGCATTTTTTGCTATCAGGTGAAATTCACTCTTAGTCATCTTGAATGAAATCACTCCGGAAAATAAGTCAACCTTGAAGAAATAATGTCTAGGGCAGTTTTTTATAAATAGGTGTGGAGTTTGACCAGGTTGCTCTATTCAAATAATTCTTTTTAAAAAACTATAACTTGTATTTCCACACGATAATTTATCATCAACTGCGGTTTCGACACTACAGCGTAGTTTTAAGACAAAAATTATAATTCTCAACAATCTTATGCATACATACTGGGAAGGTTTGTCACCTACATCTTCACTTTATAATAGAGATTGTCATGGAGTGAATAAACTTTTTGGACCCGACCATCGCTCTAAAAGATCTCCATCTACTGTAAAGACACCTTCTCTGCCTCAACCATTCCTCATTATTCCAGCCGTCACTATAGTAAATATCTCGCTGAATTTCACTTCATTTTATGCTGGCTGGTTTCCATAGAGACATGGTGTTCTCCCTTGAACTTGGAAGGATCAAACCTATTGCAGAGAAAACCTGTTACCGAGCCACTGTAATTGATAAACCCCTTTCGAAGAAGGCACGCCAAAGTGCTGCTACCATTATATCGAACAGTTTGAAAAACTTCCCTTCTAGCAGACCTTATCGTTGGCGTAAATTACCATTCGATGGTAATACCACCTATAAAGTAGCAAGGTTGATGACCGGGGCATCTTTCAGCTTATCCCTTATTAACCCACTTGCGCTGAAAAAACTCCTTTTTAATTTAAAAAATACAAATTTGTCGTACAAGAAAGAGTAGTGTTTATGTTTTATCCTGTAACTACTGCAACAGTGTTTACGTTGGACTAACCGGGAGGAACATTAAATTGAGATTTGAAGAGCACGGAGTAAACAACCTGATAATCTTCTTTCGCTTCGCTAATATTTCATCGACAGTAGCTTCAAAAGGGATGTCAACCCTGCCTTTTTGAGTATTTTCGAAAAAGGTGATTAACTGGATATCTGGGAACAACTACAATTTTTCTCTATGATGACTTGCTCCGACATAACTCAGTGACATGACTAATATACGACGCTTACCTTACGCCCAATTCTCAGTCACCTTGAAAACTCCACTCACTTATCTCTTCTTACCCTTATCAGCACCCCTCTCTGCGCTCCGCCCCCCGCCTCGCCCCCCCTGTAGGTATGCATGTAGGTAATATGGCAGTTGACAATTGAAAATTGTTGTCTTTAAAATGACGCTATAGGGTTAAAACGTCGGTAAACAATAGTTATCGATAAAGGACATGGTTGTAGGCTTGACCTAGTGGAATTGATCCATTACGGAATAATTATAACAACTTTCTTAATTCCACTGATTATTTATTAAAACGACCTGGGTTTCAACACTTGGTGTCATCTTCACCTTCAGGTCTTATACTCACTCCTCAATGTCATGTGGCATGTAATATGCGATTAAATATACCATATTCAATATACGAGGCATCTAAGTGTTACCCTGCAAGCCTCAAGAGTAGGTATGTGGCAGTGGGTGATTCCACACCAGGGAGGCACTTAGCGTCTAACACAAATAGTTATTAGTTAGATTATTCAAGCATATTGTTATTGGCAATTTTGCCAAGCATACTAGTAAGTAAAGTCATGCTTGAAAGGAGATTTCACAATGGCTTATATCGTTCCACTCATGAGGTATGGGCAATGTAATTATGAATCACGGTGTCCTTGCAGCGATCTTAACATGAAAATGTATGTAAAAATGGTTACAAATTTACAGTAGGACAATATATGTGACAGAACAAAACGAAAAGTACAACATACGGTGCTGCCTATGATTACCATTCACATTACTGACAGTTTCGATCACGGATGTTTTGGCCCCTGATCGGACGCGTATTTCGGAATACAAAATCACAGGACGTATTTCCCCGTGCGATATTCCATCGAGTATTTCGCGACAAAATTAAGATGGGTTGAGCAAGAGATAGTTCCCTAGTCATAATGGAGACCATATTCAAATTTTATTTTTTTATTTCATCGTCTGTAAGAAGTATGAAATAAATATTGTAATATTAATGGCGCAAAGATATAGTTATATACAACCAAAATACTCAGTAATTAAATAAATAAAGCTACATAAGTCTCTAACTTAACTAACTTTTTCACACCGTACGGCTGAAAACCCTTCAAAACAGCAGGTTTTTTTGCGATTCTGTAAAATTATTGTGTTAATTATTAGATTATTTTTTATAAATAGTTGAGAAAACATGCAATCTATACACTGTTAGTTTTTTTAACGAAATTTAGTTGCCAGAAGTTCCTAATTTTTTAGATATTCTCCCTCTGGAGCGTACGGCAATAATTCACCCCTTGTAAAACGGCTTATAGTCAAATTAGTTCGAAAAGTAGTTCGGCAAGGGGTTGATATTTTGATATCATTTGAAAGATTAGTTTTATTTCTTTAAAATGAGGTCAAATTCATCAAATTCTAGGTAAAATGATTTTTCGCACAAATTACCTCAAAATGTCAACCAGGTGACATACCAGCAAGGACCTTGCTTATACGTTGCTAACCATCAGCGCCGCGTTCATCGAGATGGCGCGGCGGTGAGGTCCGCTAATGCCGCGGGGTTTAAAAGATGAAATCGTCACCTATTTAAAAATTTTCTCACGTGACAGGAAAATTAATGAAGGTAAACCGAGGGTTTCAACGGAAAGCTTTAGAGATTTCAAAGTATCCTGAAGCAACTATTGAAGCCTAGATAAAATGGGTTTGCTTATGACCACACATGCTGGAAGTGAAAACTTCTTTGACCGATTTATATTCCCAAATAAATCTGAATAGAAAAGGAGAATAAGGTACAATAATTTATTATGAATATTCCATTTATGTAAATTTTATTTTTTGTTGACAAAATAGGTATTGTACAAGGTGTCTGAATAATATAACACTCATTTATATCTCTTATGTTAATTATATTTATATTCTAATTAACAATTCTCATCGTCATTGGTTACACCTTCAATCACCATTTCCAACATTTTCATCACTTTCTCGTATGTTAGTTTCATTATTCTAACTATGAATAATTTGACTTATTTCATTACTATTTCCACAGACTTCTAGGAATGAAACTATTGGCTTGTGATAAATAAAGTAAGTAATAACCTTTGAATTTCAAGATTCGGTAAAGAATACGAACAGGGGAATATGGTACGCGTTTTAAACGGTGCACTTTTTCCCGCTTGTCCTACCATCTGGTGGCCGTTATGTGCACTGTTAGGACAGCGGTGCTGCCGTCTGACGACGTTATTGGAACTACGTCGCCGAAGCCAAAAGTGCGGGACGGTACGTGACGCGAGTTTGCTCTTCCCCCCCCCCTCCCCATGCCATAAGTGCCCCCAACGGGCCAAATGAAGTTATCACTTCAAAATAAACTTTGTTAGCAGATAAATGTACTCGCATCACACTCACATACTCAACTTTAGGCGGGAGTCAATATGGCCGCTACTATGCAAGCACCAACGAGGCTACAACTCAGGTTCCATATGCATTTACTTTCATTGAAAAGCGTTATTGTGGAGCATTAAAATATCATAAGATCATTAAAATAATGCAAGTTCATCTAATAAACCACCGATGTGTACATATTATACATGTCAGTAACTTTCACACAAGAAATACACAGGTGAAGCTGAATCTTCATTTGGTTGCAGACCTTTTTTTATTTGCGAAATTAAATTATAAATAGTGGTTTTTTGTTATTGAGAAAGGTACCGACAGAAAGAAAATTGTATAAAAATTCTTATTCCTTCAGTAGAATTTTGTATTCCGGTCGAAATTCCGTTATATTTGATAAAACGTAACGATTTTTCGTAATATTTTAGCGTTTTTGAATCGTCGTCCCCATAACGACCTCTCGACATTGTTTACATGTCGAAATTACGTGTACATATATATCCATTGACTCAATGATTCATTGCACTAAATAAGATATGAATGGTTAATTACAACCAATTTCAATGATAATATTCTTTCCGTTGACATTCAATGGGCATCTTCCATAGCTATTAAAATAATGCGAGTTCATCTAATAAACGAATGACTAAAAATTTACTTTGTGTGAGGCGCCTTTCCGTGAGGTCCTTTAACAAAAGATAGGCGAATAGTTTTTCTATCCGCGAAATCGCGCTTTCGTCGCCCGGTTGTTAATGTTGCTATCGCCTAGCTCTATTGGATTCTACTTCGGGTGTACTTGAATGAGTGTCTAGCCCACCTCTAGGGGGTGTCTCTTTCCAGTCTTCCCTCTCCAGTTTTTATTCCCAACCCTCCGGAGGCGTGGTGGTGGTGGTGTGGAATATGATGTGGTGCTGAGCTGCGCAAACATACACGGCTTTCGATGAATACGAACGTGAGAGGGTGGCGGGCATTGAGCCGGGATGGAGACCCCAACCCCCTTCTTCTTCCTGTGAGACCCGGAAGGGGTTGCACGCGAAGACAGCCTCCGGCCCTGTGCGTTACTTCTCCCCCTTCCTCCCTCCCTCTCCACTCCCGCAAACAAACAAAGATACAAACCCCTCTCCGCTTGCTCGCGTCCGAAGAGAATCACGAGATGTGCGAGCTCCGTTCCTCTCATCTCCGTTCCTTTGACCCACAAGTGCACAAGAGGCTTTTTTTCTTCATCAGCATGCCTTTGAACCAACAACCATTATATCTTTTGATGGAGAGCATTCCCCTTTATTGATATAAAATACCCTGATAAAGTGTTGAATGTTGGTATTTTGAAGTTTACCCCTTTTTTGAATTTTTATTATTAATCATTGCATTCCAAACTTATGGATCAATGATTATAATGGAGTAGAGTCCAACTATACTTCTTCTTCTTCCGTGCCTATTTCCCTTTTGTCTCTTGTGGTCCATGGCCCTCCTGGTCCTTCTTCGCCACTCCATGAGTTGCTGCGTCATTTCAGGTCGTATGTCCATTGTCTTCATATCTTTAGTAGTGGCCCATGTCATCGGCGGGCGGCCTTGTTCGTGTTGTTCTTGTATGTTCATAACCTTCCTTGTCATAAGTTCCTCGTTACGCCTGCCCGAACCAACGCAGACGATTTTCTCGAAGTTCATCAGTGATGTTTGCCACCTTGAATGTTTCTCGTATGTTCTCGTTTCTAACTCCACGATATGTTGTGGAATATGATCATAATGATAACTTAGAAGTAGAAATTTTCCACAGATAAATATATTAATTCGACCCGGGTTTCGATGCACTGCATCATCGTCACCAGCATATGTGACTGGAAATTTTGGAGTAAATCTGTTTCCAAATTATTTTGATTTGACCAATGGAAATTGGCCATCGATGTCCAAAAAGGCTTCCTCAATCTTTTGAAAAACGTTCGCAATTAATCTTCTTACGTCGACTTAATATTTAATTTAGCCGTAATTTCACTTTTTTCATGTGTAATAGAACCTACGAGTACGTATTTATGGAGATATGCGTGCAAAAAGATTGATATGCGCTGCCTTAATGGAAGGGTAAAAGAAGAAAAAATAGAGATAGGAACGAGTCTCAAGATTTGTTCCCTAGTCATAAAAAAGAAAATTCAGCATTTTCGTCAAAAAGTCGTTTAAATCCAGTGTTCTCCCAAGAGCATGCCTAAGCTATGAAAAATAAAAGAGGCAAATAACTGAAAGTGCCAATTACATGAGCAATTTATTGTAATGAATATCTCCTCTGTCCCAAGCAGACGACCGCAGCACCATTTTGACTTAAACATTTATATTTAAAATAAAACGGTAAAAGATGAGTGATGTTTATCACTTCTTTTAATGCCATTTTACTCTCTTAACAAGAGAGAATCCTTCATTTATCAGTTTTTCGCAAAAATTACGTTAAAGCTACGTTTATGTCTATACTACCTCCCCTGATATTTCTAACTTTGTCTTTAAGGGTCACACGCCCTCATGTAGAGTGGAGTCAACTATTCTTTCAATTTAAAAATGTTAGTGTTCTCAATTGTAAGTGACATTCGAATTGCGCATTGGTTTTAAACGCCAATCTTCAGTCAATCTCTTCCGAGTGTTCATCCCGTCGCCTTCATCCAACACATCTCTATTCCCGTCCTCTCTAAGGACGACCTTCGTTCAACCCAGTCCTAATCTTAAGCAAATCGTTTCACAAGACTCGGAGCTCCAATTTAAGTGAACTAAGGCTTTGAAGAGGACAATACCAATTTATTAAATTTTTTCCCGTGGGATCCGAGTTAGTAAAACATGGAACTATGTTCTTATTTGCGTACTGCGCAAGTAGGAACCCTGCGGCTTACAACAAGAGGAGAGTGGGCATTGTTGGTGGTCAGGAGGTGCTGAGGGTTGAGAATGAGATCCCAAAAGGCCTTAAAGGCGTTTGCATTATTACTTCCAATCTCCGCTTCAAACAACTCCACAATTCAATTGCGGACGGCGATGCTTTTGGAGTTATGAGTTAGCGGTGTGAATATCGACACTTATCTCCCTGCCTCGTCAAAGTAGTTAGTGCGAAGTAGTTTTCTATGACTTAAGAGAGACCTTAATCCAATTTTATTTTAAAATGTTTGCTAGTAAAGAAGATAATTGAGTGACATTAATGACGCAAACCCCTTTACTTAAATGATAGCATTTCTCAAGAATTATGTTAGTTTGAGCGAAAAATCACTTCACCTAGAATTTGATGAATTCGGCCTCATTTTAAAGAAAAAAAACTCATCTTTCCAATGATATCAAAATATATCAACCCCTTGCTGAACTACTTTTCAAGCAATTTGCCTGAACAATATTAGCTGTTATGAATGGGATAGATTATGGCTGAGCGCTCCAGAGGGAGAATATTGAAGGAAATAGGAATTTATAACACCTAGATTTCGTCAAGAAACTAACGGTGTATAGATTGCATGTTTTCTAAACTATTTATAAAAAATAATTCATTACTCACCTCAGTAATTTTTACAAAATCGCAAAAAAATCCTGGTGTTTTGAAAGGTTTTCAGCCGTACGGCGTGAAAAAATGAGTCAAGTTGGAGACTTATATAGCTTTATTTATTTGATTACTGAGATTTTTGGTCGAATATAAGTATATCTTTGCACCATTAATATTACAATATTTATTTCATACAGACCCTGAAATCTAAAATTTAAATTAGAATATGGTCTCCATTATGACTAGGGAACTATCTCGCTCAAACCATCTTAACTAAGAATATATATTTGAGGCTCCATTTCGACTTTCTTGTATCGTATCGTACATTGTAAACTTCCTCATAACCATAGGTTTTTTTGCGAAAATTTAAAAATTATTAAATATATTTGAAAATTGTAGAGATAATATACTTACTACTCTCTGTTCAAATCCTGGAGCAATCTGTTTGTCAAATACATAAACGTTATAAACAAATAACATCGCTCTGGCGGGATAATCTGTGCTATATAACATAAAATATGGCTTGAATGTTTTGACAAATGTCTTGAATAGCAGTGCCATAAGTCACTGATATTTTGGAGTAATTTTTACAACATTTCAGTGATTTATGAGGAGATATTTTCAAGTGTGTACAATGGGGCCAAATTCATTGATTTATATGAATTGTAATAACTTGCTGAAACTACTTCCGTGCCCTCCTCTGTTTTGAACAAGAGGTAAATATTTTGGTGTAGACAATTTAAAAGTAACACTGTAATTTATCGAAGATGCTGGGCCGTGAAATGAAAATCATTTAAGTTGTCTACCCTGCCTGTTTTTCTCCTTCGCGTATAAAAGCTTTCGCAGTTTCAGTTGGAAAGATGTCCGACTCTCCACTCTATTGTATCGTAATATTACTCTCCGCATTGTGTAAACTCCTGGGTGAAAATGGGAAATTTGGTGGTGCATATATTTTATAAGGCATTGTGTTAGCATTTTCTTAGACACTACTTTTAAACGCATGCAAATAAAAATTACAGAATATTAATGGACCAGTATTTCTCGAATTTAGAGTTACTTGCAAGGTTCTCAGATTGTTACGAGCGACATTTACGCCAATAAGTTGAAAATGACCTCGCAGTGAGCTTCTCGCGCAGAAAGAAAATCAAATGGGTAACAAGTTTTTCGCTTCGCAAGTGTTTTATACTCATGCTAAGTAGGCGGAGCAGTATTCTTAATGGAATATATGAAATTTTTCATTTCCTATACCCTCAAATGGCTGTGAGCCTGCATCGCTTTTCCAGAATAATACCATTGATGTAATAACTATTTTTTTCACTCCTGAGCTGGTTTCCAACTAAAAAATCTGAATGCATTAACGAAGAAGTACACTACTTCTTTCCGTTGAAATGTCTGTTTTTAGCTCTTTTCTTCTTTCGGGTCTCTTAAAGCGTTGAATGATGGAATCGATGCATTTATTAATTTAAACGCACTTACTCTGTTATTTCGCATAAAAAGGTTTATTATTCACGACTCGGGTTTAGGCGTAAAATGTCGTTATCCGAGTCCGACCGCAATGTTTACGTTTTACGTTTACGCCCTTGTCGTGACCAATAAAAGTTTTATGTGGCATAACCGAGCTTCTGAGTCCGAATTCATCTCTTTAGATCTTTTCAAGAAGAGTGGAAATGTGGCTTACTACATGAGGCGCGCTTTTTAAGAGCAGAGCCCCAAATTCCATGGCGTTTTGTGGAGGGATTCATCGATTCGAGAATTTCGTATTATTTCCTAGGTAAACTTTTTTTAGCTGACTTTTTTCTTAAATTACACTTTGCTCTCTCTCTGTAAGGGACCCAAGGGTTTTGACTGCGGGCTCTCAGGGTCTGTTGCCAATCGTAAGTGAGCACGTGGGCTACTCCTAAAGGAGACAAATTACGAGCACACCACTCGTCTAAGGTGACTGGTGAGCAGCACTAGAGGTTTAACGGTCACCCGTTTAAAAGGGACGAAAAAGCGTTCTGGTTTCGATATGTGGCTCTTGGGTGATTTCCAAAGTCGACCATAATGAGGAATCTGAGCAGGATCTGTACTTGTAATTTTAAGGACAGATTTCTCCTTTGGCTATTGCCGTAAAATAGTTATGATCTCACGACCACTCCGTAGTGGTTATGTGCATTTTTGAAATCGATAATGTATGCATAAGTGCCACTAATCAGTGTGAAGAGTTGACGAATGTTTAGTATACTAACTGTTGAATGTTTATGTACTTATCAAGTTACGACCATGTTAAAAGGCCACCAATAAGTACGCAGAAGGTTAAAAATGTTTGGTATGAATAATCCAAACAAAACCTGACGGAATATATGAAGTCTTAATAATAAATGTCGCAAGCATTGGCAAGCCGGTTTATTGTGCTAGGCTGGATTCCGTACTCTCAGGGCAGATTTTGCTAGCAACCATCGGCTTCAGACTTACAAATGTCACTATTAAGGCCGAGGAGGTCGTAACAGAAGCCTATTTTCTCAATGACAAATCTGTCAGTATCCATGATAAGCAGTATTTGATAAAAGACTCTTATTAGACTATTTTCAATTCTGAACATTTATTTACACCATGTATGTAATAACTTTTACTCCTGGCCGATGTAACATCAACGTGTAACGTAATCATAATTTGAAATAAATAAAACGGTGTCCGCCCTCTGTAATCTTTAGAACTTTAAACTCGGGCTGATATCATAGTCTGCCATTTGATACTGCAAAGGTATTCCTAGAAGAGGCAGGTTATTAATTAACCAGATGAACACTAGGTGAAAAGAGGACTCAAGGGGGTTTGGTCCCAATCACCATAGGTGTCAAAAGAGTCTCCAAAATAGTCAGGGATTTGATCATAGAACAATACAATTATAGCACCCGACTGGAAGAAATATATTCTGCCCGGGACACGTGAAATCTACGCCCAAGTGAATGTGTTTCCATATGACTTCTGCGACGGCCAAGAAGCAAGGCTGCCGGCGCTATTACTTGTGGTGGGACATTCTCCATCTCTGCTCTAAGGTTAAAATTAATCTCTGCGCAACTGAAGTCCGACATAAGTGTAATATTTATAGGACACAGAACGAAATCGCAATTTGGGCTACAGCTTTTACTATTATTGCCTTGCTCTACGAGTAGATCTGTTTATTCTGGTGGCAATATATTTCTCTGCATCATTTTATGAATTGCATTATGTAACTGAATTGCGTACAATCAAAGTATTGCCCAATCGCGGAATATGGGCGTGTTCTACTTGCAAGCGTTTGCATAAGGATGATGGTTTTTAGAGGCATAGTCCAGTCACTTAGGAGCGTGATTTTTAAAATCATAAGAAAGTGTGTCTTGGTTGGCTCTTATGACAGGAAAATGTTGCCAAAGTGGTTTGCAAAAGCGCAATTCTTCTGATGTTTGGATAACAATTCAGTGAATTGACTTGTATTGAGATAATAATCTTAAAAAAGGCCATAAGAAGATTTATTCAACGTCGGAGACGATTTTCAAAAGAAGACGAACTAGTTAATAAGGACCAAAAAGCATAAAAACCGAAGATTCCCTTAATTTGATTTGACGGCGTATTTATATTTATTAGTTTATTTCCAAAAGTGTTTCCTCCTTCGATAGCTGTCGAGGAAATCCCATTATTCTTTATTCCAACTCCCCAATCGCTCAGTCACGGTCGATGGAAAACGAAAGCTTTGGACGGGGCGTAGGAAATGGATTGATTCCTTCATTTTCTGAATCGAGGGTTGTCGAGAAATAAGGGGTTTTATTTTCCGTCTCCTTGTGGATTATTATACGTGGGATGTGCGACATTTGGATTGGTCGGTCTCCTTGGTTGGACGCCTTCCAAGAGGCAATATCTATCCTGCTCCTCCTGACACGACACACAAGGAAAGAGGGCTTTGGAAAGTGTGTCAGATTATGGATATAAGGAGTCTAGGTTCCATAGACATGGGCGATTGACCACTTACGATTTGCATGTCGATATCATGTTGCATACAATTCGATACATCATTGAAATTATTCGTTTACTTCGAAATATGACTATGAATTACACCGCACTTGCAACAAGGTTTTAAATGGTTTTAAAATAACTTTATGGTGAGATAACATTCAATCAAATCGTTTTCGTTGTTTAGGGTTTCGTAAGACACTGTTTCGATACCTGCTCTATTGGATATATATATATAGACTGTATTTCACGAATGCCTTCCCGAGCCCTCGTCACCACGATGTTTGCTCGCGGTCTCTCGTCCTCCCGATTCGATATCGCCGAATTGCACGTCTCAAGTCGATAAGAAGCACGTAGTGGAATATATGAATGAATACCTTTGGCCGTGAGGCGAGGAGGAGGATTGGGAAGGCAGTGACTGAAAGGGGGCGTATGCGTGTGGATGTGGCTGAATGGCGGGAGATGATGATGACAGATGAAGATTGGGGTGCGCTCGCCGCAGGGGTAAAAATGAGGGGGGGTGGGGGAAGAAGGGGAGGGAGAGAGGAAGGGAGGGGTGGTGATGATGAAATGGGGAGGCGGAAGACTTCATTAAAAAGAGCGCGGGGATCGTTTCTTCGCTCCAGGGGGGAGGGGGTGTATGGCAGGAGATGTCGAAGGGGACATAAAACGGAAAAGGCCGGGGCGATAAATAGGGGATAAGGGGTGGACTTCATTCCGGGGGCAGATTCGAGGGGATGGAAAGGAGGTTGGGTGGGGGCGGCAGATGGGGGCAATGAAAGCTCGGGCAATGGGAGACTCCTTATGCGGTCGATCACGTATCCCACTGCCCCCCCCTTTGGGGATGGTTGGTGGGGAACTATTTCTGTGGGCACGTTGTGGTGGCCCGCGAGTTTTCTAAGACGACCAACTGCCTCGCTATTACTCGGCGTGCGTGTTGTTCATGTGGCCAATAGGGCGCCAACGGACGCCAGTAAGGCTCGCCAATCTCCCGAAGGGCCGTCGAACGAAAGAAAATGAAACAAATAAAACTCCTCCTCGGAGAAACTTCTGGGCGCTGCAAGTTTTCGCCGACGCCATCGAAGATTGATCGAATACGGAAATCGAATGTCTCGATCGATTTCACCGATCGAAGGCACACTCCGTTCCACTTCCGAATGTTATGCCTCGTTGAAATGGCAACGCCTTGCCCTTCGTGTACCACATTTACTTTATTGGCAAAACCATAATTTGTTTGAACGTGATACCGTCCAATGCTGACTGCTTAGTTTCCTCTTTGTCTAGACGTGTCCAGCAAACATCAGGATTTCTTATTTTTTATGTGCAGCATTTTGAAACACTCCATTCCCGTTCTCTATCTAAAATACGACGTGACAATCTCTTTGCTTATCTGTTTATTCGTAATTTACTTCGTTGGCGAAACAACAAGTTCTTTCATTTTGATATCATTCTATACTAAATGTGGCATTTTATATTACCCATGCCGAATGAATGCCAAGTTTTCAAGCTTTTTTATGCATAATAATTTTAAAATCTTCAGCCTTCCCCTCTGCCAGCAATTATACTTCTCTTCTTCCAATTTAAATTACGGTCATCTCTTGTTGGAATGTTCTGAAGGAACTTGGCTCGTTTCATGTGCATGTCACTGTTTGGAAACACTTCCTTAACTAGATTTGGAGTTCATATGAATTTGTTCACAAGGAAGTCTTTGATGACGGCTGTTATCTTTGTTCTTACAATTTAGAGATAATTCTTACTGTATTGCATCAGACAATTTAAGGTTGTTTGGTTGCGTACTCTTACGCTCATAACTTAAAATATAAATGAAGAAAAAATCAAGAAACAGTAAAAATAAGAGGGGTGTATAACTACTTAAATAATTGTTCATTGAAGCTTTCGCGGCTCATGGTGATCAAAAATGTTCTTCGGGTGTGCCGCGAAGAACATCTTGAAGAAGTGACCAGTAGAGGTCACGAAACGTCAGGCTAAACCTAATCATCACGCGGCACACCCGAAGAACATTTTTGATTACTTAAATAATCTCTAATAATTATCTTAAGGCGTCTCGTAAATATTTCCACAGAATATTTAGATTTTCACCCTTAAGAGGAGATTAATATTGCTGTGACCTAGAAATCGAGTATAAAATCTTTCCACGTTTTGAAAGCACTTTATCGTATTATCTTGATTGACATATTTAGAAATCGGACTTTTTGATATCCTTGAATCATTGGAAGCGGGTCATTTGTACCTAGTTTTAGACTGATTTCCGCTGGCCAATTTCACTTGCAAGACACTCAGGTGACAGTGATTGTTTTATTCCTGTTTTAAAAGCAGTCCGATATTATCATTGCATTACGATGTGGAGTGACACAGGATCCAAATTCTCTACTTATTTTGACAGCTTTTACGTGAACATTTCATTCGTTAGACTTATAAAAATTACTTGCAACAGCTAATCGATGTTCCAGAAAAATCTAACCCGAGCCATGTTTTTAACTTTTCTGAAAATTGATATGGTTTCATTTAGAGTCCCACCTTTAGGATGATACTATGTAAAAGAAATCAGCGGCATTTAACAATGCACTTTAAAATGATAAATTTTGCTGTGTAGACCCCGAGTCCTCAAATTGAGCCGTTTATTATTTTGACTTTCTACGTGACTTATCGAGTCTCAACAAATGGCCCTGTCTGCAGTGAAAGTCGATTTTATTTCCATGAGAGACAATCATTTTGTAGTACATAACTGATAAAGTTATAAAAACCATGGTCTTCTTCAAATTTGTATCACTTAGAGGGCTCGAGTCATCTTTTCCCATGAAGAAGCACGTGATGTCGGTTTGTACGTCAGGGTGATTGTTGTTTGGAGTACTCATCACTCATGGCTATGGAGAAAGAAGACATCGACTTCAATATTATGAAGACGTACCTAATGGAAATTTCTTGACCTTTCAAAATACCTTCCAAGACTTCGAAAGGAATAATTTTGTGCGATAGACCATGGAGCAGTAAAATTACTCTTCAAGAGCAAAGCCGTGAGTAATGAAGACAATTTCAGAACTCGAGGACAATGCTTCAAGGTTTCTTCCTTCCTACATAAAACCTACTTTATTGAGTCCTATCTTAGTTAATGAATGCCTTTGACGCAAGTATATCTCGGTGTTTTCTCTTATTTTTAAATTTTTTAACCTCCTTTTTAATTTCCCACACGATACTGGTTTTACTTCATGAAAAATGTCCTAATAGCCTTTCTAAAATCTGGGCACCTCTTCATTAAGTTTTCTCAGAGTAAAGATCCTTGGAAGTGTCAAAACAAAACGAGTCCCTCCATTTGGTATCAGTGGGTCAACTTTTCAGAGGCACTTCCTTCTTTTTCGGGCATGCGTTAGCAGCGACTTTTACGAGAATTATCACTTGACTGTTACGTATTTAAAAGTATATATAATGAAATATCTCTTACATTTATTGAGGTGGGATTTGGAGCATAACTATCTTGCTTTTTTGCTTGCGTTGTAATTGATTTTACATTTTCTAATAGTTACGGATCTATGTTGAAAGATAAAAATGGTTATATAATTAAAGAAAATAGCTTTGTTAATGTATACATGCTGAGATAATGAAGATCGATTCCGTTTTTATCTTGCAATTTTCTATTTTTTACTTTCCTGTTCCCACAAAATGATTTGAAAAAACATTCTGAGCCTTTATATTCCAAATCATTTGATGAATCGGATTTTCAGTTTCCACGTCACTTGATCACGTCCGAATAGAGCCGATTAATCTTCATCCATTGCCATTGTATATTGCATTCCCACTCTCCCAAACAACAGTTTTCTTACACCCCCTCCCATACACCCCCTTCCCCCTCCCCTTATGCCCCTCCCCCCCTTACCCCTCCCCCCCCCCCCGAGGGAACTACGGATCCCGTAGGCCAAGGTGGTGACCTTTCTTGTCGCAAGACCGCGGATGAAGTCGAGAGGATAGAGTTTTATTTTGTATTATATATATATTTTTCTCTCGGAAACATTCACTGCGTTATTCTTAGCTCTCTCCCTTGCCCATTCTTTTGACGCCCGTCCTCTCTCTCACGGCAAAAGATTTATGAGGAGCCGCGTGTCACCTCCAGTTCAATCTCTCAAAATGGAAGGAGACATCTCTCTCTTAAAAAAATAAGAAAATACAAGAAAAAAAGCAGTTGCTATCCGTTTTCATTCGCGCGCAGATGCGACCTTCAGCGACAGCGAGACAGAAGGCGTGGAGGAGAAATCGCAGCAGCAGGGAGGCGCTAAAGGCGAGAGAGAGAAGGAAACGTGGAAAATGTTGGTGCCGGATGCTGGTGAAATTGCGAATGGCGAATAAGTCTATCCTCATCTTTTGTCGTGAAGTGCTCTGGCTGACCTTAAAATTAAAAAAAACAATGAGACATCATTATCATCATTATCATCATCGGAAATTGCTTATTGCTTAAAAAAATGATTCTCTGATAAGATGATTCTGAGAAAGGTACCCACTCTTGAACGCTAGCTTCTAATTTAAATTCGAGTTTTACCTCCACGTGTGCTACATGTGAATTAGTGCTAATCTTTGCATTTGTATTCGTCTACCAGTTGTAATGGATTGCAGTTTTGACCGATTGCATTTAAAATTACCCAAAAGCAGTTCTGTAATTCCATCAGGTTTTGCGTTGATGTAATTAAGCAGAAACTACGTAATGACATTTCTGTTAAAACTAATGATCAGAAATTACAAAAACAGCACTATTGATGGCCAGAGGCAGTGGTGAATCTACATTAAACGCTTAAATGGATTTAGCTCTTCGGCGTCTTCATTCCCTTAGGCTTTGATTCGCAGTTCTCTCTCCACTGTTCCAACTCAACCAGATCACTATGACACTCTCATTCGTGGCTCCTTCATCCCTTCTTTTCAGCCCTTTCTTATGAGTTCCTGTCAGGCAAGCAAGCATTACTATTTTTTACTTGGTCTTGATCTCACTTTTTGTTATTTAGCGACATTTACAGTGGATATTAATTACAATATTTGGTAATCAACATCATCATCATCCTCAGCTCTACAGACCGGTGTGGGCCTTGGCTTCCTCAGTGAAATATGCCCCCATTCGGCTCTCCTTCGTGCTTTCTCTCTCTCTCTCTCTCTCTCTATCTTCCAATCCCCATTGTCTTCAGGTCCTCTTCAACATCTTGCAGCCATCTTTTGCGAGGTCTTCCTCTCCTCCTACTCCCTTCCATCTTACTATTCATTAACAATTTGGGCATTCTATACTCTTCCATCTTTTCAACATAGTCCAACCAAGACAGTCGCAATGACTTTGAGAACCTAACTATATCCTTCTCTTCCAATATTTCATTTATTTCAAAGTTCATTCTTATTCTCCACGTTTCTCTTTCTTTTACTGGACCATAGATTCTCCTTATTATTTTCCTTTATATTTAGTAATGCATCGCGAAAATGAGCATAAGTAGCAAGGACAATAGCGTTAGCGAAGGAAGCGTTTAGTAACAGAAGGGGACTCGAAGTTAAGCTCGATAACGGGGACTTTAAAAGTTACATTGAAACGACAATGTTACATTGCAATTTGAAGAAGTAAAAAAATGTCAGTTACGCCCTTGTAATACTGAGGCCTAATTTTGGAAAAGGTAAAATAAAAGTGGTTGTCGATGAGCATGACATGGAGTGTAGTGTGTGGCCGATACGTGTGGACTCTTAGAAAGGAGGACGAGAATAGGCTGTTATTTTATCCGGTAGATTATTTTAATAGTAATAGTACATCGTGTCACCTTTAAACGTACCCTTAAACATGACTTTTTTAGACGGTGGACTAAACATGGACGCAAATTCATAACCGGGTGTAGCCAAGTGGAGCACGTCCTAGCATTCATACTTTAAATGGTGTTTTCCCCCGGTAAAATATTTAATTGCGTATTTAATAGATGCTCTGATTAATTTTAAATCCATTTGGTCGTACTGGGCCGAAATGTTTTCCGCATTGTCTGAAGTAAAACTTCTAAATTCCTGGTCCATTAACTTGTACCTTAAAGTTCATTCCTTAGTCTTAATTATTCAGTTGCAGTAAATTGATTGGTGTTATTTAAATTTGGAGCGCTTTATAAAAAGACTTTAATTATACTTGAAATAGAAAATTTTGTGGTTGCTACGACTGTTCTTTTAGACTTTATTATATGAATTACGAAACAGTGCAAACATGTTTTTATATTCTTGTGTCATATAGCAACTCTTTTCAGAAACTTTTGGAACGCATTACGGACAAGGGATATAATCCCTACTGTATGTCACATGCTTTGGAACACAATACCTAAGTGGCGCGTTCACTTTCTTATTATTTATGTGTCGCCTGAAGGAAATGATAATGTGTTGCCGATGCAGGTTCCTGGAGAGGAGAGGAAGCTTGTGGCAGAGGTTCGGAGAAGGCAGAAGAGATGGATGGAGGAGGTTTTGAGAGGAGAGGGCATGTTGAAGAGAGTGATAGAGGGGAGAACACTGGGGAAGCGTGGAAGAGGAAGGAAGGAATTCTGGACGAAATAAGAGGAGGTAGAAGATATGAGGAATTTAAGAAGGATCTAATGGCGGGACATCATTAGGAGGGAAAGCGAGAAAATTCAGTAGTTCATAATTAACTTTGTGGTATTCCATTATGTTTGTCGATGAATATCTGTTACTAAGACCACCTTTATAATAATAATAAAAGTGGTATTAGTAACAGATATTCATCGACAAACAAGCGAGAAAATGTCAATGAAATTGGGATGCAGAATGGGGACTGTTCAAGACCCTGCCAATCAGCTGGAGTGGAATACTTGAATGAAAATGATGCAGGTTCCAGCATGTTCATATTTGCGAAAACTGTCCATCGCCCTTACGGTTAAAGGGATGGCTATCAGATAACATGTTCGAAAAAATAAACGCAGAAGATGAGTCCAAGTCGAATACGTGTCTGGGTTTGAGAGCGTCGCAGAGGGAGCAAAAAGGTTGAATGAGGGGACTCTTCGTCTGCTTCTTTTCCGGTTGTATGAGAGCAATGAAGGCAGAAAGGGGCTTGCGCGGACGGTTAGAATATCGGGAAAATCGACCATGGACTGTGCAGACACGTAGGTCGCGCAGACCAGGGGTGTCATTCTGTAATTCGTCGGTTCCGTACCGATCGGTTGGGCTTCCGTGCCGATCGGTTGGTGGTTGAGCGTTACAATGTGTATGTGACAATTAAAATAAGAGCTTTATACGTAAAGCACATATCTAGTAGCGTCCGTGAGAATATGAAGTATCAATAAAAGATGTTGAGTGCTGCGAGATTAAATGAAGTGTGCGAAGTGAGAATGAATCAGCTGTGATCGTTTGAATCCAGAAATAACTTTCAAAATTTCAATTTAACCTGTATATTGATTGATTATATGTATTAACTCGTGTGATTGAGATCCGACATTTAACAGCGTTTTGCATTTGGAATTTCTAGTTGCAGAAAAGGCATTACGTGTAGTACGTATATAGTATTTAATCTTCCAAAGATTGATAGAATTGTTCGTTGGGATAAATTGAACAGTGGCGTGATATCGAAAATAGAAAATCCGTGTATATATATTGTAGGTATGGTATTGAAATATTCTTGTTGGTGTATTATTCTATATTCGTGGTTTTAGGACAGTGAAATTGCTGCGCGCTCGTGCCATGAAACATTTATTATGTAATTTCGTGGAGCAAAGTTGAATGTAAAATGAATTTAATGAGTGACAAATAAATACATATGGTGAAAGAAATATAAGTTGAGGGTATAAATAAGGAAATATACTATTAGCACTCTTGGTTATTGTACGTGTACCTATTTGCAAGTAGTGTTGTCACCACACCATGGTAGACTGTGCCATGGTGTTGTCCAACACATTGTTTCAACATTATTTGATGAATAATACGAAATCTATTATGATAGAGTGATGATTTACAGTTCAATGCAAAAGATTCATAAAATATATCTCCTCAACTACGAAAATGGAGGCCGGAAGCTAACAAACATCAGTATAAATACGAACTTTCGTTACCCTGGCCCAAAATCGGGGGATAATATAGGTTTAACGTGATACAAATGTGCGAAATCGCCTATTTCCTGAAATCAGAAGCTACTTTAGTATGTAATCTAGTTAAGTAAGTGACTGCATACACGATATATTACTATAATATGAAAACTTTCAACGGGAATCATCCATTTAAGAATAGCCAAACCGCAATAATAGGCATTCACCGCTGACAATTTTTGGCAATTATTATTAAAATATTCCGGTGACAGTATGCTGAATAGCCTAAATATGGTGCTATTTACGTACAATTGTTAGTGCCAAATAGTAAAACATTTTTAACAGTCAAGAGAATACAATGCAATACTACGGAATTCTAGTTGTGTAGAAGTTTCTCTTAAATAGATCATCACCTTTATGACCTTAACTTCATCGAATTTTGCATTTGCTCTCTTAAGAACAAATTACGTCGCTATTACACCCATGAATATATGTTTAATCATTATTACAAGTATCAAATATCCCATTTCAGGCTAAAAATCCAAATTTATTATCGATTTGCTTCGGTGTTTCTCAAGCAAACCGACTGATTCTCCGCCGCACCGACAGCTCTTACGTGTCGGTGCGATCCACCGACTGGAGCTCGCCGGCGCACCGATCGGGTGCGTACAGAATCGCACGGCTGCTCTCTCTCGTCGGTGTGACGTCCCACCCGACGAAAAGCCCTACGGTACCGATCGGTTTGGAGTTACAGAATGACCCCCAGGTGGGCTATTCTGTATGAACTCGGAATTTCCGAGCCTCTTAAGTGACGAGATCTTGACATCACAGCCTCTAAAATTTCAAATTGGGCTATTCAATAGTTGAGATTTGTCGGGGGAAGGGACGTCAAATTCATGGATGTTCCGAGGTTCGACCTCGTCGAGTCCTTACTGAATTAGGCCCAAGGTAGCTACCGGCAGGGTGCCACGGAAATGGCATTGTGGGCGGTTATCCTCCCTCGAGTTAGCCTGAAGTACTGTTGAAACTTTCCATTTTTTATTCTCAAGTTCTTTTGTACACCCGTCGTATTTTTATTCCGTCCTCCCCGGCCTCCACCAGGGAGTTACATTTCTCATTCACAGCATGTAATTAATAATAATAATAATATAATGTCAATGATG
Organism: Pyrrhosoma nymphula; assembly: GCA_963573305.1. Taxonomy (NCBI): domain Eukaryota; kingdom Metazoa; phylum Arthropoda; class Insecta; order Odonata; family Coenagrionidae; genus Pyrrhosoma; species Pyrrhosoma nymphula. The sequence goes on along the minus strand of OY754337.1, from coordinate 129,579,719 downwards.
AAGGAAGAAGGCAAATTCAATGATAACCCGCATGTTTGCATTTTCACTTCTGGGAGTAAAAGATTGAACACTGCAGCTTCCACTTAGATATTTATTAAACACGACCATGGTTTCGTAGCGGTGCTACATCATCAGGTGAACAGAAAGTCTAGCATAAGTGATCACTTATGCTAGACTTTCTGTTCACCTGATGATGTAGCACCGCTACGAAACCATGGTCGTGTTTAATAAATATCTAAGTGGAAGCTGCAGTGTTCAATCTTTTACTCCCAGTATGATTGACTTCCACAAAGTATTGCCTGAAACTGTGTCGTATTTTCACTTCTTATATAAAAACGTCGTAGAATCCTATTAAATATATAAATGCCTCAATGTAACTGATTTCCAATGTTACTCTCTCAGAGCTCAGATCCGTAACCTTTTGAGAAATTCTCCATGCTTGAAATTTCCCATATTTTATGGTATGGTAACATTATATGCCCTGCCTTGAACTTCCATCCAATGATTTCCATGCTAATCAGATTTGGGAAATACTGCTTCGACTCAAAATCAGTCGACTCTTTAGATATTTATATTTTTTTGTTGTAGGTTGTAAGAAAAACCCATTCCAAGGAGGTAACTGATTCAATTATTGTAGGCCAACTATTTTTTAAAGATTCATGTGCATCAATGCGTGGGTGATTGAGGGTTGAGCCCGAAGCCATCTACTTCAAATTATCATTATTATCTTTTTAAATCACAACCGTTCGCAATTGGCTGTGCGATAAAAATTCGCCTCCGGTTTGTTTCTCTCTCTTTCTAAATACAAACGTTTCTTTCCTCGTATACGAAGCTCCAAAACAATGCAGCCTTGTAAAATTATCGATTCCTTAATTAGGCCATTGTTAACTCATCATTATTGGCCTAAGAGAAACGTACCAATCACTCAAGCGAGAAGACGCCTTTTGAGATGCATGCTTTGTAACATGAACGAGCCCAAAAAAAGAAAACTAAGATGAAAGAGAGAACCTGGGAGGTGGGAGGTGTTTATTGGCCAAGGGAAAGCATTAATTGCCCCGATTCCCCGCAAATAGTAATGGCGTTGTTTGCACAGAAGAGGAGAAGCCCGAGGCCCGGGAGATGCCTCCGTCCGTCCTTACACACACACACACACACACAGCATACTATACCCACACACAAAACACACTCCTCCTCCTACATCCATTCCATATCCTCCACTTACACCAACAGGGGTCTCTTCTCCCCCCTCCCCCACCCCCCAAAGAGACTGACTACTTAGCAACCACCCCTCTAGGGTAGCTCCCCTTTGTGCAGGTGTGCGAGGGTGAAACAGAGGCGGTGGATCCATAACACAGACACATCTACGTGCGCCGAATGACGGCGAAGTGCATCTCCAAGGCTAGGCTGTTGCTCCCGAGGATATCGTCCCAAAGGGAAGCAACGCCTCCTCTTCCCTTTGCCAACCTCCACCCTCCCAGCCAATGCGAAGCGAATGCACTTCCCGTGTGCGTTGTTTGACGAACCGTTTCCTGCGTCTGCTCTGCGATTGCTAGCCTTGGATAGCGCGCTCCGACCGCCGCCGCGTATGTGTTCGTGTCTTCCTCGAAGGCATAGAGCTCCTCCGAGATGAGGAACATGCTATTATCATTTCTCTCAGGGGATGAGAAGGGGACTCCCGGAGGAAATCAGCCTTTTAACCGATCGTCGAAACTATGCTCTTAAGAAAGAGAAAATGCGTAGTTGCAGTAATGAATTGGACACGGTTTGAATATGCTTACAACCTCCATTGCTTGAATTTAATAGTTTCAGGCAATTTTGTAGGTACAATACCGTATAAATCAGGTAACGTTTTATCCGGAGTAGATTATGGAGTCTTTTATAGCCTCCATCATTTACACTAAAGTAATCTTCCGGTTAAAGGTTAGTTTTATTGAAAGCTAGAAAAAATCCTCAAGATTTCTTCATGTGCTAGGAGCCTATCTACCCTATTATTTCTTTCTTCATCTCCGCATACGCCCTACCATTCTTATAAACTATCTTTCATTCCCCTTCCCCGATTGACCAACATCCTTCCCTCTATTGCGGCCTTCAACAAACTATCGCCCCTCATTACCGCTTTCGGTCACCTACTTTGCCCCTCCCCCCTAATCTCATCCAAAAGTTTCCTCTCCTCACCAAATAGGTCAAGAACTTCCTCATTTGTCTTCCTTTCTGTCCAACGCACCTTCTCCATCCTCCTCCATGCACACATCTCGAACGCCTTTAGCCTATTTTCGTCTTCCTTTTTCAAGGTCCACGTTTCCGCCCCATAAAACGCCACACTCCATATCAAGCTCATCACCAGCCAATTCTTTACATCCTTATTTAAGGTCACCGTCATCAGCTCCTTTCTTTTACTAAATCCTTCCTTTTATATTGTTCTCCAAATGGCTATGCCACTATGCCGATTTTCTACTAGCGCACTACCCAATTAATGAAAATGCTCTACTTGATCCAGTTTTTACCCTCCTTTTTTTTTAGGACCAGTCTTTTATTATTTTACCTAGAATATCATTACTTTGGATTACTTATGATTAATCTTAATTCCATATTCCCCGAACTGAAATTCTAATGCATTTACTTACTAAAGCTTGCAATTGAGGAACGACTAACAAATGCCTGGCCGTCTATGAATGTAACGGACTTTGTCAGCCAGCCTCCTACTTAGAGTCACACATCTGGCTCTTGCCTTTCCTCTCTTACGATGTCCTCAGCATGTATGTGAAAGTGCAAAGGGGACAATAGGCACCCTTACCTTACCCCTGTAACTGCTCACACCGATTCACCTTCAGCTACCCTTACCTGTGCCCTCTGGGTCATATAAGTTTCAGATTAATCTCTTATCCCGCCAATCTATTTCCATTCCCCCCCATAGTTGGCATTAGTTGTTCCATATTTATTATGCCAAACGCCTTTCTTAAATCTGCAAAACAAGGTAAAACATCCTGATTATACTTTATGTTTCTATCTCTAAGTGTCCTCATTACCGCAATCGTATCCCGAGTAGCCCTCCCCTTCCTGAACTCAAACTGGTCATCGCTAAAATGGCAATTTTCTCTGCTCTCCAGCCTTTTATTAATTATTCTATGTAGTGCTTTGTTTTTATCTACTACTAGTATCTCACCTCTGCCCTGAGGACGATGCTCTACTCGAGTATCGAAACGTTGGCCGCCATGGACCTAACTACCCGGTGCAAACCCCGAAAGATCGCTGACATAAATCTTCGCCGGGAAAGCCTGAAATCCTTCATGTTTGTGGCTCCTCCCTTGCTCAAAAAATTGTGATGCACCGGGATATTTGAGGGCTAATTAGAGGAATTCGTGTAAAATGTGGACAATATAGACAACCTGAGCGACACAACGATTGGAGACTCACTCTTAGTCATCTTGCCTATCGTGAGTTTCAAATCCATGATGTATTTGCATTAAAAATAATTATTTTTTAAACTCCTCTACATCTTATATAGTGAAAAGTAAAGAAAACTTTGTAATTACACATAAATATTTAATGTACGACTTAGGTTTCGACGTGGCACGTCATCATCTCTAGGTCGTACATTAAATATTTTTGTGGAATTACAAAGTTTTCTTTACTTTTCATTATGTTAAGTCGATTCCATAAGGTCACGCCCGAGACAACGAATCCTCTACATCTGTTTTAACACATCACTGACGATTCTTCTCAAGGAAAAATAATAAATCTGGAGCGAAATAATCTTGCTGCAACCATGCGTTTGAACCTCCGTCTACAACCATTCGTCCTTGCTCAGCAAATATGTATTTTAGCATAGGTATATATTAGCGTATTAGTGCACATGCATTTAAGTACTCATATATTTTAAACACTTAGTGAATATGGAAACGGTAACAATAAGCAATCTTTAGATCTTCATAATGGCTTGTGTCATGGTAATACTATATTACAATATTTTCTGAATTCTCGGTCTATCAGAACCTTTAAATTGCTCTACAATTGCAATTCCAGTAGATTATTATTTCTGGTATACTTTTTACTTGCACTCATAAAAAATTACGGGAATTTTTTTATCAATATGCTAACTGGAATACTTGGTATGCTAACTGGAATACTGGATGGTAACTTATCCTTTGCCGATGCTAACGTAGCCAAGTATCTGCCGTAAGGGATGGGGGAAATGGGTCCAAACTTGTGATAGATAACCTCTGAACTCTTGGAACACAGGTCGCCAGAGGGCACTCATTCCATTGATGCTGCTAATTGCCATAGACCACTGTGTCTTGGTGCAAAGGTATTGTGACCAGAGTTGCTCAGACAGTGTTTCTCGGAGAAGAATCACCGCTTAACTAAAACTAATGCGCCGAAGATCTTGGATGCTATCGTGGGTTTCCATTGATCGCCGAGATTCTCCAGACTCCATGCTTCCCGGAAATCGATTGGTAGAGGATCGGATATTCAAAATTAATTATTTGGGGAGATAAGTCATGCTGATCTTCCCAAGGCACTGCCATTATTATGAGCCCTAAGCCACATTCTGCAATTTTTGTCGGTTCTTCTCCAATAGTTGCTTTCAAAAATCACAACTTTAGCCATGTTACTGTTGATCATTTCGTCATTGGGACTGAAGGAGAATAAATTTGGGATGGAGATGGAATGTTTTCTCAACGTAGCCATCTTAACGCATTATTTGGTCTCTTGTTACTGCTGGAGGCGATAGGAACCACGATTTTCATAAGAAGCGTTAACTCGGCACAAAATAACTTAACAATAATAGTTTATTTTGTTCGTACTGATTCCATATAATGGAATGGATTTATCTCTCACGTATCATTAACATGCAGTTCAGTGCAATGAAGAACTGTAGCTTTTAACATACTTCAATTCCTTACTCCTTAGCCCGCTTCTTCACATAAGTCAATATTATACACTTTTTTGTCTGATGATCTCCTTCATTATTTTCAAATAGATGAACGTTCATTAATTCGTGAAGATGAACCAGGATCTCTTATGATCTAGGACCTATCATAATTATTTCCATAAAATACTCCCTAAAAGTTCTCTTCAGCATTTTCGGAAATTGTTCCGTCCTCTTCTTGATGTTATTTCATAGATTGACTGCCCGAATACAACAAGGGACACATGCCAACCGCGTAAAACATTTTTCTTTATCGTTTTTTCCAGTCCAAAATTGCTTATAGTTTTTCCTTTCTTTATTGCCTCTCTTTGTTTCGCTGGCGTGCGCTGAAGTTCTAAATGTAAATTTTATAAACCTCGCCGGAGAAGTTTGGTCACATTTTGTACCTGTGTGTATCGGTTTGGTCCAGTGTAATTCGTATTGCAATAAAATTCTTGCTTTTTTACTTAAAGTGTGTCATTGTTATTTTATGTGAGTGTCATCTTTCATGTACACAGAAACCTGGGAACACATTCACTCAAAATATTCGAGTTTCACTCTAAAGTTACCTTGGTTCTCATGTGAGATACTGAAAAGTTATCATTGGCATTCATCTGATACAATATCGCTAGTGGAAACAAACAAAATCTAATGTATATGATTATTTCCTCTGGTGACATGAGAATGAAATGCGATAAATCAGGATAAGAACTAAATTCACGCAAACCGCGGTAGTTTTACGGCCGTGTGTCCCAGTGGGCAAAATTGGATATTTTACGAGACAAGCCCTAAAATCCCTGGGTGTCGAAAAAATCAGTGGCGCGATAACGATTGTGGCGACGTGACCGTTGTCGGAAATACATCGCCGTTGATTATTTTGTCCCCATCCCCCAGAAATGGAAGTGCGATTCAATGCCCGCATAAATCATTCAGGATCTTCATTAACGATTTTATGAGGCATGAAATCAACTTGGCCGTTCCGGTAAGCCGATAAAGGGCTTCACTCTTTTGTGAGCTGCACTAACCCCCTCCCAAGGAACAATCCCGGCGCGTTTACGCGCACGACTTCGTAAATTATCAATCATACGGCACTGAGTGCACATGCAAAAGGAAGAAATAGGAATGAAAATTTAGCTGAAGAATAAGTACAGCCTGTGATAAGATGATTTTACATCCATATTGCTGAATGACTCAATCAGCGTTAATTACCATTAAACAAACGCTATGTCACTTTTTACTTTTTTATTTAAGTGTTTTTTATTTTAGTTCTACCCCACCAGCCGCACTGAGGATTGAATCCTTAGAGTCACTCGCCAAGTTTTTTTTTAGCTTAAAGATTCATAATTATTTTTTTTCGTTTTGGACGGTGAATTAACCAGAGCTTGTCGTTCATTCTCAACTTAGTAATTGGTGAAATTTAGTTTTTTTTTGCCCTATAAGAATCCTAATCTAAAAGTAAAATTCGTGCTCATGAATCAACATTAAAATATCTTAAAGTTAACCATTTTAAATAAAACAAAGTTGGTAAATTTCCACACAGTATATTATCAACCACAAAATACAACACCGACCAAGGTTTCGGCACGTAATGCCATTCTCAAGGTACATCTTTCTCTAAAACTCCACCTTATATACCCCGGGATGGTGGCCAGGGGGTGCGGGGGGGGTATTAAGTCACAGAGGGGGGGGAATACAAGAGGAAAAGGGGCGGGGGTGGTTTAAAACAGAAAAGCCGTTGGTGGTGAAGGTCAGGAGGCATGGTCATCATATTGTCGGACGGGAGGGAGAACAAGGTTTAACAAAGGCGATAGCGTTGTGTCTCTCACGTTAAAGGCAATAGCATTGTTGTTTTAAATAAGATCGACTATGTTAACAAATGTGATGAGTTTTTAAATAGTAACGATTTTGTGAAGTTGAAAAGTGATCCAACTCGTAAATTTCAAGCAGCTTTGAAAAGCCGCTTAACTAATTGTCAAAACTTACTTAGTAACTCAGATAAGTGGCGTCTCACCAGTATGAATCCTCTACCACCTAGGTTTTATGGCTTGCCAAAGACTCATAAACCCAATATTCCGATTATACCAGTGGTTTCCCATGTCACAGCTCCATGCCACCGTCTGGCTAGAAGGTTAAATCAATGTATTAGGCAATATTCAGAATTTAAACCTATATACAGCATTAAAAACTCCGTGGAACTGGCGGAGAAACTATCAAAGATAACCCCACCTTCTTCGGCAAAGTTGGTATCATTTGACGAGACGAATTTATTCCCTTCTGTTCCAGCGTCCGAAAGTTCATTATTAGCGCTCGAGCTACTTAAAAATTCGAATTGTGACGAGGGAATTCAAAAAGACATTAAAAACTTACTGACTTTGTGCCTGACACCAAATTATTTTATTTTTAACAATGATTGATACCAACAGAGGTCCGGATTAGCCATAGGCTACCCCCTTTCGCCTATTTTATCCGAAATATTTATAAATAACTTGGAGTATAACCTTTTTAATTCTAAATACTCTCTTCTGATGAACGTATTTTACTGGTTTAGGTATGTTGATGATATTTTATGTTTATGGACTGGGACATTACGTCAATTGGATCTTTTTAAAACCTTTTTAAATTCGTTACATGATAATATAAATTTTACTTTAGAATACGGTGGTGATTCCATAAACTTTTTAGAATTAAATATTTCGATTTCTAGTGGACGTCATGATTTTAACATTTTTAGAAAATCAACTTTAACGGATGTTTTAATATCATTTGACTCATTTCACCACCACACTCATAAACTTGCTGCTTTTAGATCCATGATGCACAGATTAGTAAATATACCTCTATCCGTGGAAAAATTCAGTGAGGAGTTGAACACAATAAAGGCCTTGGCATGTCGGAATGGGTTTGATGAAACATGTATATACAGGTTACTACACCGTTGTAGCCAAAGAAAAGCTATACATTTACTTACATCACTGCCTGTCAATAGCTCCCTCCCAAATCGCTGGGTAAAACTTCCATTTGTGGGAAAATTATCGTACAAATTGCAGAAAACTGTGCTTAATGAATGTTCTAATGTATCGTTTTATAACCCTGTGACAATAGGAAGAATTTTATTCAACTCAAAAGACCGGTATAACCCTGTAGACAGAAGTAGTGTTTATAAATAAAAGTGTAATGATTGTGATATTTGTTATATTGGCCAAACAGGCAGAACATTTAAGGACAGAGCGAAGGAGCATAGATCTTGTTTTATTAATTGTGACGAGAAATCCTGTCTTGCTAAACACTTGTGTGATTTTAATCATTTTAGTAATTTTGACACGGAAGTTTGACACCATTTTGACAAAGGGGCTAAGCTGGATTTCTTTGAACAATATGAAATCACTCATAGCCCGGCTAAGTTATGTAATGATGTTGTTTTTAATGATCGATCGCCTCTGTTAAACCTTGTTCTCCCTCCCGTCTGACAATATGATGACCATGCCTCCTGACCTTCACCACCAATGGTTTTTCTGTTATACCCCCCCCCCCCCACTCTGTAACTTAATACCTCCCACCACCCCCCCCCCCACCCCCTGGCCTCCATCCCGGGGTATATAAGGTGGAGTTTTTGAGAAAGATGTACCTTGAGAATGGCATTACGTGCCGAAACCTTGGTCGGTGTTGTATTTTGTGGTTGATAATATACTGTGTGGAAATTTACCAACTTTGTTTTATTTAAAATGGACAAAGTATTTCCACAATGTTAAGCCTGATACGCTTTTATATCTTAAAGTTAGACTCAACATTTTCTGCCACGTTTTAATCCTGTGATTCCCAAACTCTATTTTTAAAATTTTATTCTTTTCATGAATGTGTGTAAAGAGCGTTCCATGAATGTTATATCTTCAGAAATACAAATCAAAGAGTAATCAGCTTGTGAATTTTCGATTAGTTTCATAAGTTTCCTCGGTCTCAACACTAGTTTCAATAAAAGAGCCATTATTCATGATCTTACTTTCTCTTTTTGTTTGTTTATTCATTGGTTTTTGTGTTTTGGAAAGGATAGAAAGGTAATTATCCATTTAGTGGACAGTTAAAAGAATAGCCAAGATACATAAACCGAATTTAATGTGAAAGCAATTCAGTCATGGCATCTTAGATTTCTAGTCTTCGAGTTAGTTTTTTCTGCAATTATTCAATAAAGATCCAATTAATATGGTTTTTTAGCGTCACAGAAGTGAAAACACAAACTTGGTTTATCTATATGTTTTCTTCCTTTCTAAGGCTGAAGAATCAAAATATAACTTCTTAATATGATGAACCCTGAGTTCACAATATACAAACATTTTCATAGTTCTTCATTCACTGGTTAGTTGGAGGTCATTCATTGCACTCCAAAGATCGACCCCCAATGGATCTAAATGTTTTCACTTTTCCAAAGATTTCACTCTCCCAACTTCTTTGGATTTTCCCGCCCCTAAGTCACTTCTTTTCTAAAGGCCGTTTTACACGGTACATTTGTTTGTACAAACTCTTCCGTTAACTCTTGCATGAGGCAAAATGTATCGTGTAAAGCGGCAAATTGTATGAACGCTTGTGTGAATGTCTCAATTCCTGCACGGGAAATAGAACCTGTTCTAATTTCGTTGAGACAAACGTACAATCTCACGTACAATCGTTTGTACAAAATCTTTCATCGTGTAAAACGGCCTTAAGATTGTATTCATTTTGTTTGAAAAATATTAATATTTTGATTCTCTTGGCAAATTCAAGTGTATCTCCTCCCTTTTTCAGTTTTTTTGCGTGTTCAAAATCCAAAAACCTCGTACCTCTTTGAGGTCGACTTAACACAGGCTGAGGAGTCGCTGGTTGAAACAAATATGCCCAAGGCGGCGCGCAGTTCTGCTGGGTGTATTTTCATGTCATCGACGTCAATTCAGTCCTCAGAGATTTGTCCGTAAATCCCTTTTTCATGCCGCAGTCTATTTCTTTGATCGGGGGGAGGTGGGGGGGGGGGGGGGGTGGGCGCAGGAGGAGGCAGCAAGCGTCACGAGGGAGCACTCACTCAGCAAATGCAACGTGAGTGCGGGGGGGGGGGAGCCAATAATAGGGTAGAATAGCAAGGGAGGAGTGGATTCTCCTCAAAGCGGATGCTCTTCTCTTTCGTCCCGTCGTGTCTCTTCTTCCCTCTATATTCCCATGCCCGCTCCTCGATCGACAGACTCCGCACCACGACACACGCTTCTCATCTCTTGTACCAACGGCAGCTTCCCTTCCTTCAAGGCCACCACACACCGAATGCTATGCTAAGCGCGCTACCAGCTTTCGCCACGTGTCTTAAGATCCCGTATAGCGATTTTCCACTGCCCGTTCACACCAAATGTGAGCCATGCGAGCTATGCGAACCGAAGCGAGCTTCCCGAGCACTATGTCGCAGGGCATCACTTGGCCGGTAATTTCCTCTTCGCTTAGCTTTCATGGCGCATGCGCAGTATATATTACGGTGAATAACCGCTTTCGTCCCGCCAGCCCAAATTCATTTTTAACCTACTTACAAGAAAGCAATTTCAACTAAATTTCTTACATTAGTTCTGCACACTATGCGCGTTGTAAAAACATTGTCACCATTGCAATTATGTCAATATTAACGGAATAATCAAGTGTCAAACCTGAGAAGTGCGTTATACCCTTTCCGCCATCTTGGAAAAAAGTGGAGTTTCACTTAACGTAAACATTCCGCCATCTTGCTACATAGCACGGCACGGTTAGCTTCTGGTGTGTGCGCGCACATGGCGGACGTCCGTTGCGAGAACAGTTCTCTCGCTTAGCATAGCATTCGGTGTGCGGCGGCCTTCACCCGTGCCGCGCCATCCCCCCTATAACCCCGGAGAGCAGAGGAAACTTCTGCTGGCGAAGCATCTCCGCCAGCGGAGGCAAGTTGCCGGCGCTAGTCGTCGAAAGCACTTCGACGAAACTGCCCCCGGTCGCCTCCGCTCCCCGGTCGCCTCCGCCGCCCCCTCTCTCCCCTCGCATACCATCCGCCGAAACCCTTAACTCCCCCCGCCCCTTCCGCCGCTGAAGTTCACCTCAAATTGGATGTGATTCCAAATGCGAGGTTACCCCGTGTCTCACTTGTTCCTTCTATATCCGCCTACTCTCTGCAAGCCACCTCAACAGTCAGCGCCCAGAAGAGATTTTCAACAGACATTCACATAAGAAAAATATGATTTTATTCTTTCCTGGCGAATGATGCTTGTAAAAATATTTTTTGGAATTCCACCGGGTTTAATTGGAAATTCAATTTAATTGGTTTGTAAAGAAAATTAAGTATGATAGAACTCCATTTTATCGCAATGTTGAAGATCCTTCCGGCCAATCGGGAGTCACCTGATTGTTGTACCCGAATAATAATAATGATATCTTTTATTTCATTCATATAGAATTTTCAGAGCAACAGAGTACAATTTTAACAAATACATGGAATATAGGTACTCCAGAGGAAAATCTGTTTCGGGGTTACCATTATAAATAATGTTACAACTGCAGAGGAGGTACTAATTCTTTCTTATAAGTTTCATTATTATATTAGTGAGCATTTATTAAATTATAATTTGGTTAAATCATATTCTAGAGAACCCGCATGCAGATAAATTAATCTCATGACTATTCAGAAAATAACGTCCAAATATACATGGATATGTAGGTATATATTCACATACATACACAAAATTAAGTGAGGATAATTAATAAGGCTAACGTTGTTCATACTCAAGGATTCACACTCATGATGATGGACAAGTCGTCCGTTGAAATTTCGGTGCTGTTTACCAATTAAACCCGGCGGAATTCCCGAGAAAATTTTACAAAGATTCACTCGATAACTTTTAAGCACTACAGCATTTGCGTAATGCTGTAGTGCTTGAGATGTACGAGCATGAGATGTACGAGAGTCACACTGAAACCATGCAACACCTGATGATGCACAACAAGGATCACCTAATCTACGATCGTGCGTCGGGAATCGCAAAATGTTTTTGATGCCGTCAAACAAAGATCAGATTCGAGCATGATTAGAACATTCATTGCAAACTTTAACCGTCGCACAGTGGGATGAAATCGAAAGAAATCTAACCAACATTCCAAATATGCTCTTTTTCAGTCCGGAAGTTGAAAATTTGCATGATCACTATCCATTTATTTTTTCACGTGAAGTCATTATTGATTTCCATATTTATTTTCATATTTTTTACTGCTTAACAATCAACAGCGGCTCAAGGTTCAACAATTTTCGTAAAAAAACGCCCGTCTGCGATTTTCTCTGAAAACCTTCGAATTCAACCTGCTGCAGAACTCCTTAGATATAGCATATGGAATAGAAATTTGTTTTATTTCATATGCTATACCTATTCCATATATGCTATTTGTTAAAACATTATTTTTAACAAATGTTATTTTAGTGTCATTTGCGTTATATTTGAATTTTCTATAACAAATATGGACATAATTTTTAATTAATTATTTTATTCAAGTGGTAAAATAGCTTATTTAGACACCGACATACGCAGAATTATTCGTACGCAATATTATTCAAAGCTTTCAAAAGGTGAATCAAAAGAGAATTTTTGCGTCCGTTCAAACGAAAATGAAATCGAATCTTCGACGTCGCGGCGGAATCGGCTCTGGCCGCCGCTGCGCTGGCCACCGCAGGGACGCGGCAAGTGGGTGGAATCGCTACTGAAATGTAATGTCTGCAATGGCGACTTGAAGTCCTATATCTATTAAAAAGGACCTCCGCAGGAGCATTACGGGGAAACCCATGTCTATTTACTCAAAGGAGTGGAGGAGCTATAACCTGTGCAACTGGCTTTTTCGGACATCAAAATAAAACTTAACATTACGGTTGCATGCACTACTTCATACAAGGGGTAGTTACTTGTAACGTAGAGAATTATCTGATTTGCTTTTATGTCATTGAATTTTATTTTATTTATTGCAATTGGAAATCACATGCAATTTTGTTACTACCAAGAATGCACGCCTTGTGATCTGCAGTGGATGCTATACATTATTCTGTATAGGCTATAAAGCCGTCTCAATCAAATATAATTTTGTTTCCAATTGTGGATACTTCGAAGGTAAAATAAAAATTTTCCCTTCAATGCTATCTTAGCCTAGAGTTCTTTCTTTCTCACAGTTGCTTTTATTCTGAGCTGTAATAGAAATCTTCCTCTTCACTGGTGGAATATGCGATCCTTATCATCTCCTCACTTCCATCGCCATTCTCATTTTTCCCCCACCTATGTCATGATACTTTGAAGCTTGCAATTTAGGGATCAGAAGTAAGAAGGAGTCTTCGGGAAGGGTCATCGTTAGTGGCCACTCCGGAGATTTTCCAAGTGAAATGTTCACGGAACCTCATTGTGTCCCTATTGTAACATTTGCTTGTGCAGTTTGATTGCTGGCGCCAGGTGCTGTCATGCGTTTTCGTTACTGCTTTTTTTGTGTATTTGCCGTGCCGACCGCGTGGTTGCGCTGGAGTCGAGTAAGGTTCCGCGTCGGCTCCTCGGGAGAATACCAATTTCTCCGTTTCGAGGTCGTGGTTGGTTAGGAGCCGTTGCTTGTGGGAGGTCGCGGAGTTCGGGGCATTTTTTCGTTGGACTCCAGTTTCGTTTGAGTTGTCGGCGTTTCTTTCCTTCATTTGGCGTTCCTTTTCCTTTTTATCCATCTCCCTAACTTCCCCCTTTATTCTTACCTTTCCCTTCCTTTTAGTGGTTCTCGATGAGTTGGTATGAGTGTAAGTCGCTGAGAGAATTACGACAAGGAACTTCCTGCCCCTTTCTGTCCCAACCTTCCTCGTCCGAGTACAGGCGGGCGTTTTCCTTTCATCTACCTGTGCTGGCGCCCACCTCTTTTTCTTTGTTTTACGCGATCCATTACGCACTTTGTCCCCCACAACACCTGACCCCGCCCAGAGAAGGCCCGAGGCGCCGTTACATCTGGCGCCCGGCGTGGGGACGTATACGAGTTGTCTCCTTCTGCCACGTTAGGAGAGAGAGACCTGAGGTTGGTGAGTGGTTTTCAGTTTAGCCCTCGTTGTTTTTCTCAATCCCTTTGTTTTCCTAACCCATGGTCCAACCATTTGCCTAGTAGTTCAATCCCCGGTGGACCTCGGGGAAAGAAGATTGTAGACACCCCTGTTTTCCTTCCATTTTTTTGTTTCGTGTTCTCGTTAGTTAGGATGGCAGATGGAGACATTCCTGAAGGCACGTCTTGGGTTAAAAACCTGCCTAAGTCGGAAGCGCACAATTACTGCGAGCGATTTGGGTTAAGTACGGAAGGTAAACTAGACCAAATTCGGGCCAGAATGCGTATTTATTGCCGAGGGATAGAAAGTGTATCGGAAGGGAGAACCTATTATTCCGAAAGTATGGAATCTTTATTGGAAAGGTTGGTTAACGCGATGACGACAAAAGAAAATCCCGGAGTTAATTTATCAGATTTGTCAAAGTGTGCGAGCCGTAAAGGGTTGGTATTCTCCGGAAACGTTGGAGAGGGCGTAGCTGCATTTTTAGAAGCGTGTTCCGATTTTCAGTGTACGAAAGGTGTTTCTGATGAGTTGATGTGGCGTTTACTCCCGATTTACTTTTCTGCGAATTATGAAATGAGGTTTAAATAAGGACGTATTTAAGAGAACGCAGGGAATGAAGGAGAGGATGAGCGAATATGTTACTTGCATTGCTACAATGAACGGACACCTTAACCGGGCACTTACTGAACACGAAACGGTTGAGTTAGCGTACTGTAACTTAAATCCCGTTTACCGTAAATATATTCCTAAATGCATTTTTTCTAATTTGAACGAACTTATGCTGGCAGGCAGAGCAGTGGAAGAAACGCTGGCGACATGCGACTTGTATCAACCGCCCCATATACCCTGACCCGAAATGGTCGACCCGGAGTTCGGTGTGGAAGGGGAGGTCAGCAAGGACTCTCATTTCGTAATGACCGCGGCGAGACCGACGGTCGAGGCAAGCTCTGGGGTATTACTTAAGTGTTGGAATTGTGGAGCATTAGATCATTATTATCGTCGATGCAAGAAGGAGAGGCTTAGGAAATTTTGCCGCCGTTGCAGCCAAGCGGGGAAAACAGTGGTAACCTGTCGATGCTCGGGAAATGGGAACGAGGCGTCTTAAGATCGGGCGTAAGACCCCTCACATTCAAACGAAGACCGCCGGGACTAGATAACCGCTGGAGTGACTGGCTGAATAGAGTGAGGACTTTCATGAGTAAGAAAGACGACCTCCCAGGACGCGAACGGGACGGGAGGATGTTCATAGAGTTGGAGATTTTTGACAAAAAGTGGCCCGCCTTGTTAGACTCAGGCTCTACTCAATCCTTAGTGAATTCTGCCGTGGAGTCAAGGCTGAGAGGTCTGGACGTGCCCATAGGCACCAAGGTAACTCAGACAGAATTGACGGATGGGAGTCGGTCAAATATTTCTAAATTTGCGGATATCCTTGTAAATTTTGCTGGCAGAGTAACCGAATTTCGTTTCGATATTCTGCCAACTATGACTTATTGTATAATTTTGGGAGCGGATTTTCTACGGAAAATACTGGCATGTTTAGATTAGGCAACTTTTACCATTAAGATGTCGGATGGTAGTGATATTTCTCCCCTGCACCCATCTAACCCACATAGTTCCTTCGGCGGCGAATTTAAGGAAGTGGCGAATAATGATTCCTTTTTCCCCCGTGCAAGACAAATGTTTTAATGCGACTTTTGGATAAGGAATTGAAATTATTTGAGTTGGTTCCGGGACGGACGAATGTGGTTAATCGTGTTGGAAGTGGATACGCCGATCAAACAGAGGTATTACCCAGTTTCTCCGGCAATCCAAAATGAAATAAATCGCCAAGTAGACGAGATGTTGGCTTCCGGGGTCATAGAGCCTTCTCATAGCCCATGGTCGAATTCGGTTTTATTGATTCCAAAACAAGATGGCTCTAAGAGATTTTTTGTAGGTTTTTGGAAAGTGAATAGCGTAAGTAAAGAGGACGCATAGCCTTTTCCTTACATGTCTAGTATACTCGATAAATTGGGAGCGGGGAAGTATGTCACGGCGTTAGATTTGGAAAAAGGGTATTGGCAAGTGGAACTCCACCGCTCGAGTAAAGAGATAACGGCTTTTACTATTCCGGGTAGGGGCTTATTCCATGTCAATGTTATGCCGTTTGGCTTACACAGCGCAGGAGCCACATTTCAGCGCTTAATGGATTTCAGGATTGTGAGGGCTGTGGCAGTTGAACTCCCACCTAAGGGAGGCGTGATCGGTAATCACAGTGAACCGGTATCCTTCTATATAAGGTCTAAACTTGTTGATTGAAAACAACACCGCTAGGCACTCTTTTTCCGTAACGCTATAATGTCTCTCGGACGATGAAAGAGTGCTAAAGAAAGAAAGAAAGAAAGAAAAAATCTGAATGGATTTCAGCGCTTCTTGGGCCTGAATTAGAACCGCATTGCTTCGCCTACTTGGACGATATCGTGGTGGTGAGTCAGTCGTTTGACGAACATTTAGAGCACGTACGAGAAGTTTTTCTTAGGTTAAGAAACGCAGGATTGCGTATTAATACAGAGAAGTGCTGTTTTGTGACATTTCACTTGAAAGTTCTAGGGTATATAGTTGGGGGCGGTAAACTGCGCGTGGATCCAGATAAGGTGTCGGCGGTTCGGAATCACCCGAATCCTGCCAACAAGACGGAACTCAAAAGATTCCTGGGCTTTGTCAGTTGGTACCGGAGATTCGTCCCCAATTTTGTTACCGTAGCCGCACCGCTGACCAATTTGCTGAAAAAAAATATCCGGCTTTTGTCTGGGAGAAAGAACAAGGTGAAGCGTTTAAAAAATTGAAGGAATTTTTGGTATCGGCACCCCATCCTTTCTTGCCCTCATTTTGACTATCCCTTCGCGATACAATGCGACGCCTCTGAGGTAGGAATTGGGGGGGAGTATTATCTCAAGAAATAAACGGATTAGAGCATGTTGTTGCTTATTGCTCACGCACTCTTTCTTCGTCCGAGAGAAATTATAGCGTTACGGAAAAAGAGTGCCTATCGGTGTTATTTTCGATCAACAAGTTTAGACCTTATATAGAAGGATACCGGTTCACTGTGATTACCGATCACGCCTCTCTTAGGTAGCTGTTCAACTGCCAGAGCCCTCAAGGTCGCCTTGCACGGTGGATTTCCCAAATCAAACAATATTCCTTCGAGGTTATCCATCGGAAAGGTAAATTGCACGTCGTCCCCGACGCGTAATCGCGTGTAGGCCGCGTTGAAAGGCGTGGGTTCGTTTGACCCCACTCGGATCACAGACCCGTGGTATTTAGAATTGCGGGCCAAAGTGGAAAAGAATCCTGACCTTCATCCCCGCTTCCGTATAATAGAAGGGAGGTTATATGCCAAGGGCTCTAGCTGTAAACAGCCGGAAGACTGGAAGTTGGTCATGCCTTTAGAAAACAGACTACGCTACGCATTAATCATTCGGGCCACAGGGGAGGCCATTTGGTTTTTTTTAAACCTGGAGAAATGTTCAAAATTTTTGGCCCGGGTTGAGACGGGACGTCGGACGTTTCGTGCGGGAATGTTGGAACTGCATTTATTGCATAAACAACAGAACGTTAGAGACCGTAGAATTAGTTAAATGCCTCGGAGTTAAATTGACTAATGATCTCTCGTGGAGTAAACATATTCGAAAAATTACCGGTCAAGCTAATCGTAAATTGGGATTTGTTAAAAAAGTACGTGGCGAGTGCGGCGATAAAGTTAGGGAAATCAGTTACTTCTCCCTCTTTAGACCCCACCTGGAATATGCTGCCAGTATTTGGGATCCTTATGAAATAGGCTTGGAAACTGAGTTATAACGCGTGTAGCGAAGATCGGCAAGATACGTTAAAGGCCGTTATGTTAGTGTTACTGACCTTTTGCAGGAACTGGGATGGGAAAAGCTTTCAGACCGTCGATTAAAATTTAGACTCAATCTATTATGTAAGTTCCAAACCGGTCTATTCTCTGACGACGTTGATAATATTTTACGAAATCCGACATACTACGGTAGATCAGATCATGAGAGTAAAATTACGGAACTAGACTGCAGAACGGACAGATTTAAGATGTCATTTTTCCCACGAACGATAAGGGACCATAACAGTTGCCAATGAGACTTTTATCTAGGTTTGTCGATAGGTAGTGTAGTTCTTAGTAGTAGTAGTACTCCCTAATACTTGAATCCTTATCTGTTGCCTAGTACTAGTGAGTCATGTCAAGCTCATGTACAAAAATTGGTCCGAAGTTTTAATTCGTAGCCACTTCTTCTTGTACTGAGAATGGCCATAACTTCCTTCAAAACCGTAATTATAAAAGTGCAACTTATGTTCGTCCTAGAAACAGAAATTGTCGGAATACATGTCAGGGTTTGGTATGCTGTGTGAGGGAGAAAGGCACGCAGATTTATCTTAATTTTACATAAATCTTCTTTGTCCAATAGCCCATCCGGCTAAGCCGTTTTTTTTAGCAAGCCTTACTCTCTCGTAACTAGGATACAGTTAATGGCCATGACTCAGGCCTATAATACGTTGACCCTTATACTGACTTCTTGTTAAATGCATTGAGGTAATCATTGGGAAAATCTCTTCTTTTGACATCTTAGACGGCAATGCCACTTTCATTACCACTCTATTATTTCCATTATATTCCACTTCCATCAAAATTCATCGACCGTTTGAGGCACATGCAGGAGGTAAATTCACTTTTATTCGATTTCAATAATTTCTGACACCTCATTCTAATATGCGTTTTCCATTTTCTCTTTCCTCTCACATAAGTCCCCCTTCTCCCCGTATTGTTTCATTTGATATTCTATCAAAAACTATTTTGAATTTCTAAAAATGGGCAAGTATCAAGTGTGATTTATTGCTTAGGGAGGGAACAGGGAAGCGTATCATTAGGTTTAAGATAACTCTTGCTATGCTTAGTTTTTTTTAATAGCAATACCTCATTGAGGTAATTATTGAACTACTATATATACTTGCCACTGTTGGCTCATATCATTTGATAGGATAGCCAACCGCATGGGTAACGGAGTTGGCTGGTTTATCAGCCAGTCTCTGAAGGGAACATAGTTTTAAGTAAACAGCAAAAGCGATGATGTTGACAGCGAACGCACACGATCTCAGTGATGTCCTATGGAAAATATTTACTTATTACAACACCCCATGTGGGCGCCAGGAGTCGCATTGTAGTCGTTCAGGTCGAGCGTGGTGTTTTGCACATGGGCCATAAGCTTTCGCACAAGCTCTAAGACGAGTCTCACTCACCCCTACGTGTTTGAACCAACTCTTGATATCACGTGTCGTGTTCCGCGTGATTGGACCGCTTCACTCATTGGCCGGCTGGAGGAGGGTTGCCCCCCATTCACGTGGCTGTAGATTCCGTGGGTTGACCCCCGCCCGTCACACAGTGAATTCTGCAGCAGTTCCCGCGCCTCGGGCTGTCGTCACCCTCTTGCTTCGTCTGCGGCCACGGTAAACCTTTACACTCCCTATCCATGCAATCTGTTTGCTCCACCGCGCTACGCTCAGGATTTTCAGAGGGGTCCATTTGTATTCCGTGCCGTGCATTGGACCGAGAGCATTGGTGAAGCAGAGTACACGTTTTCTGCAGTGGAAAGATATCATTTCTTAAAACATTCTTATTAATTATTTTACAGGACTTGAGCACTCGGTCACCCTTCCACAGCTCTAGGAAAAAGAAGAATATCACTGTAGTGTTAGAGAGTGACATGAATTCCAAGGAGATCCATATATATTTTAATGTCTCTGAATGAAAAAATTAGTTGGGCCCCCACTGCCATCGTCATTCATATTTCAGTGTGCGCTCCTTTTGTTAGGAATCCGATAGATGAGTTGAAGTGCCCTGCTGAGACGATACAAACAAAGTTTATTCATTGATGTTCAGTAAGTACCTCGATTTCAAGTACATACTGCGAGAAATAAATTAATTTTTGCTCAAATAAAGATTTCAGCCACATCAACTTTATTTCCTGCAAGGAACCAATACATAGTAGGCTAATGGCTATAGACCAAATTATTTTACTCTGAGCTAGTCTAGTACTATCCTGAGACCGTAGTAAGTTATTATTACTTCTGAGTTGTGAATTTCAACCTGGGATGTTCAATGACTACTTGGCATTGTAAAAAAAAAAATATTCCAAGCACTGAAGATGGATGTTCATTAAATTCCGAAACGTCGACAAGGAATAATCGTTTTGATTTTTCGACCTGCCCTCGATAATTCATCATAATTATTCATATTTAGTCCCAAAATGTCTGCGCCTAAAATTGCTAGTTTGAGATTATATTTATTTAATTTCAAAGTCTTAAGCCAACTGAGTACTATCATCGCTTATTTAAAAGCAATTTTTAGGTGGATACGTGCATTTTTTTGAGTTTACCTGGTTTACTTGCTTGTTTTTTTAACAATTGTAAATAAAGAAGGCATGTAAACATAATGTTTAAAGTTTTTAATTCTTAAACCATCAAGTGAACCTGCTTCCACAAGTACGGGTGTTCCTTAAGGCTCTATCCTGGGCCCACTGTCATTTCTAATTTACATAAATGATGTATTTAAGGTTATTAACCATTGTAATTTACTGCTATATGCAGAAAAGTACAATGGTTAATAAAAAAATATAGTTAAATTTTTACATACATCCACTTCACTTGTCAATGGAAGAGAGGACTTGAGGCGCTCACCAAAAGTAGGTTCGGACTTAAAGTGAGAGGCTCCTGTCGACATCTCATATTTATATCCTGAGGTCACAGTGAAAAGGATTTACGACCGTGTCCGGTGTGTTCGAAGGAGGAAGGTCGTCTTGAGGGGCGAATCATATCCGTGCGTGAGGAGAAGGTCCGTTCGAGACGCCACTCCAGAGTGCTATTCCGGTCCAGCGTTTATGTCGCGGCGGCAATAAGTAAAGGGATGGGTATAGTATACGGGGGTGAGTGCATCTGCAATTTCCGAACGCTCGCTCCCCTGTAGCAATTCTCCGGGGCTGCTGATGGGGTTGTTCGGAAGGCGCCTATGGCCCTGGAGAGGGTTTCGGAAGGGGAACTCCGTCCCCCAACCCCCAAAATCCCTTACACTCCATTGGATGAGCGGGCCGAGTCCATAAAAAAGAGAACCGTGGAATGAGGGCCGATCTGGACGAAAAAGGCCTTTCTGGGCGATTTCTGGGACGCGCAAAAACTCGAGCCGCTGTCGACGATTTGACTTAGTCCATTCCGATGTTGGTGCAAATCAGTAAGAGGTTAGGTCCTTTGGATTTAGATCACTACTTCCAGTCTGGCCACACATCCGGAACCGTTAAGCGCTGAACAGCGCATACTTACATATATGTAACTGAGTGACCCTGCAATAAACCATCAGTATATTTCGCTTTTTATTGTTTAAATGGTTTTCAATTTTGGTTTAAACGTGAACATGCATGTTTTCATAATATTTAAGCTGTGATAAATTTTCTATGTGATGCGCTTGGAGTAACCGATTGAATTTAAAATAAATGCATGAACGAATTCGTAACTTTCCGGTCTTCGTCATTATCGGTCAACTATAATGGCGCACTCACATAATTCCTTTCTTTACAAACTTCTGTTTATATCTGTAGGCTTTCAGTTTATTGCCAAAAAATTCGCTGCGATTAGCACTGATGTAGCGTATTATAGTGATTTGTCTGACCCCTATGTTAAGTTTCTCATGATAAGCCAATTATTCTACCAAGTTGAAGCGTAAGAGTGAAAAACTTCGGCGGATATTCTCTTTTATGTCAATCATTTATTGCACATGCTAAATGTGTAAATGGGTAATTGCGCTGCATCATTTTGTAATTGCTTCCATTAGTGCATTTCAAGAATTCTAACTATCTCATCGCTGTCATATCTGCAATTGCCCTACTTGCCCTATTCATCTCTCAAATAATTAAACTCGCTAGTTCTTCACGTGTGGTAGGAGAATTATCATTTAAGGATTTCCTAACTTATATTGCACGGATTATGGTGGTTGGGGCAATTTTTGCCAATGTACAGAATTTCGAAACATTTAATAGGTGTCCATATAAACAATATATATTTAGATTAAAGTGAGATACTTGCATTTTATCGATTGGGTGTTTTTGGAAATTCAATGCAATTTTAACACGTAGCCTTGTGGCACATGACACACATTTCTTAATAATTCGATTACATATGTACAGATTTTCTTCCAAACGCGAAATAGTACATTTCATAATACTATAATGGTATCCTGCCTACAACAATTATAAAGTTATCATGCCGAGTAAATAAAACGTATTTAGATATCATTTTCTCTTCTATTTCGAATGGAAAACCCATATAACAATGCTATTTATTAAGTTATAATTTGTAAATATGATTCTTGCATCATGTTAATAAATGCATGTAAGGTGATTTATAACTTAAAAACTTTAGTCGAGTTTGGACCAAGACCTCTTTTTTCGACTTGCTTGAAAAGTTATTAAAATTTTCTCTCAAAGACTTACGATTACAGCTCCAGCCACCTTCAAATGCCCGCTTTTGGCGCTGCTAACCGTATATAATTTTGAGCGTGCAATAGAAAATCTATGGATACTTTAATGCGGCGTGCTATTTTCTGTGGGCACGCCCGGTGTACCACTCATGCCAGTGCGGTACATTTCAATGTACTTTAGTCCTTTCAAGACTAATCTACCATTTCAAATTTATTTTAAACTTATTTAAACTATTTGTCTAATACGGCAGATTTTCATAGGGATTAAAATGAGAGATGGGATAATACCTTTCCCAATTGGTGACAATTACTTCTAAATGTGATCTTTTTCTTGTTCAGTCACACCTCATTCTTATTTATTAGTGCCATTTACTCAATTGACTGCTGTCTTTGACCCCGCGAATCATTCTTTAATTTTATTTTCCGATTTCTCCACTAGCTTCAGTACATTCCGGTATCGTAATGGAAGATTTATCGGAAGTTGTTTGAGGTGTATAATGAATTGTACCATGAAGTGCATCACGAATCATTTAATAAGCAAATGTTCTTACCTTTATATTTTTAGTTACAATGTTTTGGCAAAATTATTTTACTCTTCAAATTTATAAGTTACGTTTTTCATTATAATTTACTGCGTGTTAAGTTCAAATTTTTCTTACTCTTCCTATCATATCGTCATTGGTTATTTTTTTTGGTCCATTTGATCATCATAGTTGCATTTGTCTACCTTTGCCCTGATTAAGTGACGTTTTCCCTTTAAGAAATTACTTCACGTATTCTTTCAAAGCTGCGCGCATTTTGGGAAGGGTTTGGTCTCCACGAGAACTTTCACCTTTCCCGTTTCGCTTCCTCTTTAGAGACTTGGAGCCGCTTCTACCCAGGCACCACTCGTCCTCCGCACCACCCTGGCTTCCACACCCACTCCCTCTTAATCCCCCGCTTCAATGCGCCGCAGAAACTTCCGAGGGGGTCGCGCCCATCCTCCTACTCCTCGACCGTTCCACGCCGCGTCTCCAACCCTGGCCGCTCTTTGTTGCCCTCCACGCCTCGCCCCTCCACATCTCTTCATCCTCACCTTCAGGCCCCTTCTTCACCTCTCACGCACAAACATCTTCCAGGAGTAACGTAGAAATCGCCAGAGGAAAAAATCGGCCTGAGCCGGGAATCGAACCACGCTTGCTTGGCTTGCCGAGCCAGTGCGCAGTCCACTACGCTGTCCTCCTTAGGTAGTGTTGTGGTCTGCGTATTGGTTCGGCAAGCCAAAACTACGTGGTTCGATTCCCGGCTCAGGCCGATTTATTCCTCTGTCGCAGTTTCTACGCCATTTCATCGCCGTATTTGCGGCATAGGCATCTTCATCTTTTCCATTTGAGTTAATTAAAATATCACAAGAATTTTTACATGCAATGTAAGATTTGTATCTCTTGGATAGGTCAAAAATTTAATAACACTTAACTCCTTGCCAACGTTTCGGTGTATAATTGACACACCATCTTCAGGGCTACAATACTACGATACAACAGTATTATTAATGAAGTATCATAAAAAATATCACAAGTTTCACCTCACAAATCAAAGTATCATACACGTCGTTACAATATACAAATAACAGTTACCTCGGATTTAGCCAAGAACATCATGTTTCAACAATTCACATCTGCAAATAAAACTGTATAATATTTTTCCGGATAAGGAGCTATCAGAACCATTTTATGGAATGGTATATTACTATATTTTGACCATATATCACTATGGATACCAATTCCATAACCACAATGATCTTTTAAAACAATTGACAAACAAAATTTTAAAGGTGACATCTATGTATACAGCCAAAAAATATTCCAACAAACTCAAATCATTAATACTATTACCGATCTTATGAAACACTTTTTAAAATTTTGAAAAACAAACACCTTAGTGTACTTTTACAATATACCTTAATGAGAGTTAACTCACAGTAACAATAATCTTTTTAAAACATCTATCAAACAGTATATGAGAACAGTGACATTTATGGATGCATAATGGAAAACATTACACAAAACAAATAATGAATAAAACTACAGAGCGTATAAGTAAAACAACTTACACAATGTTAAATATATAATGTACACTAATGTAGAACACAGACCAACATATTTCACAAAAATAAACATATAAAAATTATGCCTTTGTGTGTATATTTAGATGGTGTTGGAAAACCTGAAACGGGTTTGGCTGATCATATTACTGTAAGCTTTACTCAGCTTGTCGACATCCGTCTTCTTATTACATGTATTGTGGTGTGTGGAGATATGAACCATCTATTTTATCTGACGATTTTTCTTGTTATGCTCATAGTCCATAGTTTTATCCCCGTTGCCGCTGTTGCAGGATCTTCTATGTAGACGATCTTCTATGTCTATGTACCAGTGGTCCAAATGCGTCAATTTTAGGTCCATCCTTCAGTTCCTTCGCCTACGGCTGCGGGATCTTTCCTCTTCGCCTGGCGAAGTGAAGATTACTACTCGTAAAATCGACCTTGGCGTGGTTCGTCAGCTAAAAGGTATTCATGGATCTAAACCGTTCATCAGAAGGGATAAACAAATTTCCAAAATTGTAAAGTAATTAACTTTTACCAAATTTTCATTCACGTAGTAAGTTTTAGTTAAAGCCTTCGTCATGTATTCAATGTTTTTTTTTCGAATACAGCATATATTCACCCATTTTTGTACCATGGACTCTTCCGCTAGAATGGCTTTAGCAATGGGTCCATCGTTATAATTAGGATCCGAATCAGCTTAAGACCAAACCGTATACTGAGGATTTCGATGAGGGGCTTGTTTCACGGTTTTAAAAATACACCAAACCCTCGAAGAGAGTTCTCTCGCATTCGTCGAATTGTCTATTATATTAATACATTTCAGTTAATTGTAACGCCAAAAACGTGAAACATTCAGCATTTTATGGAATTAAATTATGCAGTGATGGTGAATTGAAGTGTATGTTAGTGAAGCTTCTCACCCTTGAAGATGTAGGTTCCTTTTAACCATCATATTTTTTGTAATTATTAATATTAGATTCATCATCAATTGTTTTGGCTGTGAGAAAGAGGAAAAACTGCGAAGTAAACATATAATGGCAGATAAAAAATCCACTAAATAAAGTAATTCCTGAAATCAGTACTCATGATTAAGACAGCTTAGTACTTTTCTACAATGTTTTTTGTTATTGTACGACGCGTTTCGCAGCTTCACGACATCGTAGGGAAAGTTACACAATATATAATATTCCATGTTCAGAAATGTTACACGTTCTTCCCAAAGGCCTGAAAATGGACGCACTTGAACAGACAGAAATTATCAGACAGTCAAATTTGCCCTTTGCAACGAATTAGTATTTCCGAATCCCTCCCTCCCCCTCCTTTCAGATAAAATTAATCTTTCCCGCCTCACCCTTAGCCCTTAACCATCGTGTCTTTTTTTATTTTTTGTTATTTTTTCCCCTTCAACCCTGCCTCAATATTTGATTTCCCCCCCCCCTCCTCCTCCGTAACTACAACAACAATAACAAACTCAAATAACAAACATCTGTATATAATATATTGTGTACCTGACTATGCCGTAAAGCGGCGAAACGCGTCATACAAGAAAAAAAAAACATTGTAGAAAAGTACTAAGATGTCTTAATCATGAGTACTGATATAAGTAACTTCTAAGAATTGAAGCCTGCAGCAGTCAATTAATTCTTAAGATTCTTCTGTCACAAAAAGAGACTAAGCATCGACTTTAATGAGCTTAAATCTTACGTGAACACATATAACATCGGTTTATTTCCTAGCTTTTTAATGACATTGTACTATATTTTTATCTTTAACCTTGAATCACATGGGATAAAATCGTCAATCGATGCTTGAAAGGGCCGCCGTATTTATCGCCGCGCCGCGAGTGTGGGAACCGTAACCGTAGAGCGACACTCTCCACAGCCGGTGCAGGTGCATTTAAAAATATAACGGGAGTCTATCGGCAGTGTAGTGATGGTTTGTGAGAAAAAGACAAATAACTCTATGTTGGACGCAAGATTAGTTAAACTAAAAACTAAAACGTCCTTTTCTTTTTTGACAATTGAATTAAAAATTATTAAATATTCAAGTTTTTGTATTTTTTTTGTTGCCGTTGTGGATATATTGGTTTTTATTTTTTTGTTATTTTTCTTTTTATATTATTTTTTTTGTTTTGGTTTTGGATATATTTTTTATTTTTTAACTCATCTTTTGCAATTGATTAACAGTTTGGAGTTTTATTTTTTTAATATTTATTTTTTTTCTCTGGTATCACATTGGCTGTGTAAATCTAAGAAGAGGTTAATTGATAGATATAGGAAGGACTGATAGGAGAGAGTAGATAGGCTGTGCATCAATGCTTGAAAAAGGGAATACACTTAATAATAATCAATGGCTCTACGAAATCCTCCTCACATTCTGTGTGGGCCCTCTTTTCAACGATACCTATTTTTTATGCGGAGGCTGAGTTCAGTCGTTCGAGTGTCAAGGAGCGTTCGTATCTACGGAAAAAATCATTCGTTCCAGCGACGCAAATATTCCTTCTATTTTTTTCCCCCGTGAGCCGGAGGTTTAACTGGATGGGTGAGTGAGTCAGGCTCTGATGGCTGATTGCCGTTTTAGTCTCGACCACCTTCCTTCCAGATTCAGGCGAGATTAACTCCCCGTTCCGCTATAATGCCCGTCGGCGCTTTGTTCGCCATTTCCTCCTTTTTCGTCTTTTTCGCACGATGATTGGTCATTTGCTCCGTCGCGAATTTGGCTCTACTCCCGAGAAAGCAGGAGGGCGATTGATTCTTCTGCCATCACGACGCCGGATCTCCCAATTGGACTATCCGTGTTCCTCCACTCCATCATTGGAAAATATATTTGGACCTTTCACGATTACTGCGCTTGAATACTATTCATTGGTCACAAAAAGAGACTAATCGTCGAATTAAAGGAGATTAAATCTTTCTTATGATCTTTTTTTTTGCCAATTTCTGATCTTAACTCTTAACGCATCACTGTAATTTGCTTCATTCAAAAAAAAGTTGGTAACATATATGATTGAGTTATAATTCCACAAATACTTCTATCATGAGTTATTTTTATGTATATTACGTAAAATGAAAACATTTTTTTTTATTTACCCTCCGTGCTCAGCTGCATTTAATCTTGAACTCGTGATTTAAAAGTGGGTATCTCGTATGTTGTCACAAAAGTGTCCAAAAATAAATAAATTGTTAATCTTTGTTATTGTTAATATATGGAATTTCTATATATATATTGTCATAAATATAAATAGATTTAAAGATTTTCCATCTTTAGAAAGCTACAATCTACAGATATGTGCTGTACCTATCCTCTTTCATCTCCTGGACCAGTTTCTCTACTCTTTCGTAATTCATTTCCGTTGATTTCTCATCGTTTTCTTGATGCGTTAAATCCTTGCTCCTTTTCGATTCTACCTCTAAATTCACTTCCTTTTGTCCACGAACGTTTCTTTCCGTTGCTGTGCCTGCCTAATGGTGCCCAATTGACTCATCTCTCTTGTGTCAAAGCGTTTGAAATATTTATTTATTCTTGATTGCTTGGTACTCAGTTGCCTAATCCAATGTGGCCGTATGTTTTGTGTTAATGAAGTACGCATGGCGCAATTTTTGTTGGCAATGCGCCTCATAGTTATCATGCATTCTTATGAGGATTCCCTTCTGAGATGAATTTCGTTTAGGTGTGTTATTATAGCCTAATATAAGATATCACTTCAGATATGTCGAGCAGAAGTAGTGGAGAGAAACATTTTTGTCGTATTTACACTATCATGGCAACCGTATTTTAATACCCATGAATTTGCTCCTGGTGATTTATTGCAATGTACGACATTAAATCTTAATAGTCACATGTTGTTAGACAAAATAATTTCACCAATTTTGAAAATTATATTATGTGACTTGTTACCCTGGAATGAATATTATTGACTTGCCTTTTCTCAATTGTGTCTGCGTGGGTCTAAAATCATTTTTCTCTATTCTCTCCCGTCCACACCCATATCTCTTCGCAGCTGTCGTACGCGGACACCCATCCCATGTTCACGAACAAGTCCTACCCGAACTTCTTCCGTGTGGTGCCCTCCGAGACAGCCTTCAACGCACCACGGCTGGCTCTGCTGCGGGCCTTCAACTGGACCCGAGTGGGCACCCTCTACCAGAACGAACCACGCTACTCGCTGGTAAGTGCTGATGCTGCAACACAAAGTTGCAACCACGAGAGAACTCTTAAGCCGTGAAAATATATTGAAATTCATTATTCGGAGAAGATCTGGGAACTCTCTTCTATCTCCGATGAAAGCTTACAATTGAACGGGAATGATTTAGCAATATTTACTACCCTGAATCGCCGATAAATGAGTGGTTCATATTTGTTTGCTCGTAGCGGGTTTATTTCAATGTATTGCTCGAAGGGGATCTTATTGAGCCTTCGTTCAAACAATTATTGCGACTAAAGACATGTAGAAATGAAATTTCACTTGAAAAATTATACCAATTTCTCTACTGTTTCAGTGTTATCACCTATGACAATTGACAAGAATATATATTTAGAAAGATTTCCCAAATATATGAATGCACTTGCTGTTTTTTCCGAAATATTTCAGTATTTAAAAATGTATTTCATTCGGTAAAAATAATGAAATTGAAAGATAATCCATGAAATATTTTTAATTTGTATGGGTGGGTGAGGGCCTGCGGGAGCCCTCCTGGTACCCTCAGACCTCTTGGTCCATTGCGCCGTAGTTTTTAATTTATTAGCTGATTTGGTGTCATTTATCGAAACGTAATTATCACGGCACTTCCTTCAGCCATATTCGCGCGATTCATCTTCAGAATTTTGTGTCAATCTCATTTTTAACGTTCGATACGTAAATCTGTCGATGAGAACACTCTTCCCCAAGAAAATATATGTTTCTCCCTCTTTCGTACCGTCATCTTTAAGCTCCCTTTCTCCTCTCATTCTATACCATTCTCAAGAAAAGAAAACATAAAGTCCGCCACAAACGAGTAACTTCAACGCTCCAAAAGATGAACACTGCCTGAGCAATGTGTTCCTAATGCGACCATTCATTTTCATGATTCGTATTAACGTCTGGATTGAGAGTCTCTTCTCCCTTATGAGTAGTACTTACAATACTAGAGTTCTGACCACTTATGTACTTTTTCGGTGGAGTATAGTTCCTCTATGGCGAGGATTCTATAAAATGTTCATTTTCTATCACAAATGAACGCAGACTAGCGTAATATTACTTCGTTGTTTGGTTTCCTTGACATGATTTTTCGTTAACAATGAGGAATGCATGATTGAGCCGGAGTCGGCTGGAATTGAGGTTGTAACATTTAAAACAATTACCTATCATATAATGATGATCTTTCTATTCTACCAATAAAATATAGCACTTTTTCCTTTCTTTCTTTCTTATGAAATCTATTTATTCACAGTTGTATTTCCCTCCACATCAAAGATTATATATTTGCCCGTACTTACTTATATAAAAT
Organism: Pyrrhosoma nymphula; assembly: GCA_963573305.1. Taxonomy (NCBI): domain Eukaryota; kingdom Metazoa; phylum Arthropoda; class Insecta; order Odonata; family Coenagrionidae; genus Pyrrhosoma; species Pyrrhosoma nymphula. The sequence goes on along the minus strand of OY754337.1, from coordinate 129,549,653 downwards.
ACAACACGTCACTCAATAAAAACATGTTATACATGGATCGCATTTTCTTCTTCCTTCCATTAGAATGATCTCGAAGGAATTTCCATAAGTGATCATTTGGTTTCTTCAAAAAATGAGCAGTTTGCATCTTTTGTCACAATAATAAAATGACTTCATGTAAGGAAAAATAGTTTTCCATAGTTCACTCCCACCCACTCTAGTCCTTTAGACTATGTACCTTAGAGTTGTACTTGCGGAAGAAGCAGTTGCAGAAGCGTGGAATTCTCTTTTCATTGTATGATACACGATACTTTGCTCTCTACACCTTTAGTATAAGAATAAGACAGGGACCGTTGATGGTGTACGGAGGCAGTTGAGCCACGACGCCATGGCGTGCCCAAGTGCTTCCGGACGCGTGGTTTGTTCATGGCTGCGGTGGGTGCGGCACACGGTGTCCGTCGCAGCGCCGAATGTCACTTGTTTGCCGCTCCTCGTTTGTCGGTTTACTCTGTGAACGCAGCATGCACACATCTTCGTGAGTTTGTTTGCTTGCAACCAACTTCTCCCATATTTGAGGCCATAGCTATCACTGCACTTATAATGCACCAGGCTCAGATGCATTCAGGAATAAACAAGTGTTAATAGCAGTGTTGATTATGCTAGGGAACTGTCGTTGCTCAGCCTTCAAACAATTAAAGGTAGTGAAATGTCTATACTTATCCGTCGTTATTTTTTCAAGTTAAATAGTCTTTACTTGTGAATTTATTTATCTCCGAATTAAATGCGAGTTAATTTGTACCAAACATTTCCTGTGCATATTTGTGGATAGTATCGTTAATTACCCAGAATATGAGATATCTTCTCCGAGGTCGAGAGGCAATGCGTTGACTATCGTTTCTGTGCACATAGTGTTCTCCTGGTAAACATGGTTTAAACGGCATGACGATTTTAGTACGCTGGAATATAAGTAGTTGAATTAACTCTTATACATGTACCTCTTCACACTTTTTAAAAATTTTCATCAGATGCATCAGTCTTTTTTCTTTAGAGACCATTCAATTGGATGCTGATAGTATTCGAAAATGTTCATGTTCATCAAGGTAAAATTTGTACAGAACGTTCACGATACATGAATAGAATGTACGTACATGAATTTTCTTACAATAGGGTAGTCATACCTATTCCATGCAATACTTGTTCTTACTCATGCCAGTATCGTATATAAAGGTACAAATATGGCACGTAGAAATATATATTAAAATTGAATTTTTACCACAAAAAAGGTATGTGCTAATTACTTTTTACGCAGGAACAAAATTTTCAGTAATAAATAAGCTTGTAAATGGCAGAATACAATAAAAAAACTCACAGGGTAGTTACAAAATGATAAATGGTCGAATTTGTTCATTTTCTGGGAGTCAAGACTTAATTTATTTATAGAATTGAATACATTTCTTTCTCAAAAGGCAACCTATTGTAGTATCCATTCAGTATAACAGCAAAATTATTGTGCAATTGGATATAGTCGAGATTTGTGTTGGTTGTTCCGGAGAACGTGGTCTCCAAGTCGACCTCAAAAATATCTTCATACCTTCTCTTGGCAGTGTTGTTTTTACGGTTCGTCATCCTCAGTCGCTGCGACCGTTCTCTCAACACCTACTACTACTTTTCTCTCTTTCCTCCCCGTGTATGTGCTATCGTTCCCCTCTTTAACTCTGCTAGCCGAGGAACTCGAACCAATCCCTTAGCATCATCTCCCCTTCCCATCCATATGGATGCCCGTTAGTCGCATCCATTTGCGCAATTTATGTTCGATTGGGGAGAGGACTATTGCCGAACGATTCGCTGCAAATGGCGTCTCCTTTCGACTCGGATTCGCTGAAAAAATTGAGCAGCGCACTCCTCAGTCTCTCTCTCTCTCCCACGACATCCTAACGGTGGGTGGGTTGGGGGATTTTGCGGGAGGGACAAAAAAATAGCTCTTTACCCACAATGCAGTGTTCTTCCTTCGAAAAGGTCTTCATATATATATATCCTTTAATGGATCCCCCAACAACTGTCGTCATTATCCAGTGCGACCTTTTCTTATTAGCCGTCCACCTTAATCATATCTCTGCCTCTTTCTGCTAATCTCACCCTTTCTGCCCTTCCTTGTCTGAGATGCGCTGGAAACACATTTGATTTATTTTAAATACTCAAAAACAGCCGATGTCGGCCTTAAAATTGATTGGATTCTTTCGTAATTAACGCGAATTTTTGTATAGCTTCTGGAAATTCCGATTGCAGTTACGTGCTGAGTCCCACAGTGTACTCTAAATAATAACTACCTATTTTTAAGGTTAATTTTGTCATCAATAATGTTGGCTTCGCGACTGTGTGTCTCAAAAATGGGTTTAAACTCCTTATTTTCATCAATACGTTCAAATGTATCGTGTTTTTACTGTAGCTTTGATTAGGTTATTATAAATTGTTCTTAAAAGATGCATAAAAGTCGTTATTTCCGTTATTATTTATGTCCGTTAACTTTCGGTGATTGGTGGTTTTAGGTCCATGAAGCTGTGTTCAGGGTTATTTGTCACTAATTTGTTTCCTTATAAAGAAAATTATAAGATAAAATTATTAGAACGCGTCAATAGCTTTAAAATTGATGAAGTTAGAGCCGCTTATCTTGTCACCTTGTAAGTTCTTTGAAAATTCACATCTCATTGAATTCCATTTAAAATAATTCCATTAATTTAACGGTAAATAAGGATTTTCCTACACTGCACTCGTTAGTAACCTTTAGCAGTCGCACTTTCAAGTGTTTCCGAGCAACAAATCAGTAGATAAACGTGAAAGCCCGTTGGTTTACTTAGAGCAAGGACACTTTTTTTCTGAAATCACATCAAAAGGGATAAAATAATTGACAGGAAGGTAGTTTTCTTCTGCGATCTTCATTAATGTTTGGTGTTACTCTTTTACGTAGGTAATAGATCGGCAGTGTTGTTATTTGAGTATTTCCATAATAATAATAATAAAAATGCTTTCACGCTAGATAGAGGAGATAAATGACTGTGAAGGAACACAAATAAAATGCCGACACAAACTGCATCGCATTCTGAAATTAATTTATTGAGATTTAGGCCATATATATCTCTCCGCCCATGTCTCACAATTGCACCCAATTATGATATAAACCAGCGTGCGTTTGATTGCAAGCAACCAGTTTTAACTTCAGCCTAAAAACAATGCTGAGAATCTGCGATGCTCATGTTTTTTTTCATTTCTGAATCGCGTTTATTCCTTTCTACGCAACCGAGAGAGAAATGTTCATTTACAAAATATGAGAGATTAGAGCGAGATACATCTAAAAACCAGTTAGTCATACCGTTAAAATAATTGCCATTGCGAAGGTTCACACGCCACACCTTTCCTTAACATTCACGGTCAAAATAAGCAATATTGACACAAGAGATTATTTCGTAAATACGTTTTTATGAATATAATATAAGATATACGTAAAAAATGAGATATTGTTTATTTTATGTTTTTCTCCGTTGAGATATTAATATCCATTAAGTGACAAAGTTAATTTTCATCACAGCTGTATTATACTACCTTAAATTAATACTGCAATTCCTTAAGAATGAAAAATCAGAAGTGCCGCCTAAACTGCAAATTTGTCAGCTATCATTTTTAATATGTTTTGCTGACCACCAAACTTAATTTGTATCATGTACTGTTTGTCTTCAATTTAGTTAATGAATCATGTATCATATTACGATTAGCATTTCAAAAATATTTTTCAAAGTGTATTCACATACACAGTAGCTTCTTACGTTTGAATATTCCAACACCAGAAATCCAAGCTGATATTGACAGCTTATCTCCTTCAAGTAGCTTCCTGATATTAACATGGTTGTGTTTTGACTGTATGAACGAATAGACACCAATAAATCTAAAAGTCTTACTTTTACTAAATTATTATTGAACTTCAAACCTTACGCAAGTCAACCTTTTATTTGTTCCCTGCCTAAGTTTTTTTATTTGCTGACCCTACATCTTTTGTATCAAGATATTCTCGAATAGTTTCGCTGGCGGAATGGGAGTGGAAATATATTACCTCACTCTAGTAAGGACTTGTGCAATGAACAAAACACGAACGAACCTGGCACCGGAAACTCGCGCTGGAGCTGAAATCCACGCTTCCGTCGGAGGAACTAGAGTGAGGACCTGCAGGCCAAACGAAAACGTATGCGATCGCGAGAGGCTTCTAAAAAAAAGATGAAATATCATGAGGAGTGTTCGATTGAAGGGGTTGAAGTTGGCGGAACCCATATCACATCACACAAACGACGTTGAAATGTGCAGAGGCGAAATATTCGATAGCTTATCCGTTGGTACTGGGTATTCTGCGGGTACCATCTAAATACACTCCGTCTAATGTCTTGTGAACTAGAAGCGAATACGTTCAAGCTACCTTCTTTAGCCCATTTATACCCACCTTTTTTCTTTCTTTTAACTAGTTTCTGTGCTGAAATGTAATTCAAATACATTGTTTATTACGAGAAAAATATTTTAAAAATCTTATTCACCTTATTGTTAAATAACTTCGTGGGTCATTAACGACCAACTGGGAATAACTCTGCAGGTAATGATTTTAGAATCATGGAGTTACAAAAATAAAGGAGGTTTTATTATGAAGACTTTTATCGTGGTGTCTTGATTGGAATGTTACTGAGAACAAGTTTTTTTTACGTTGATTTGAATAAAAGAACGTGCAAAAAAGATATTTATTTTGCTTAATTGTGCGTATACAACGGCAAAATGTATCGTGAAAAGGTAAATGATTCATATTTAGGCACATGAATATAAAATTTAATGGTAAATACCTCTCAAAAGCTATAGATATGAAGTTAATAAATCATTCATTTATAAAATACTAGAATCAAGTTACAGAACATTTTTGTGAAATTCCGCTAAAAAATGTTCAGGAAGAGCGACATCACATATAAATTTCATACTAGTTAAAAATTGTCAAAATGGAAAGGAAACTGGATTTGAGGATAGGCACTTTGGAGATCGAGGCAAAAAACCCACATCAACCGATTCTTTTGAGTTCCATGTTCTCCGGGTGCCTTTTATCACCTAGTTATTAAAAGTTTCAAGCTTTCCATGATTTACTGCTCATTATAATTAAGTGTAATGAACTAAAAACAACAACCGTGAATGCAAGCAAGGAAGTTTTCTTCTTCTCAAGCACACTTGAGTGCACATCATCTCTGCTCCCGATATCTGTTTTGATGAGCGCAGATTCGAAAATTAAAAAGCCAAAAGCGAAAGCAACTGTTCTCTCTCTCTCTGTCTCTAAATTAGCAGAAATTTTGCGAATTTCAAGCACTCGTTTGTTCACATTCGCAGCAATGTGCGTTTGAAAACCCTTTCTCTTTGAATCTCTCTCTCTTATCCGTTCACCCCTTGCTGGACATAGTTGCGGAGGATTGCAAGGTGAATTATAGATGCATATACGATTTCATTGCAGTAGTCTACCGGTTAGAGGTAAGTTGTGATGAAAGTCAGAGAATATCCAACGAACTCTTACACGTGCCGTGCCCTTTCTACCTCTAGTATTTCTTTCTTCATCTCAGTATAAGTCCTACCTTTCTTCATCCCGTCTATAAAACCTATTCTCTATCTCCCCCTTTCCCGCTTGCCCAACATCCTTCCCTCTATCACGGCCTTCAGAAAACCATCGCCCCTCATTACCCCTTCCAGCCACCTACCCTGCCTTCCCCTAATCTCATCTATCAGTTTCCTCTCCTCGCCCACCATGTCAAGCACTTCTTCATTTGTCTTCCTTTCTGTCCAACGCACCTTCTCCATCCTCCTCCACACCCACATCTCAAAAGCCTTCAGCCTATTTTCGTCTTCCTTTCTCAAGGTCCACGTTTCTGCCCCATACAACGCCACACTCCATATCAGACTCTTCACGAGCCTCTTTTTTACATCCTTACGTAAGGTCCCCGTCATCAGCTCACTTCTATTATTGAACGCTTCCTTCGCTAGCACTATTCTCCTCCTAATGTATTTGCTACTATGTCCTGTTTCTTCTAGCGTGCTACCCAAGTAATTAAATAGTTCTACTTGCTCCAGTTTGTGACTTCCTACTCTTATCACCAACTTCGCTTTATTTGTCCTAGAGAATCTCATTACTTCTGTTTTCCTATTATTTATCTCCAATCCGTATTTCTCACACTGCTTTTCCAGTGCATTTGCATGTACGATAATGATACAAATTCCTTATCAATTGCTGCTCCAGAAATTGATAAAGAATTACGAAGTGAGCACGAAACTGATCCCAGGGATCGTCGAACCATTTGAAAGATTACCGGAAACATTTTCCCTCTCAGTTTTAATCATCAGGCCCACAAAAGCTTCCGAAAACCGTTTGCTATCCCTCCCTTTCATGAGTGACAGATTTTTCATCGTTGCAAACGATTTACTTTTCTTTCTGGAACGAGCTTTTCTCTCCTTCCAAGGAAACTTGTATCCCCACCTCCAATTGCCCCGCGCTTAGACTGAGAGAAGGAAGAGAGAGGGAGGGAGTCCAATTTGTTGGAAGGGCGAGTTATCAAGGAGAGGACGGGGGGGATGAGGCACTTTGGCTTTGGATTTGTGTGAGATTGAAGGGAGGCTAGGGGGGCGGGGGGAGTTGGTTCTTTTAGATTGATTCCGTCTTATTCCTTCCGAGCGGGACGATTGTATTGGTGGCATCGGTATAAGGATCGAGGCTGAGAACATTCCCTGTATTTGGCCAAAGTGCGCCTAAATAGAGCGGCGAAAAGACTGCTACTCTAATCTGACCTCTGAGGAGGAGGAGATCGATGGAGCTCAATATTGACGGGAGAGGCCGCTGACTTTAAGGGAACATCAAAGCGGCGAAAGACCTTCCTTGATGAATTATTCATGTTTCAGCTAAAGTGAAATCAGGATGCGATGGCGTCATTAACGTCGCTTAGCCTTCAAAGAAATAACTATTTTCAAGCAGAGAAAGGTTTAATATATTCAGGAGTAGCTTCTTGGAAGTGTCTGGTACCACTGATTGAGCAGCTAGCTCATTCAAATGATTTGCGAGCATTTCTTGTAGCCCGTGCGGTTCATCACCGCCGGGAGTATTCTTTTTTTATAAAACCTTTTTAGTTCATTGAATTTTTCAGGGACATGAGAAACATAATTTTCCACAGTTGGTACTCATGCCCGAAGCAAAACTCGGAAGTTGCACCCTTCGGGTTTGAAGGGAAACAAATCACCTAATATACATATTACAGCTTTAAAAATAAATCCGTCAGGTATCAGTATTTTTAGATCAGGTTTTGTTAAATAAACAATGATTTAACTTGATGCGATAAGTCTATTTCGCTATTTTTTTAGACCGTCATATATTAAAACGCATACCATTTTCTGAGTTCCATGTTTATGATGTTGATTTTTGGGAATTTCCATCATACTCAGGCGTATTCAGCTCCTCATAATGTTAAGCCTGTGGACGTGATGGAGTTTCAATAACTCTAGTCTGCATGATATCAGATGACTGAAAAATAGTAAGTGATGATAGCTAACTTTGATATATACTGATTTGAGAACTGTTCTTAAGTTTTCTTCTACAACGTACTGTGTTTTTCAGAATGGATCCAATTTAACTTATAAGATTTATAGATAAATGCATTTCTATGTGCCAGTGGGATAGATATTTCTCAATACAAGCTAATGAGCCTTAGGTTGGCCCAAGATAACGAGTCTTAGGTTGGTACTACTGCTGCTATTGTTGTGTGACCTTGGAAGTGTTAGTCATCCTTCATTCATATTTGTTACAAATATTGTAAATTGCGTGAAGTAATGTTACTGTAACTGTGCTTGCAGTATTTAAAATCTCTAAACCATAATTTTTATTTTGTGTAAAAACCTTACGTGATAGAAAAAAATGGAAGTCATTTTTAGAATCAGCATGTAAAAATTGATTCAAGAACGTCTATTTTTAATCAGTCATTTGACAAAAAGTTTCAAAATCCATACTGGTATAATTCAACCACGGCTTTATTAAGTAATATATTGTATTCAACTGCGTATTGCTATTGAGTACTTACTTCCATGATGACACTAATAAATTAATAATATTTTCAACCAATTTATCAACCGCCAAGTCTTGTCCCAATTAACAGTACACGCAGGGTAAGAACCACATCTTCTGCGATCACTGTGTTCTGCTGAAACGGAGATTTGACTCCAAGAGCGCCGCCCTTTCATTAAACTCTTCGTCGCTAATCAGTGCCTGCACTCCAGAAATCGGGGCGTGTTTTCCCAATTAATATCGCGGCGTTGGTGGCGAACCCAGGGAAGTTGTGTGCCGATGATGTCTCTGCTCTCGGAGTCGCTAATGACGCCACTTGTTGATAGCAACGAGAGAGACGGTCGCGGATAATGGAGGAAATGGCTGGAAAGAAAAGAATGAGAAGGTGCATGAAGTAAAAAAGCAGAATGTCAGAATGGAATCAACAGTGTGAGGAAATTTTATTTTTTTATTGTCAGAAATCCACAAAAGGATAGAAGGACGAGCCGTCCTTAGCTTAACTGACTAATTACTCGACACGAGATAAAAGAATACGGGATCGAGTTTCGGTTGTTTTAGTTACAAGTACTCCCAATCTCTCCTATCCCATGAAGTTTATGCGAACTAATTGCTCTGGCCAGGAGAAAACATTATTCAATTGAATCTTGTGAAATGAATGCGGCATGGTGGATAATTCTCGATCTTAACTGCTTGCCTTCTTTATCTTCGTCTCCTTTTGCTTGTCGAAGTGATTCTCAAACCAGTGATTTTCAACCGGTGTGCCGCGACACACTGGTGTGCCACAAGCCTCTGCCAAGTGTGCCGCAACGGTCATTAAAAAATTATAACAGATCAATAATAATACATAATTACTTATTAAACTAATAGATAGTTTTCAATTTTGTTAGTTTTTGTTTAAAAACGATAAGTTTTGCTTGTCGATTTTTGTTTATACTTTATTTTCTATTAGTCTAATAACTTTTTCTTTGTTCACTGGTGTGCCGTCAACATTTCCAAGCACCTTAATTATGCCTTGGCGTCAAAGAGATTGAGAACCACTGCTCTCTATGCGTTACAGAGGATTAAAGCGAAAAAGAAACTTCACCAGTGAAGCCCTTGAGTGATCTCACTATCCACATCGCCAGAACCTGTCGCTCGCCTTAAGGTTGTAACACACTGCAATCCTATACGCTTGAAACAGTATTGATTCATTGATATTTCAAATATTTATAAATCCCATAAGGATTCCTTGGCATCCCAAAAAATATATTTTTGTGTTTCTCTTTCCTCCTCGTGTGCCATATTACCGTGGAAACAGTTTTGGATTTATTCATTTGATGTAGTAACCCAAGGCAATCTAATATTACCTTTATGAAATTGAAGTACATACTGTTAAGCGTTGTAAAATACTAAAACATTTTAATGAAAATAGGAGTACAATTCTAGATTCCATATAATAGTGCAGGTAACTATCATATTTAGTGTATAATTGCTGGTGAGCAGCGATTAATCAACACAGTGGTTTAATTTTGATGGGTATTGAACTCGATATTCTCAGGCGTTACTTTATAAAATTCCATATTGACAGAATCAAAACAAACTTTGTAAATTTTACAATGGATTTTATTCAATACGACCGGTTTCATCGTATAGGCTGAACCTGAAGATGTCGCGTATGCGATGAAACCGGTCGTATTGAATAAAATCCATTGTAAAATTTACAAAGTTTGTTTTGATTCTGTTGATGGGTATTGCCGCAAAAAAATGTCAAACTCAACGACGTAACTTGGGGATGAACAGATTACGTCTTACGAGACCTTATAAGGGTTCACGGCGTAGCAAGGGTAGCAAGGCTTAATTCTCCGTGGGCCGCTTTCGATTGCCGGTCGTGGCGGATCTTTGCAATCCTCGCCCCTGGGTGGTGATTTTTCGAGGGAACTCCCAAGTACAGCACTCGGCTCTTCGGATTGGATGAGAAACAATTGAATACTCCTTGGCCGCAGCACTCCTCCTCGCATAATGCCCAGTTCCTCCCGACCCTTGCACAACTCTCCAAACCCAACCCAGCATCCTCGGGAGGCGTCCCTTCATATCCAACCCATCAACCGACCAACTTTCTTCTGCGCGGCGAACCGTCTTCTCACGCCTGGTGCTCACATTCCCACTACATTTTTAGTATCTTACGTTGACAATTGTGTAGCAAAAATGGAAAAGGATGTAAGTGCCAAAAAATAAAAAAATTACTCTTTCGGTGAATAGCGAAGTACAAGCCAGGCGTAATAAGATAGACAAGGTTGTAAGTGCCAGAAAATTTTTCCCTAGTTTGTAGAGCAGTCGGAAGATGTCAGCACCGTGCAAGAGCCGTGCGGGGTTGAAGCGGAGAAGGATGTAAGTCCACCCGCCATGATGTATGTTCCTTATTAGAAAGATACAATTAATATGCGTGGGAATTTTGACTAATGTTAAAACTTGATTTTCAGGTAGATTTATCATTGAGAAAGGAGCAGGAGGTTCAGAAAGTCAAGACTATGCTTAAAAGTCACCAAAATATCTTTTGTACTTATTATAATATATCCTTGTAACACATTATAACATTGAATTTATGGTATACATTAAAAAGCTTCTAAACAATACTGGACTTGCATCCTTTTGTTAAAACTAACCCTTCACTTACATCATTTTAAAAAATAAAGCAAGGCACTTACATCCTTTTCCACAAAAAAACAGATGGCACTTATGTCTTTATCAATCTTTTTTTTGTTTCCACTTATATATTTAAAAAAAATGTACTATATGTTATTCCTATTGCTTTTCTATTTTTATAAATATATAACAATTTTTTTTAGTAAATATTCAACGTTTTAGACTTATTTTATTGAATACTGAAAATTTTAGTTTCTGGCACTTACAACCTTTTCCATTTTTACAACACAATTAATGTTCTAAGGAATCGTGTCATCGGATCTTAACGACGTTAACTCGTGTCTTTTTGAGTGGGAGCTCGACCTTAACTTCATTGAATGCCTTGGTACTTCATCCTGATGATGCAACAACAACGCCACGTCTGGGAAGATAAAACCTAAATGTATCAGATTAAGTCAAATGTCTGTGAATCACTTAAAGAGTCAGCGTGAAGAGAAAACAAATGCGAGCTATGCTTTCATTGAAGAGAGACAAAAGGGTTTATCAAGAGAAAAGTGTGAAATGAAATATCGAATGAAAAAGTGAAATAGAGATGCATCAATAAATAACACTTTGCAATTTAAAATACCAGTTTGGAATTTGCAATTAAATTGTCACGCAATGAAACAGTTCCGCAAAGTAGGGCCTTACTAGATGGTGTCTTGAAAGATAGCTGTTACTTAGCCCTAGTTAGGCCACACGTTGAGTACGCCGCTAGTATTTAGTATGGCTTAAATACGCAAAACAAGTAAAAAACAAAGGAAATCCTTTCGCTGTTTTAAAATGCTACTACCTTTAATCATCTATTTACTTCTACATTCCGGAAAAGAGCTCTAACGGCCTTTTACGTCAGGTATTTCAACAAGTAACAACGGACGAACACAAATACCCATGTCTTGAGTTCTGATTACATCTACTCAAGCGGGACTCGAACCCTCGATCCTCACTTAAGCAGGCGAGTAATTTAGCCCAACTGCCACCGGAGCCGACTTAAGTCAACAATTAGTGTGATCTATAGAATGTTAAGGGCTAGGTGGGGAGCCACAGGAGACTATGAGGTCACACACAAGGCTAAGATCATTCGGAAGAATTCATATCTTGGCGAATTACAAGGTGACACGGTGGAGAGGAATACATTTTAACCCCATGATGAATTTTTGAAAAAAAATAAATAAATAGCAAGGCACACTGCTGAACTGATAGTTACAAAATCTTACTTGCCACGCATCGTAAGTGACTTCAACTTAGAGAGCGACTCCGCGACGTGCAGAGAACACTTGACGCCCTCTCCCCTTTCAAACTCTCTCTCCCTTACCTTCTTAAAACCCGCCATTGGTCGCGCTATGAGATTTTCTCTCACACCAAAGTTAAACTTGTGCTCACTTTGTTACCACGAGTTAGAATAAGTTTTCTTTCCTTCTAGCTGACATTTTATCTCTTCCTATTGACCAACCATCTCAAAAAGTATAGATGAAGCGTCCGCAGCAGCTCTAATGGCAAGACTTGGTATTCAATGCTTGTCCTCACCCCAGTCTCCTCTTTGCCACGGCGCAAGGGTTCGTCTCAACGACGCCATAGTCCGCCCAGTTTTACTTTACGGCTGCGAAATGTTTGCCAACTCTAATGAGATCCGTCAGAAACTAGAAATTTTCCAAAACAAATCGCTTAGATCTATTCTGCACATACCCCGATTGACAACAATGGCAGATGTTCGCCGAGCTCACAAACTCCCGTCAATTACCGACTTCATTCGTAATCTTGTTAAAATGTTTCAAGCCAGGCTAGAAGGCACATGCAACCCACTTCTCACTCACACATGGGACTACGATCCAAGTATCGCAACCACATACAAACTGCCACAACAAATTACTCGACTACGAGTCTTTCCTGTCATCTTTAGTTTTTAAAATTCTTAAGTTATTTCGTTGGCCCGTACAAGGACCCTTTTCCTTGTAATTTTTGGACCCAGAGTAAAGTTAAAACTTTGTTAAACCATTGAAAAAAATAAGAAAAGATACAAAAGCAATTTAAAATATAAAAATTATTAAATGCAATTAAATAAAAATGATAAAATTGATAATTGCAAAAAAATGATAAAATGTTAAAATGAAAAATATTAAAAAAAAATAAAATAACTGAAAAAATATATAAAAAAAAGCGAACAAACACAACACTTCTACACATACATTTACATCACAGATAACACTTGCTGCAATATCAATGAACCGGTTGGGGTGGGCTCTTGTCCACCAAGGTGGGGTGCATATAGTGCGCGGATATAAGAGAGTGAACGGATGTGAGTGTAATGATATGTCTGATACCGTCATGGCTACAAGGTGTGAGACTTTTACTCATCGCGCGACCACTGGCTTTATTGTTTTTGTATAATCACTCAGTTGCGTTACGCTCACGCAATATGCGGGCAAAGTTGATTCATTTCGTGGAGAGCAGATACGTTAATGCAAATTTATGAGTCATGAGAAAATATGCCCTCATGAATAAATATTTCTTCTTCAGAATGGTATTTTTATTCATTAATACACAATGATATCATCGCCAGTAAAAGTAGCGATGATTACGTTATTGTAGCAGTAATTGTGTACATGTGGAAATAATTTGTTTCAAATGAACATTAAGAGAAATGAATGAAATATAATTATAGTGTAATATATTTCCAATAAACGCTCTGCGATAGATAATAATCAATCTGGTACATCTGAGTGTGAGAAAAAGTCTCACACGCGATCGCTCGCGTGATATATGTTGCTTAGCGACCACTCCACTTGGGTTAAAGACGGCTGGTAACCATATTTAAAAAAACCCTTTCAGGGTAATATTAGATGCAGATATGTTATGAGCAATGCGAGCCGCGGCCAATGACAGGAGCCTTTCGAACTCTGCTCATGTATCGATTCCCGCCATTTGGACGTGGGATGAGGGAAGGGCGTGGTGATGGGGGCGGCGGAGGCGGCGGCCCGGGCAGGATCGGGGGCGGTGGAGGCGGAAAGCGCGAGTTCTTGTCTCATTTGGCTAATGCGGGCGAATTTTCGCCCAGCTGGGACGACGCAGTCACTCGCAGCAGTTTGGGGCAGCATTCGGCGAGGAAGTTTGGCGGATTTTTCGCCGCTCATTTTTTTTCTTCACGTGAACGCATCTGGATGGATTTAAATGGCGTGTAAAATTGAGGAAATGCGATATTTGAACGAGGGCCGATTCGTCACGTTGAATCGGACGGAGGAGGAGGCATCAAGTGTATTATTCCACCCTTCTTCTGATTTCCAATGATTTCTCCTCATTTCTCGCCCAATTTGATTTTCTGTTTCGAAGCATTTTTCCGACTCATCTAACGCGGTTGCGTCAATGGTTGAGATGTATGTATTTACCGTGAATGCCAATAAATAGTATGTACTAGCTGATGAATCACTTTTAGTTGTCTGTCATGATGCTCTTTAGTCTGTCTTCCAGTTGGTGTTTACTGTTAATTATGAAAGCATACTAATTATAAAGCCAGACTTCCTGTGAGGTTTCTGCTTATCCTGTTCTTGTCACTTGGCCCCAGTATGATTGAACAAAACCACGATCATGCTATTCTCTCTGAAGGGACCAGACTCTTCTCCTGATGTATTCATATCCTGAAATCTTCTTTTTCTTATTGTTATTCTGCTTTACCCATTTCTTTCTTTTTCTCAGTAATTGTGCAGAAATAAGAAAGTCGTAAACTTCTCTAGTGGATACTTGCCCATTGCGTTTTGCAACTATCGCAACTGCTTACGTATAACGAAAGCCGCAAAAAATCGTATTTACCTATTGCGCGGAACACATTGATCATGACTTGGCCTAGAAGTGAACTCAGAATCCCAGTGACTTATTCCTAATACTGTAATACCTTAGTAAAATCTTCTTGGTTTTGCCACCAGGTAAGGCTTTTAAAGGCAAACGTTTCGACGAGTGGTTGACTCCCTCATCGTCATCAGGGCTGAGACTGATCAGCCCTCAGCTATCAGCCTCGGCCCTGATGACGATGAGGGAATCACTCGTCGAAACGTTGACCTTTAAAAGCCTTACCCGGTAGCGAACCCAAGAAAATTTTACTAACATTATTCGCCGGGAAAGCCAAAGATCTTTGACTGCAATACCTTTCCTCTGGAGACTTTTGAAATGTGTGGGTTACTGATTCCAGAATATCAGATAAATATTGTTCCGGATTGCAGCTGAGATGGATAAATCTTGAATAAACTTTAGAAAAATGTGATCAAAGACTTTCCAATTTTCGGAAGGTGGCTTTGATAGAGAAATGTGTATATCGGATGGGGACAGTGACGGAGGATAACAGCGAAGGATCTACTTATTAGGGATTTATTTGCAAGTGCTTGGTGGGTTACGAGAGGATCAAGTGTGAGAAGAAAGGTTTGGGTCCATCATTCAACGCATATTTTGAGTTCCCGATCGGTGAAAGAAGCAAAATAAAGATTGCTACTGTGGAAGGTGGGAAAGGCACTAGTATCCAGAGCAGAAAATTACGAGTTCTTTCATTCGACTGAGTCAGAGGGAGATGCTTGTTGGTAAGCTTCGAGTTCGGGGAAGATGGAGCACCAAACTACCCGGTGCGGATTTTTGTGACACAATTATATGATATTTGCATAAATTTTTCAATTTTTAGTTGTTTGCTGAGGTAAACAAATGAATTAAATTTCAATGATGATTACGTACCGTAGAGCTATGCGTTTGAGGAGTAAATAAGAATTAATTGAGCGTATGTTATGCAGAAATGTTATGTGTTTATAGAACACGGCTGTGTACAAGATATGTTTGTTTTTGCGTTTCATTAGCCTGCCACTAATGAGTAATTCATCTATTATTTCAGTGTCTACTCTAAGTGGGATTGACGTGATGCAGGAGAGATATACGAATACATATGCTAATTAAAGGGTCAGCATTGGTCGTGGGTTCCATATCAATTCTCAGAATCAGCTGTGGAAATGTGTTTTCAATATCTTATAAATAGCCTATGCATCCTAATTTTCCAAAAGGAAAAATATTTGCATAATTACAAATGCATATTTCCAGTTAAGATTAAGCAAAGAAGTATGTCCCCTAAACTCCTAGCTGAAGTTTGAATAAATTGTTCATATTCATACAATATCTTAAGTTAAGTATTTCAATTGGTGAAAGAAACCCTTCTCGACTTTATGTTATAAGTTAACGTTTACTTCATTCATTTGAAAATAGTATTTACGAGCCAACTGGAATTTGCACCAACATGCCCAGGAGTTTAAATATTGGATTAAACTTGGGATAACTGCATTCCAGGTCATAGATCCCTGCGTATTTCCTGTTTTCGGCTTTCTATTGCACTGAAACATTCTTTCATAACCGGCTAAGGACGGCTACGCGACGGCAGTCGCAGCGGGAACAATTGGTCCAACTAACGAGGAGAAGGAATAGTCAGGCTCGCTTTGAAAAGTTGGGAGAGTTGAAAGGTCGGGGGGGTTGAAATAACGAACAGAGTCCATTGCATATGCGCCCGAGGAATAAAAGAGAGGGAATGAAGAAATGAAAGACTCACGGGGTCAGACGTCGTCTGGGTTCTCCGTCCGCATGAATATAGGCACAAGTTGTGTGTATATCTTCTTTTTCCTTCCCCTTGTTACTTTCTCGCGGCAATTAGCAGCAGCCGCGCGCAGCGAGAAAAAGTCACGACTGCGAATACTAAGGGGGAGGAGGAGTTAGGGTGTTAAGGAAACTGCGACCGCTGTGGATGTCCTCCTCGTATTTTGTTTCCATTTGACCGAATGGGGAACGCATTCACGGAGAGAGAGGCAGAGGGACGCTGGTCACCAACGAGGGAGAGAAGACATTTGGGGCTCTGAAAAGAGTTCAGCTTGGGGGGAGAAGACCAAAAGCCTTGGGCGACATAGGAGAGAGCCTGGTTAACGGAAAGAGTGAAGAGCAGCATCTAAGGAGCGATCCTTTTTCTTGGTTCCGGAAACGTCGAGTAAAAGTGAGTGACTGCCACAAATGGAGAACGGGGATGAAGACGGATATGCATTATTTTTTCACAAGGATTTGAGCCTGGCTTCATCAGCAGTAAATGTGTCAGAGACAGCTTCCTTCAAAGGCGTCCAAATCATGGTTTTGCAACTCTACTTTTCTCTAGAAAAAGCTAGCAGGATAATGAAAATGCAAAATAAACATATTTTAAAAAATAAATATTGATATAAAATGAAGAGCTGCACGAACTAAATTAAGTCAGGCAGCTTTGGATAGCTGTGAGGAAAATTAAAACTGGATATCTCCCCAGACTAGGAGGATGTAAAGATACGGCCGAAAATACTATTAGTGAAGACCAGAAAGTGCTGGAGAGGTGGCTTGAGTATTTCGAAGAACTTCTCAACAAGGATGATGGAGCCGAGAACGATGACCTTGAGAGACGCGAACCATTAAACAACAAGAGAAAGGCGATGGAATGGACCAGATAACATCCAGAGAGGAGGATGTGGAGTAAATCATCAGGAAAAACAAAAACAACCGCTCTCTCCAGGAGAAGTCAGCATAGTAGCTGAGCTGTTGAAAAATTGTGGTCCAGACCTGTTAACCAGAATTCATGAACTGATCTGTAATATATGATGGAATGAGATTATAACGAGGAAATGGAAGATGGGTTTAATATGCCCGTTCATAGAAAAGGTGACAAGCGTACGTGTGGAAACTGCAGAGGTATTCAAGCTGCTAAATGTTTCCTACAAGTTTCACTCTGGAGTGCTAAAGAAGGAGCAAAAACCGTACGTTGCGGAAAGAGTACAGGGGTTATATACCAATGTGGGTTCCGTATTAAATAGAGCACGACAGACCAAGTTTTTACAATTTGACAGATGATGGAGAAGTTTTATGAACATGACCTACACGTACATTATTTTATTTATTGACTTCCATTCTTATCATTTTTAAAAAGAACTTCCGCAAGGTTGATAACGTAGATAATTATGTAACGTAGATAATTATGATAACGTTTTAATGCTTCAGCGCCAAAAAGGATACCATGGCTGGTGTAAATAGAACGAAAATGCAAGGATGAATTATATAAACAACTTAAATTACATAAATGCATAAATTACGTAAGCGTGGTACATGTTGACAATGGAGACTGTCTCAGGCTTGACTTTATGTCAATCTGTGTTTGTGTGTGAATCTTTCCATACTGAGAAAAGAGGAAAAAAACTCTGATATTCCACATAGAGTATTTTATTTCTTGGCTCAGGTTTTGATTCTGTAGGTACAGATACAGTTTCTTCACAGCATCGAAACATGGGTTGCGAAATAAAATATTTTATGTGGAATATCAGAGTATTTTCCTCTTTTAATCTCGTGATGCATGTTTCTGATTTTTTTCCAAGTCGGGCTTAATTATTTTAGAATTATTCGATAGATCCGTTAAAGCTGACTTTCGAAGAACGTTTGTGAATTTGAGCCATAAAAAGGTTACCTTTTAATGTTGA
The DNA here is from genome assembly GCA_963573305.1 of Pyrrhosoma nymphula. Classification (NCBI taxonomy): domain Eukaryota; kingdom Metazoa; phylum Arthropoda; class Insecta; order Odonata; family Coenagrionidae; genus Pyrrhosoma; species Pyrrhosoma nymphula. The sequence goes on along the minus strand of OY754337.1, from coordinate 129,531,410 downwards.
AAACCATGGACACTGGAAATTAATGCAATAGGGCACTCATTCCGTCTAAGGTCCTTGAATTCGATTTTCTGAACCCAGAACTACGCGAAAACAGTTTGTGGCACCAAAAACTGGAACTTTATACATATATCCATCTTTGGATTTGCGACTTCCTCACGCATTTCAGCTCAATGCACGGGAAGGTCTCAAGTCACGATTCAGATTTCGGATTGATCATTTTGTGGGTGGGTGAGGGGAAGTTACTCTTTGGTAGTGCCTGCAACTTATTTGGATGAAACAAGTAGTTACCAGTTGCACCAGGTGATTAAGCAATATATATAATTTCGACCGTATCTGGCGTTACGTGGTGGAACAGTATTTCAGAAATTGAATTAAAATGCAGCAGTTGTACTGTCCACTTATATTTCATGTGCAATAATACACAACACGTGTTTCAACGCTAAGGGCGTCATCATCGGGTTAACTTGGTCAGTTCAGCTTCTGAATTTTAATTTATTTACCGATAATATATATAATTTTTCCAGTATTTTGCGTTCTGAACACATTCAGTCGTCTATTTTTCCGTATCTCGGCGTTCTTAGAATGGAATTTCAGCACTGACTTTTCTCTGGCCAAATATTCACTACCTTTATTTTTCCACATGAATATAAAACATAGGTTTCCGAAGTTTTCTCAATACCAGTATAGCTTTTTTGCACTTTATTTGAAGTGCACGGTTTTTGTCAAATAAAAACAAATGAACAAGAGGGGACTCATCATAGCAGCTTAAGAGTCTATTAACTCTCACTCTTTCCATTTTGTTTCATTTTTTTCAATCCCATTTTTCGTCTATTGAAGTCTAGTTGTACATAAATTGTGGTACTAAATAAAACATCAGTTGAATAATTCCATTTACATTCAATTTCATTTTAATGCCCATTTCAGTTAAATTTATAACTACAAATTAAAATTTTCCAACTCAGGTTGCTCACATCTTTTTGTGGTGTTTATTAAGTCATCGGGAAATTTATTTTAAAATGTTCGTTTAATGTTAATATGATTTAAAGGGGCGAACAAAATACGAAAATAAGACCATTGAGTTCAAAAGCCAGAAAAAATATGAATGCATAACTTTTATATTTGGAAAGATTCAATATTTAACAAATGGACCTGTACCAAGATCGACATCCTCAAGCTGCCATGCCAACTTGGCCGTAGCAAAGGATTGGGTCTGCCTCAAGGGCGGAAAATTTCAGGACGTAAGTTTTTCACGATGTCTCACCTGAGAGCAGCAGCTCGATAAAGTTTTGCTTTTCCATTTGGGTTTGTGCTACTTGGTCTTAGTATCCAAGAGAGAGATAAATTGGGCAACTTTCCTTGTCAAAGAAAATTATGTTGCCCATATTACGGCTTCGCTACGTTTTTTCTTCTGCGGATAAGTCGACTTAACTCCAAAAGTTTATTAGACTACCTTACGCTCACGGTAGAGAAAGACATGGAGATATATATTCTCACTTACGCGTGAAAATATTTTCTCTGTAAGTTTTTATGATTTTAGGAGAAAACATATTTTGAATAAAATTTTAATCTAACATTTTAATGAGATAAGGCTCGCGATCACGGTTCTCCATAACACAGGCGCTTGCGCTACTCCGTTATGTTTCAATTGCGCTCATGCGGATAAAACCGTGATTGTCATTCCTCAAAGTTTGTGAGTTGCATTAAATCACGAATTTAAATTAGTGCAATCCATTATTGGGGGAGTACCTGTGAGCGTCGATCTTCTAAAAGGGTTTGCGTTTTATTTATCGATAACGGCAACGTAAATAATGAAGCCGTGCTCTCCCACCCCTGCTAACAGTTATTGTGACACGGACAAGGTGCACCTGAGGGACCACGCGCCATAACTTCCTGCCTAACCAAAGTGAGGCAATGCAAACATCCTTCAAAAAAGAAGGTGATCATAAATGAGGAAGTCCCAGCCTCTTTAATATTCTTTGTTTACCCTGTGGGCGAAAGTGAAGGAAGGGGAATGATAATTCTTGCACGAGTTCCTTGAAAGATTCTCTCACTTTTTCGTTTGTATCCGAAGAGTTTTGGTGGGAATTTATAATAATGATGCTTGCGACTCATACGCTTTAGATGTTGCTGTTACAATGTCATCCTTAATTTTCTACAGTCATGTACGTCGATTGAATTTCACTTGTGTTTTCCAAACGTCTTTCAGTTGAACTCAAAATATCTCTCAGTTTTGTGCGTCTGATCAGCACTTGTGAAATATTGAGCAATGTTTTCGTCTAGAAACAAATTCGGTGTCCGCGTTCTCGCAATATCTTGCTCCTTATCCTGTTCATTGAATAAAACAAGTTCTGTAATTAACTTTGTATTTTCTTTAGTACTCTAGGACCTAATAAACTATGAGTATCTAACCGATTTTCCCCGCAACAAGCATAATTCATGCTAAAAATAATCTTTCGATCCCAGATGAAGTACGGATGGGGGTTGAGAACAGCAAATGTGGATTTGAATCGCGATTTATTAATTCAGGGCTATTCTGGTTATTAATCTGACACTGTTCATTTTGTGCATAATTTGACATCAATCAAAGTTATGCAAAATTGTCTCATGTTATATAAGATAACGAGACGCTCACCATTTTCTTTTCTGATTTTGAACAATGCTACATTTTTGCGGCATAATCAATCGCGAATTTATCAGTGTGTATTTTGTCAATCAAAAATTAAGGAAGTAATTGAATGTATTCCATGTATATGTGCATTTATATAAATTTAACTATTTTTTCCATTCTAAACAAATAGATACTTCACGAACCTTTTGCTGAGAATTTTCTTTAATAATACATCAGATCATCTCCAGGAAGTTTATTCTATGATTCATTGTTTACATTAACACCATATTGGTTATATAATTACATGAAGCCCAATCTAACATCAGCCACACGAAACCTAGTTGAATGGTTTTTTCTTATTTTGGCAATTTCGATGTGATTGAAATGTAATCCGAAAAGCAGAAAATGAAGAAGTTATATGGTACATGCATCCTCTTAGACTATCATTCCATTGATTAGGAAAATGTATCATTCGCAATTTCAGAAATTTTCTTTTTTGCACCAGCGATCTATTCCATTTAATTATTATTTTTGAGTTCATTCTACCATTCAGGAGAATTTCCGTCATCCACATGTCCATTTGCTATTGAAAGTCCCCGCATAATTATCACTGGAAAGGGAATGAGATAGTAGAAAAGGATAAAATACTTGGCACTATTCCACTGGAGAAATTTTAATTTATTGAGTCGACATGTTTAACCGGAATGAGATAGGTTCCATTATCTAGTGCTGGCTGAGTTTATTCAGTCATTACTCCCGAGGGAAGAAATAAAAATCATCCGGTCTGTTTTGATTTTAGCACCAGAACCACCACCTACCACGAATAAAAACCTTGACGGCAATGTGAGCAGCGTTCCGGACTGCTCATCTGAATGGCAGGTTCTCATGCTCCGTCGAGTTTCCGGGCGTGTATGTAAATCTTTTCGAAACAATATTGAAGCTATCCTCCTTGGGTGAGGGATGAGAGGGCGGATTAGCCGTAGCAGATGAGATCTATGTGATTCGAGGTCGGTCGACTCCTTAAAGCCCACTAACCCCTGCCGCCCCTGTCCATCTCACCATCTCACATCTCTGGCTCATCCGTCATCTAACATCTCAAGCGAGCGCATTCACCCACCGTCAACGTCTTCCAAGAAGGATTCAACTCACCTCTGAATGGCCCAGCAAGTGCACATTTCTTCAGCGGGTAAGCTCGCGTGTCACGGCCATCTTCTGACGCTACTCAAGCCTTTCATCGACTTAGTTTTCTGAGCTATGGTGTTGTGAACCAGTCGTAAACCAGCTGGAAATTCATTCATTCATTACAGTAATTTACCAGTTAGAGGTAGGTTGTGATGAAAGTCAGAGAATATCCAACGAACTCTTACACGTGCCGTGCCCTTTCTAGCTGTAGTATTTCTTTCTTCATCTCAGCCTAAGTCCTACCTTTTTTCATCCCGTCCATAAAACCGATTCTCTTCCTTCCCCTTCCCCGCTTACCCAACATCCTACCTTCTATCACGGCCTTCAGCAAACCATCGTCCCTCATTACCCCTTCCAGCCACCTACCCTGTCTTCCCCTAATCTCATCTATAAGTTACGTCTCCTCGCCCACCATGTCAAGCACTTCCTCATTTGTCTTCCTTTCCGTCCAACGCACCTTCTCCATCCTCCTCCACACCCACATCTCGAAAGCCTTCAGCCTATTTTTGTCTTCTTTTCTCAAGGTCCACGTTTCTGCCCCATACAACGCCACACTCCATATTAAGCTCTTCACCAGCCTCTTTTTTACATCCTTACTTAAGGTCCCCATCATCAGCTCCCTTCTGTTATTGAACGCTTCCTTCGCTAGCGCTATTCTCCTCCTTATGTCTTTGCTACTATGTCCACGCTGGAAATTAAGAATGTAAAATGAAATTTTGCATTGATCAACTCAATTAAACGTGAATCAAATTTATGATACATCTCTAACGGTGGAGACGAATATTTTAACTTAGCAAAACTTTCACGCCCGAAGAAAACGGGTGCTTGGTCACTTTGTCAGTTTTGCATTTCTTCCTTCGTTTGCATTTTTTTCGCTAACGCATCTACGTTGCTACGGTGTTCATCGCCATGTGACGTCATAGTGAAAGCCAACGCTGGCGCGCTAACCTTTGCAGCACAGCGATGTATCATTCTGAAGTGTCGCTATCTAACTTGATATTTTTATTTTTGCCGAAGATAATCATCATTATTTCTTTTTCTTCGTGAAATATCGATTCCAAAAATATTTTTTTTAATGTGCATATACCTCTTCTCTTGATAATAGTTCATATAAGTACAGGAACCACATTACTTGCATTGGTGAGACCGATATGGAAGATACCAAAGAATGAAAGGTTATTTTTCATGTTGAAGTTACCGCATCAACTTAATTTGCATACTTAAAAGCCGAAAGTTCATGGGTGTATAATTCTGTCCCCATGCTACGCTTTCAGGTCAAATAAAAGTGGCAAAATGTGAGAGGAACACTATAGCGTGCGGGATTATATTACTTTTTTCCTTATGCACCATTAGTATTGGTGCTTCAGTTCGTCGGACCTCGACGTCAAAGGCCAATCCACATTTGCTGTCTGACACTTTTAGAAGACAACAACGGCATTTGAGAGCCGCCCATCGGAGGATCACTTATATCCGAATTCGAGTCGTCCAACGATGCTTACCTTCGGTGACTGAGCGGGAACTAGTGTTTAATCAGTCGTGGCAAGCCATCGACCTCGTTTGCTATTAATGAAAATATAAACCACATACCGGTCTATGAAATATTACAAATACTACGTTAATAAGTTCATACTTGATATTAATCTAATAAAATCATGATATTTATTCAGCGAGATCATGAAATCATACAGCTTTAAAATAGCTTAAATATTTACACCAATAAATTTGTCATGATTTTTTACAAGAAATCATAATTCGGTGAAAGCATCAGAACTTCGTTGTTACGAAGGCTCTACCAATTATTCTCTTTTCAAAAGCAAAAACTAATGTCACAATTATAGCACTTTCTAATTAGGTGAGTACATTTGTGACATAAATTTACCGGTGGCTTCATGTGCCTTGTATAGTAGAGCGCATTTTCACCTTTTTTCTGTAATTTTCTTGACTTCAAGAGAAGATTTTCAGCAGTTTCACCGTCTTGAAAATTCTATTCCAAGTACGGACCAATTTGTTTAACATTTCTTTAGTTTTGGCCTTTCCATTTTTGGTGGTCCTTAATACTTCCATTTTTCCTTTTCACATACAAAGCTAGAACTCACTACCCCGATATAAATCATTCATCACATATTAAAATATGCTTATCTTCCAATAAATTATGATGCATTTTCTTGCCATTTAATCTTTATTAGAGTTTTCACCAAAAAGGGAGCAATGAGTGGACCTAAGGGCCCTAGTAATCTTTGGAACCTTAGTCTCCCGCGTACAATCCGGAATAGCTAATAGTATTCACATCTCCGGATGCATGAAAAATTTGGATGGTAAAGGTTTCATCAATTTTCAAGCCACCAGTGCTAAGTAAGTTCAAGTGAACTTTGCCCTCCCATCGCTTTCGATGGCTCACGCGCAAATACATTAATGGAAGATGTCTCTCGGCAGACCGGATGCTCTTCACTTGCCTATTCCTCTCCCTTTCCTCTTTCATCCGTCTCTCTTTCTCTCCTTCCTATGATCCATCACTCGTCCATCCACATCGGATCGCATTTGGAGTCAACTATCTTCTTCTGGCTTTCCACTTCCCCTTTCCATTCGCTTCATTCTTTCTGGGGTCAAAATGGAGCTGTTGTCCATTCAATTGCCTTCGTTACCATCAAGGTTGTATCCAGAGACTGAATTGAGACTGTAGGCTACTTCATTATCTTAGTCTCGAAAACCTTAAGTATATCCCAAGTGTTTTTATATCGCTACTTGTTTTTTAATGATATGATGAAACATTGATACACTTCACCTTTTCACCTATATAAAACATTCTCCATTACGCCTTCACACGGCTGGTGTCCTAACACCCCATGCCAAACGCCCATGGGGCGGCTCGCAGGGTATTATGTTTATGTAGATTTACAAACGTTATTGCGCAGCAATCGATCAAAGTCTTCCTCTTGGCTCAGTGGCTCTTTCTGCATTGTTACTAAATTGGCGATTAGATTAAACTAGGCATTATATTTTTCAGCAAGGTTTTAGGATTCCAGCTTTAATGAAAGCCTTCTCTCAAAAGCCACCACACGTAAGGGCTTCTGGAACCTCTGTCTGCGATTGATAACTTTTTATCTTCTTCGGTGCAATATAAATTAAAAATTTCAATGTCTGGTGCAAAAATTACTGGTGTACTGTCGAATGAAGTTAAGCCTTTAAATGGGCGAGTAGGTTCAAATCCTCACGTTTATTTTGTTTCTGTGGCCAAGGACACTTTTGCATTGATTTAACATTTTTTATCTGTCAATGTTGGCTATTTCCTTTGTTTGATGCAGTTTTTTTGTTTTGTTTTTTTTGTTTATATAAATTGGAAAAAAATTGTACTGATACACTACGTGTAGCATGAATCATGAAAAGTGCTGTACTTTATGAGCCTAATAACTTACTGCCCGCAAACATTGGTAAGCTGGGGCGTTCATAATGAAGCCTTTTACCTTTAATGTGGTAATCGGTAATATTGTCAAAATTCGTTCAAACTCGGCATAATTCTCACTCTCCTCATCGGTTTTCAATACCCACTTAATCTTTTTCGTGTATTTTGTGGATAGAACATCCACATCATTGTCCGCTCGCCGCTCGTTAAACAGAGTAGGCTACATACTCGTATTCGAAAGCTCTGTTAGTATTTAAAAAAAAACAGTATTTTCAGCTAAGGACCAATCTAAATTCTATATTACCCTTAATTAGTTTGTTGCGTTCGCGGATATCAATTAGTAGTAATTTCAGTTTATGCCTGTTATCTCCCGGGAAAAACACCTTTATGGTGAATGTCAATATATTTCAAGGTATTTTAAGTTTTTATCACAATTTCTTTTTGTAACATCCGTGAGGGGCAATAACCGTAATTTGATCAGGGTTGGTTATCGATCACTTAATTACACCAGGATGTAGGTTTCTTGGACATAATTTATTCGTGACCGTATCTCAAGAAAAAACATCCTAATATTCGTAACGTATTTTACTAGCAAAACTCTATTTTTGAAAGAGATGATAAGATATAAAAATGTTCGCAAATTGTAAGGTGGTGTGTGAGGTTTAAAATGGTACTTTATTAACTCCAATAATTTATAATTTGTTTCATTTTTTATTTTAGTAAAAATTAAAGCTTCTCTGCTTCAATCAACATAAATTTTTCTCTAAGTTTTCATTTTCCCTGTCAATAAAATTCCTCTTTTTCACGGGTTCCATGAGTGTGCGAAAAAAAGAGATCGCTTGGTGGTCCAAATACATTTACTGAACACTGTCTATTTGACGGACGCACCGATTTTTGTATCCTGAAATAAATGTGTGTAAATGTGCATAATCTTGGGAGTTTGATTGTAATTTGCATCAGCAATATTTGGTTACAGAGTAGGCAGTATTTCATATAAGTGTACATAACTTTCATTATTCGTTTGTTTCAAGTTGTCAGTAATTACTCGATCCCTAATTTAAAATGCATACGTTGATAAACCTTATCACCATCTCACCGATAGAGTTCATTCGAAAGCAAGAGTATATTTTTTAAATTTAAAATTCAGAATGTATGGGTCTTCTCTTGGGCGCTCGTAGTGAATATAGCCATGCGTGATGCAGATGTGCAATTTCCAATACATAACTTATGAGACTAGCACCATACATATTTTTGATTGGGGTAAAGGATATTTGAAACAAATAATTACGTCTCATGCATTCCCTACTTTCCGCCTTTCACTTTCCTTTCTTCGCCGTCGGGCATAAATAAGTAGAATGAATAAATGTCCCCCATTATCCGACGTGGTGACATCCTATGAAACGCATTTATGCCGATTACCTTCCCCCTTCAACATTTGTGAAAAAATACTTTCACTTTCCATTACCGAACTGAAAAATTATGTTGCAAGAATGCGTTGATGGGAATATGATTTATGTCAAAAGTTGTGTTTTTTCAGTGAAAGCCACAGCGGCGTTTCGCCCATGAGCTTATTTTCCTCGTTCTGTCGAATGCACGTCATGGCTCAGGCCATCAAAGTCTTGTTGTCTATATGACTGAAATTATGTGCACCATTAGCTGGCATATGATTCCTGTATTTTGATACAAATTCTGCTAAAATGAATGTACGATTCTGTTAATCCTGAAATAACAATAGCGAGGAATCTACCCTGAATCCAATACCTGGAAAATATATTAATCATCTAAATATTTTTCCTGTTAAAATATTCTTGGAAGCAACGGAAAACATTATAATTGATATTCATTAGATATAATAAAATTTGGTACTTTTCTACACTTTTTTATTCTTTTAAACACACTACGCGTTTCACCAATTGTATGCCATCGTCAGGTCTAGTAGTTTGTTTACATATATATTATATTGTTGTCGTTGTTAGATACAGAACATTAAATTTGATTTTAAAGAAAAGCTTACATTAAAAAATTACAAAAAAATAAAACAAAAATGAAAAGGAGGGGAAAAAATATAAACATGAAATTGATAGCATCAAAAATTTTCAAACAATGCAAAAGGCAAAAACAATGAAGGGGTGGTGGTGTGAGAAAGGTCAACGTTTTTTAAGGTGAACGTCCTTGAAAATGACGGTTACCCGTTGAAAGCTGGGTCAGTAGATTTAATAAACAGTGTGGATAAATAGCATTTGAAAGTTTCTTCTTTCTGTAATTATGAAAGAGTTCCACAAAGTCAAGCCTGAAACTATTCGCTTAAAGATTGTTTTTATTAATCGTTTATTAGGTACCCGTGTGAAAATTTCGCACTTTCACGCTATCAGGGAATAAGTATGTTAAGGAAACGGTGTAATTGGGTTTTAATTAGAGAAGGTGTATCATAAAGTACTTTCTTTAAACTTGTTTTCTTGCAAAAATATACAAAACATATGAATACAAAACAGGCAAGAGAGTTTGGTACCAGTAGGAACAATCATGACGTCTGTTACTGAATAATGGCACGCAATTTACAAAACTTTTTTAAAGACAATATTAGAAGTAACAATGTTGTCGTCTGTAACTTTTTGGTAATGAGTTTCTTTAACACAAACATAAATATCACGGAAAGTGCGAACTAAAAAATGTGTGGAGTCGATATACCTCGAGCGAGTAATCGACATGGAAAAATTGAACCTTTTAAGTCAAATTAATGGGTAAATAGTGAAATTTGAGATTGAGATTGTATTTTTCGTCAGAAACCGGTGATTCAACGTTTAAAATGACACCCCATTTATCACTGTAGGTACAGTGTTAACGGAGCATATACGGAATGACAGAAAAAGACCTTTCTGTAATAATATATATGATTTTTGAGGAAGGGCACTGAGGGTTTTGCATTTAACAACTTTCACCGTTGGAGTTTGTGACCTGCGGGACTATCCTTAACGCAGACTACCTTTTATCCCATCAAAGCAAACCGAAGAACGATTCCTTGTATTGCTGGGCAGAAAAATATCCAGCATGCTCGATGATTGTCACGTCCCTCAGCTGAAATGGAAATGTTACTCTTAGCTGTTCTATTTGATTCCAAACAGTTTTTACTCGGGACTGTAAAACGAGACTGATCATCTCGTCATTGATCTTTAAGGAATGGACTAAGGGGATCAGAGTTCATCTACAACTACATACTATCCCGGATTAAGTCTTTCTGCACCGGATCCCATATGCTCGCTGCATATTCAAGGTGTGGCCGGACGAGTGCGAAATATGTTTACTTATTACTTTTTCACCTCTCTTTTACTTTTTCATCCGAAAAATTTCCCTCAACACGCTTGACGAATCCTAGCTTCTTCAGAGCTCTGCCACAAATATTTCTTATATGTGTTCCCCACGATAGGTTCGAAGTTATCGTAAATCCTAGATACTTCACTTGTTAGGTTACTAGGTTAAGGATTGCTCTAATGCACACGTGGCCGGAAAAGAGCATTACGACTTGATACAGGCATGAGGGAGTTTAAATTCACGTGGGGTTTTGTGTTTCATTTGACGGAGTAAATCAAAAACTGTAAATTCTCCTCGCTGAGCAACTGAATTGGGATCAGTATTCCACCGGAAAAATCTTCACATCCGCGCCATGCCATTATAACCCGAGGGATGAACAGAGCTCTAGAATTCTCGCTCACTCTCTGACTTCATCCTCTAAAATCACAAGTATAATTTAATTAAAAACGTCGAAAAATCATTTGATAGCTTAAAAGGAAGGGTATACGTTTTAAATACTCTGACATTCAATGCTCGATGCACTTTGTATTAATACGCTTAATATTTCCCTTCCTGTAGTTTGCGGAAGAGTAAAAGGAATACTATTCCAAACCTCTACTTGGATTACATTTTATCATTATCCATAAGGCACAATTGAATTTCCGGATCTTCCTTCACGTGGGAACTGTGCGACAGGGAGCTTCGGGAGTAAGGGGCTGTGTTATGTTTAGCGTTATTTTAACCTCTTCTGCGTCCGTTAGAACAGGGGTGCGGAAGTGCTTCCCTTCCGGGGTCGCCAGGAAACATAACCTCTTGGTTCAACGGGCTCTGAGAGAAAGATCCGGCTGCTATATCCCTCATCGATGCGGGAACCGTGGGAAACGTAAACGAGTCGAACCCGCGGTGGTCTGTGCCACGAATTACGGATCCGGTTGCGGCCAAATGCGGGCCGCGCGCCCACTGGAGAAGCGATTCCCAATTCGCAACGTTTTTGCTACTTGTTTTCGCTTCTTTGATGAGTGGAGATTATCTTTTCGAAGCTTCTGCCGTGAACGAACGGATGTAAAACGCATTTGTTTAAATGGCACGTGTATCCATTTATTTTACTAGTTCTTTCCGAAATGGGGGTGTATAAGTTAGAGGCCACAGGGCTTACCCTGGGGATCGAATGTCTATCAATAAGTAGTATATACAGCCTAGACCTACCTAATGCGTAACAGGCTAGAAATTGTAAATAGTTTGCAAATATTTTCGTAAGTTTAGAGAAAACCAACGAGTTTTTATAAATTCTATAATAATATAGATATCGAAATCATGTTGTAATATTGTTATGGTCTGGTTAGCCACATAGTGTAGCGTAACTCATTAAAAGGATCGCATGTCTTGGTGGCAGAAAGGAGGATCAATAACAACAGTCAGATCTTAAATACTGCATTTGTTATATACATTAAAGCTCTGGCTTACATTGCAAGACGAAGTCGGTGGCGTGGAGGGGGTCTAAGGGCTTTGACAGCGAAGATGGCACTGGGCGACAATGCTGGTTGAAGCAGGGGGTCCGGCGAGGGGGCGTGGTCGTTGTGTCGTGAGTTTCATCGGCTAGTACTTAGTCTCGTAGCGTCTCGGAGTAATCAAGTCAATTACAGTTACAGCGCAAAAGACTTTACTCATCAGTCTCCTTCGCAAAACAAAATAAACAACCAAGGGGAGCTAACCTAATTTTATTTTAATCCTTTTGATTTATTTTGACTTCAGGAACTAAACTCAATTGAAAAACATGGTATTCCACGGAAAAAGTTAGTATTTTTAGATCTCCTAGATCAACGATTTCATCAACATGCAAGAATATCCATCTTGTTCCTACAATAAAATACCACATGTTCATATGTTTGCAATTATGTATTACTCTCACCCTCGAGTGATAGCGAGAGTACATGGCACATATATCTACTCATGAGAAAATATATGCCTGCCACGTACGACGACATTTAAAGATTATTTTTTATTCCTTCTAATTATATTTTTCACTCAATTCCTCAAGTTTAGTTTGTAACTAAAATAAATATTTTCCAATCTATGACAAGTGTAGCATATCACCAATTATTTATATTATTGAGAATACATTGTTAAGACCAGCAATTCTCTCTTGAACCGCACAGAGAAAACCTTAAGTTAATGATTATCATGGCGGAACTGATTGATACTGCTAAAATGTTTGTGGTGAACTGGTTCCTTCAAGGAAATAACTGAGCAAAATTAGTTTTTATATTTATTCATAAATAGATATATAACATGTTTTGGCACAGTGATATAATCAGATACTAATCTTTATGTGAAACGTAGCACGTAAGCATTATAATGCCTAATTAACAATAATCATAAAATAAGGATTCCGTATGTTCATTCATTACAGTAATCTACCGGTTAGAGGTAGGTTATGATGAAAGTCAGAGAATATCCAACGAACTCTTACACGTGCCGTGCCCTTTCTACCTCTAGTATTTCTTTCTTCATCTCAGCATAAGTCCTACCTTTCTTCATCCCGTCCATAAAACCGTTCTCTTCCTTCCCATTCCCCGCTTACCCAACATCCTACCCTCTATCACGGCCTTCAGCAAACCATCGTCCCTCATTACCCCTTCCAGCCACCTACCCTGCCTTCCCCTATTCTCATCTATAAGTTTCCTCTCCTCGCCCACCATGTCAAGCACTTCCTATCTTATTGAAAAAAATATAGAGCCAAGTTAGTGATTTGGCTCAATTACCGTAGTAGTGCGTCACTTTAACGTGCTTCGACTGCTAAGAACATTTCGCACTTTCTGTCTGCCATTTGCTGACGAGGGCTCAGCATCGCTCGTTCAAGGACAGCAGGACTTTTTTTAATGGAATTTGTAAGACGGGAAGTTCACAACTGAGGTCAGTGGATTGGTCGGGTGGTTTATCTTCACACTCTTTCCCATTCAGCCTGTATGTTTGTGGGCGGGGGGGGGGCAAAATTTGATGTGCACTTTGTGCCCCGAAAAGGCACTAATTCTAGTGGTAAAAAAAGTTTTATTGACCTCCTTGGGCCGGATATGGAATCATAGGACATTAATTATCTGCAGTGTTTGTAAATTGAAAATACTACTTCATTTTAATAGAAATGCGCCGTAATTCGTCTGATTTCCTCCACTAGATTACACTTATTACGTGTACCATGATGTACAAATATGGGGGCGCCATTGACCAACCTTGCGTCACCTCGTCTCCTCTTCAAATATTATAGGGAATGAAAATGTGACGCGAAGTTTCCCTCTGCAAAGGGACACTTTGCATCACTCTAAGAATAAATTCTTAAAATTCAGGACGAAAAATTAACCAGAAATCATCTAGTTGTCATGCTTTTATAATATTTAGCTGTTGATACGAATACATTTTATTCCAAAATGATTACCCATACATATTTTACATTCTTTTCTTCCGCAATAACTCTGTAATAGTGAAGAAAATTATTTCTTATTCTACAGCAATTCAATTCTTCCCCCTGGTCCCAGATTTAAACTTCGGTGCCGGACCTTTTCAAGTCCAAGAGATGAATGCCCTCGCTCTTTTGTTTCACGTCTTCCCCCATATCATGTGATGCCCCTCCCCATCCTGGGGGCGAGCTCAGCCGGAAGACCGGAGTTACCTCCCCCAAACAGACGAGCAAACCCTCCCCCCCCCCAAATCCTCCTCCCAGCCGCTACTTCCCTCGAGGGGGAGGAGAAGGGTCCATTGTTACACCCCAGAGGAGGAGGTGGCTCTTTATCCCTCACGGATAGCAATCCCTCCCTCCTTCCATTCTCCTTGTATTCGCGACACACTTGAACCCTTCCCCCCACCCTCCCTTACTCTATGTCTTCCTCACTGCCTGCTCCCCCAACCCCTCTCGCTACACCTCTGCCCCGTTAATTCCGCCACATTCTTCCCATGAATCACCGCTGCCGCCCTTCCACCTTTGTCTTCTTCCTACCCCTTTCTCTCTCTCTCTCACTCACTCTCTCATTCTACTCTCTTCCCCTTCCCACCCCCACCCGTTAATTCGTTGCTTCCAGTCGTACCCGAGCTCTTAAGGTAGTTTGAGCGAAAAATCAATTAACCTAGAATTTGGCCTCATTTAAAAGAAAAAACTCATCTTTCCAATGATATAAAAATATCAACCCCTTTCCGAACTACTTTACGAGCAATTTTCCTAAAAATACAAAGTGCTTTACATGGAATAGATTACGGCTGTGCGCTCCAGAGGGAGAATATTTGAGAAAATTTGAAACTTCTAGCTCCTAGATTTCGTCAAAAAACTAACAGTGTATGTTTTGCATGTTTTTTCAACTGTTTATAAAAATTAATCCAATATTCACCGCAGTAATCTTTACAGAATTGCAAAATAAACCTGCTGTTTTGAAGGGTTTTCAGCCGTACGGCGTGAAAAAATGAGTCAAGTTAGAGACTAATGTAGCTTTATTTATTTAATTACTGAGAATGTTGGTCATGTATATAACTATATATTTTTGCACCATGAATACTTGAATGTTTATTTCATACTTCATACAGACGCTGAAATAAAATAATAAAATTTGGATATGGTCTCCATTATGACTAGGGATGACTATCTCGCTCAAACCACCTTCAAATATTTTGCTCCGCTCCGCTCTTCCCTCTCGTGGATGTCCTCTCTCTTCTCCGGAACCGTATCTTATTTTCACTTCCACACCTCCTTGAGTTATCGATCGCTGCCTAACCATCCACTGGATTACCTATTCTCATGAAATCGCAGCCGTGTTCAATGTATACTCTCTAGGCAGCTGTGACCTTCCGGTGTCATCCCTCCTATCACTCATCTTCGGATAACTCCTCTTCATGACCCCTTTTTTTATATAGGTACACGTTTTTTACTGGAGATGTAATTTGAAGATGTTAAGCAATAAATAGCAACGAAGTCATCATATTGTACAATAAAAATTAAGAAGGAACTCTCTCTTGAGCCTTGAAGAAGCATTAATACGAATTCGAGACGTCGGCAAATGATAAATCAAATAATATATCAACTTATGGGCCTAATACCCATAGGTACACCTCTTGTAAAAATGTATATTATATTACTCATCTTGTCCCCTGTATACATATGTCAATGATAAAGTTACGAGAAGTGCTTGAGTATGGAAATTTATTTTCCCCATGGCTCCATCGCCCATTCAATGTATTTATTTAATTTATTGCTATCTGCTTACTTGTACTTATTCCCGTTTATAATATTAATAGACGCATAAAAGCGTCCTAAACTAGCGATTCAAACGGAAGCATTAGTGCCCCGGCCGCGGCCGTCCAACGTTTTCGTGAATTCATGTATGAGACATGCAAGTAAGGATAATAGTTGGTCCAATGGTTGGAGATATAAATGTGTTTGTTCCTTTGCGCGTGGACGATGCTGTATTCCCAAGGGGTTCTTTGATAATGACTTCTGCAAAGGAATAAAGAGAATGGATTTGAGGGTGTTACGCGTCGAAGGCCAAAGTATGATCGTTTTTTTGAAAGGGAGAGTGGGAAGAATTATAATCTCGTGAGGATGATTCATTTGCGTACCCCGACCGAATTATTGTGAATGATGGAAAGATAGATCAAGAGATTAAGTCGCTTGCGAATGCCGGTGGGAAATTCGTAGGGGTTTGCACGTGGAAGAGAATACGTACGTACGTACATCTAAGAATGAGTTTTTGTCAAGGGAAGCGAAAATTGCAGTATAAAATATTGTACTCCTCCCGACTTCATTGTACGGTAGCAAAACCTGGATATGCTAGCATTAGCTTAAAGTAGGTTGAGCCCGTATCACATGTCACTTGATCCAGCACAAGGTCTAGTATATATACTCGCTAGTATGCTAGCTTTCCAGTATCGTGTGAACAGAACCAGTATACTGGCTAGCAAGCATGCTAGCTAGTATACTCGCTGAGCTACTGGATTTCGTACTTGATGCGGTACTAGATTGCTACTAGACTCAGTAGGACCCAGTGGCCATCTACCAATCACTTTCACGTTACAGACGCTGTGCGATCTTCTCTTTTTTAATTAGTATAGAATCATATGGAATAACTGCATAATAGCAAGCACAAGGTCGCTGATCGTGTGAAACCTCTTAGTAGGGTTCCAAGCATGTTAGATTCCGTCCTCAATATATCAAGTGGCGACTAGCACACTAGGTCTTGTGCTGGATCAAGTATGATGTGAAACGGGCTTTAAATTCAACGTGAGAAATGTTTGTGGTCAAAGCAGGGGAATAGGGTTAGGAATGATTGGGTCATGAAAGAATGTGGGTTGGATGCTTCAGTAGAAGGGCGTATATGAGTGTTTTCCGTTCGTTTGATCATGTAGATGAAAGAGTGTCGTGGTGGCGATACAAGTATGTATGTGTATGCTAGCATTAGCTTAAAGTAGGTTAAGCCCGTATCACATGTCACTTGATCCAGCACAAGGTCTAGTATATATACTCGCTAGTATGCTAGCTTTCCAGTATCGTGTGAACAGAGCCAGTATACTGGCTAGCAACACCCCTGGACCCTAGGGTTTGGGTGACGCATGGAAGGTATTCCTTCACGGCCCTGTTATTCCTGGATGCCTAAAATTAAAAAAGACGCCTTTCCACTCGGTGAATAAATACGCTGTCGCAACTGAAATATTTAACGAAACAAATTTGAATTGAATGAGAAACTTGAGGTGGAAAAGTTGGAATCATTCTTGTTTTTTTAAATCACTGAGGAAGAGAATATTCTGGGGTCACAATGCACGGGCGGAATAAGATTTCGGGCGATTTGGAATTGTTTCCTCGAACGCAATGGCGGAGTGAATGCCGCTGGGAGGAGAGAAATCAAAAGCAGGGGTGGGACAGGGGCGGAAGGGGGGGAGGGGGGCGAGAGAGAGGTAAGGCGTTGACGAGACAGGCTGAAGCGCGACGCGCACGCGATTCGAAAGTAAATCGCGTCGTCGAGGACCGAGGACTGATTGGTCGAAAATGGGAGGCAGGGAGCCGCGTCGTCACTCATTTGTCCCGTTTGGTGGCGCGGGGGAGGATTCCAGGGGTGGCTGGGGAGGGCACATTTCTTGAATGGGCCGCCCCAGGGGTTTTGATGACTGAACCCCATCGCCTGCCTCCCTCCCCCGCCACCCCTTAAGCTGATTGAGTCTCGACCGATCTCTGTCGGCGACCGAATGGGGGATGAAGGATGGGAGGAATGGTGGTGCGTATTCGTGTGACCTTTGCGCCCTGCGATGATGGCGGTGATGAAAGGCAGGAGGAGGCACCTCAAAGTGGAGGAGACGAAATCAAGGGTGGCTTGGGCGAAGGCAGAGAGCGTAGCAATCGCCAATGCTCAAAGCTTCAATCACTCACTCACTCGATGATCAAGCCGAAGGTTGAATTGACCGGTGAAGAGAGGACTTACCTCTCGCCAAGGCCAAAGGCCCGCGTGATATTCGGAAATACAGGGCTTAGTCAGGGACAGTTCCATTCACTGGGCGACCCAAGGGTGTTCTGCACATTTCTGGTTCCCAGAATGTATCATCAAAAGATACAAACAAGCAGAGTACGCTCGAAGAGGATTGACATGGATTTGGACTTGTGACCCTCCGTAGTGGTCTCGGCATCCACTGGAATCCAGTCGCTCTCTCGTGGCTATAAAACTGCTTCCCGATCCCTAGGACCCGGGCTCGATACCCGGTGGTGTTAAAGATTTTTCCACAAGAGCAATCCTTCCGTCGGGTGTGACGTTAAACTCAATTCTCTAATTATAGGTACCCCTTCACCTACCGAGGTGCACCACTCTATGACGCAATTGTCGATCGCCTCCATGCCGAATACCCATGGGAAACTAACTGGGGCTTACCTACCCCTCTATGAAGCAGCCATTAAAGATGGAATTTCATTTAAAGATTGCGGTTTTCTCAGGCCCCTGCAGGAATGGGTGATTTTGAGTAAAAAGTTGAAGACTTTTGGTGTAGATTTTAATGCAGCAGAGAGAGAGAGATAGCGAAAGAGATTTCCAAAAAGTCTCAAGTTTTTAGACTTTGAGGAAAAGATCCCCGGATTAAATTATTTTTCGGACGTGGTGAATTTACAGCATAATGTATAGATGTTGCTTAATTCTCTATTTTTATATATATGTATGTAAATCATTTTAGCTTTAGAAATGGCTTATTAAAATTTTCATATGCAGCCAGTAGTAGATGTTTGTGTAACCTTAGAAAAAACTATTAAAATCCAGTGACTTTGTAGGCTGAAATATATTTACCAAAAGTAAGCTGTAGTTGTAAGACTAATAAATACATAATTCTGTAACCTGGTTCATCGTGAATGAGCTCAGTGCTATTAAACAAAAGTTATTTATTTAGACTATTTCAGAAAAGTTGTAAGATATGTATTGCATTTGAGTAAAAGTTCAAGATAGTTCTTGAAATTTGTAACTGCTTAAAAAGTAAAAGTTAAGGTTTATGTGAAAATGATGAACGTCACTGAATTAATTATTTTTAATCCATCTTTTTTACCGGCCATTTTTTCTACATTTCCTGTCATTTTCAGCGCTGACCTTAAAAACGACAAGTGTTGAAACCATTTCTTTTCAAACGCAAAGCCTTTAATTAGTGATTTAGGTCACCGCTCTTTGAGTTATAAAAAATTCTATATATATTCAATTCTGATGAATGAATTCGTAGGGAAGTTTAACTATTTCTTCCACACAGTCATTGGATAATCGCAGTTCCTATTATACTTATTTCAATGCAGTAACAGTCGCTAGCCGGGACCAAATACGTACTTTTGACGTAACCTGGCATTTTACGTGTCATTGGAGTGATATCTCATTAAAATTCCTAATGACTACCAGGGCCGTCATAACGTATCACCATAATGGCATCAATAGCTATTTCCCGTTAGGATGCATCCATATCCTCCCCAAAAGCACCACTGGTGTAACGCAATTCTGCTAAATTTCGGAAGTATGGAATATTGTGGCCATGCCGTTGGTATTTCCTTCAGTTTCTCATAAAGCCACTGTTGTTTCAGGGAAATTGCTTCACATTAAAGTGACCGTTGCTGACCATATAATGCGAAGGATTCAATAGCTGCTTCAACTTCAATTTTTCAGCTTCACTTCCCTTAACAAGACTCTATTTTCATCCCTCTAAAGGGTAATAACACCCTTCTACGCTGGCATTTTGCTGAAAGCATATGGACATCAACCTTTCCAATGGATATGAAATGGAAACTTTGTTCGCAAATTTCTGCATGATAAAAAGGCTGAGGTAGTTATTCATATCGCACTCCCATCTAAGTACCTTTACCAGTGGCATAAGCATATCTATTGCGAGCGCTGTCGTCTTCCCGTCTCGGTATATCGCTGCTGTAATTCTCGTTTACTCTAACGCGAAGAGCTGCACCGGAACAATGAAACCTTCATGGAGAGGGAAAGTTTTTCATTTGGTCAGAGAGACGTAAAATCTTTCTTTCTTTCTTTGTCTTCGCCTTGTCCCACTCTTGTGGGGTTCTCTTCTTTTATTCTCTCTTCCTCCACCGCCTCCTCCTCCTCCTCTCCCTCAGCTCCTCTCGCACCTTCTCCTCCTTCCATCTCATCTTTGGTCGGCCCCTCTTCCCCTTCCCCCCCCTCACTACATTTACTCTCCTCTTCCCCACGTATTCTTCGTTCCTGCGCTGATCGTGCCCAAACCATCTTCATCGGCATTCTTGCATCTTCATCGCTAACGGGCCCACTTTAACAGATCCTCTTATATATGTACTCATTCCTGACTTTTATCCTTCCTTGTCACCCCACTCTATCCACCGCAGCATCCTCAGACGTAAAATGCGGACCCTAAATGGTGTGAAATTTCCAACTTCGTGGACTTCTAACTGAGCTTCTACGCTAGTTTTTGCATTTGAGAAGAACTCTGCGTCTATTTATTCCTGCCATTCCTACCAAGCTACCGTGAATTCGGAGAAGGTTCAACTTCGTCGGCTTCGTCCCTGCCAACGAGCCGTGCCCCTCCCGTGACCCCCTTGTGCTCTCCAGCCACGCCCTGCTGTGTTTTTCCCGTTTCTCTCTGTTGGGACCCTCCCTTGCTGTACTCTTGTGTTATCCCAAAATGTGTTGGAATATTTATTATCAAAATGCCCGCAGCCTAAAAAAACAAGTTAAGCGCACTTGACTCTAATTTGCAATATGTGAACTTCGGCGCTACCATGTGATATCGTTCACGGAGACGTGGTTGAATGACAGTGTTTTTGATGGTGAGTTGTCAATTTCGAAATCTCAACAATTTATTCAGACACGATCAAAAGGGTGGCGTTCTTTTGGCTGTGGATGCTAACCTACCAGCGAAACGCCGCGTAGCTTTGATTTATAAGTGTGTCCTGAGCTTCTATGGACTGAATTGGTGATTCCAGCTCATACTACAGCGTTGTATGGTAGGATGTTGTTCTTGTGAACTTTCTATCGACACCCGGCTAGTGACGTATTTACCATTGAAAAATGCTTTGAATCCGTATCTTTGGTTTGCTCACTGGCTGATGTTATTTTGCTGGGTGACTTCAAATTTAGATATTGGTTGGTCTTCCCCTTTGAATTCCCCGCGCTTCACCGGCATAGAGGAGTTTTTAGTTGATCATTTTGCGATAGGACTGAGTCTAAATCTACATCTACATACTACCCCGCAAGCCGCCTCAATAGGCGTGTGGCGGGGGGGTGTTAGGACACCAGCCGTCGACATATAAAAAGGAAACGCTCTAATGAAATTACGCCTACCATTTATTTAAGTCCCTTGTTGTTCGGGGGAAAAAAGAATCCGCATACCTATCCGTTCGGCAAAATATCTCTCTTAATTTATCGTTTCTGCCGGACCTGGAAATATAGTGGGGTTCTCATATGAAGTTCTCCGTGTCGCTCTGAAAGATATCTATTCTCAATTGCTCAACCAATCTAAGCCTAGCGCGCAGCCTCCGAGTCTCTAGTGGCTCCCAGCCTAATTCGTTTAACATCTGTGTAACGCTGTCTGTACGCCCGTAGCAGTTTCTGACGAATCGCGTAGCTTTCCTTTGTATTTTATTAAGTTCCCGAATTAAGTCTTTCTGCACCGGATCCCATATGCCCGCTGCATATTCAAGGTGTGGCCGGACGAGTGCGAAATAGCACCTCTCTTTTACTTTTTCATCTGAAAATCTTCCCACAATACGCTTGATGAATCCTAGCTTTCAAAATCAATGCAATACCCTTGCATCTAGAGGATTGGCAGTTTTTGGATCTTGTTTTGTCCTCACTATTAGCGGTAAAGGTCTCCCATGCCGGAAACTATTTATCCTTTGACCATCAGTCACGTGATATTTTTTGGAGCCCAGCGCGTGGCCGTCCTCGACTCGTCGGACTGCTCCCCGCCCCTCCGACCCCATCTGGAAGAAGACTGACTGGGCTCACCCTCGGTTGTCTCCCCCGTGGTGTATTTTAAAAGAGGGAAGATAGTGGAAGATACCCTTTACCTCTTCTATGACTGGGTGGCGGAAATTGTGAAGGACTGCATCTCTCACCGCAAGCCTAGTTCAAGAAAGTTTCCCCTGTGGATGTCGAGTGAAACGATATTCGATTTAAAAAAATAAAGAACGCGCACGGTGCAAGAGTTTTCTAAACCCCCATACTTTTAAAAACATTCATAGATCTTCGACGTCAAGCAAACTATCTCGTCAAGTTGGATTTTAGCAATTATGTAACTTTAATTTTATCTGAATGTGTTTCTAACCCCAAGCGCTTATGGTCTATGATCGACACTCGCCGCAATACTGTAAGCACCCCTACGGAAATGTCTCTTGGCCCAGATGAAGCTGTTGGACCACAGCGTGCGGACCTTTTCAATGCCCTTTTTTCATCTATCCACACAGTTAACCAACCAATTGATACTTCAAAGCACAATGTTAGGAGTGTTTGTACCCATTCTCATGTCTTCTCTTTCCGCATCCCCGGATGAATGCCTTAAACTGCTTAACTCCCTGAAGATTCACCGTGCCACCGGTTCTGATCACTAGGTGCAATGTTCTTGTAAAATGTCACTCCTTTTTTGGCTGTTACCGTATCTACCATTTTAAACAGGTGATTTTCAGAGGGTTACTTTCTTGAGATGTGGAAAATAGGTAACGTCTTTCCTTTATTTAAACCTGGGAAAAGATCTTCAGTTGATTCCTACCGACCTATTTCAATTTTACCTATCCTATCAACTCTCTGCGAATGTATTATCCATCAACGGCTCTTATCACTCACTCTTCCTTTCATTTCTGATGAGCAGCATGGTTTCCTTCCCGGTGTATTGACCTTCAGTAGCCTTTCTATAATCCATAATCACTGCATTGAAGCTTTTGAGCGGTCTTTTTAGTTAGACGTCTGTTACATTGTTTTTGCAAAGTCTTGTGATAAAATTAATCACCAGTTATTGATGTTCAAACTTGAAAATAGCTACAACATACATGGAAAGTTCCTGAAAACCTTTAATTCATTCATATCTAAGAGGCAACAACATGTTTTAATTGATGGGATTCACTCAACTACTGTTCGTATTACTTCCGGCGTTCCCCAAGGTAGTGTTCTTGGTCCTTCATTGCTCGCACTGTGCATTGACGATTTGGTAGAAACAGTTTCCTCTACGGGATGTAAAATTCTCCTATATGGAGTTGATTGTAAAATTTTCAAACAAGTGTATTCTGATGATCTCAAGCCTGACCTCGTGGAAGTTATGGATATACATGATGAGAAAACCCGAGACGATGGCATACTCATGTGCACATGAGTATGCCACAGTGTGGTGAAACGCGCGTCGTGCCAGCATAAGAAAGTTTGTGGAAATAACAAAGGTGGTTTTCTCATCATAAGTATATTCTGTTAACGACAGCATTACACTGCAAAGTGCTCTCCATCCCCGGACTAATTGGTCCCTAAAAAGGAACACATCCATGTCTTCGGTTTTATCTTTCACACTCCGTATATCTCCTCAATTACACACTTGTAAAATTTCAGGCTAAGTTATTCCTCCTGTCACTACTCAAAAAGGCTTGGGGGTTATATTTGACACTAAACTTCTCTTCCATGAGCACATAAAAAACATTTCCTCTCGTGCTATGTCTTTTGTTGGCTTCATTTTTCGCTATGGTGAGATAGCTGGTCTAAATGCTCTACGTAATTTTCACTTTGGCTGTGTTTCTCCAATACATGAATACTGCTTCCAAATTTGGGCCACTGCCACACCTTCTACGCTCAAACTCCTTGAAAGACCAATGAAGTTCTTCCTCTCCATAATCAGGCACCGCCATATACACTTTCGCAACTACTCTCTCGATAAATTAAGATCATCTCCAGGCATATCCTTCCTGACTGACCACCTTCTCGACAGCAAATTGTTCATGAAAATAGTCAATGGAAACTATAGGACATCGGAACATCTTTCTCTTTCCTCCTTACGTGTTCCTTCACGAACTACAAGACTGAATGAGCTATTTCATTGCACGTCCCTCTGTCTCCAAACGGTCTTTTATCTACAGACTCCCATCTACGTGCAAAGCTACGTTGAAAAATGTCCCTTAGTAATTCGATCCATTCCATTAATTCCGAATCTGTCCTTCTTCATCCCCTAGATCTGCTCTCGTCTTTCGCTCTCTGTCTGTATGGTTCTAATTTGCTCAGTGTTAAATGCTACTTTGATATTAATTTATTTAATGTTATTTTTTGTCATATGGTTCCTTGTTTATTTGTTTTGGATTAATGTTGTTATTTTTCCATTTTAATTGGCCGTGAGCTGTTTTTTGACGTGAATAATAAATAAATAAATGCTAACTGAAAGGTTTGAATGCACGCCAATTGTGAGACCTGGATGAAAATTAATTGACGCGTAACACGTCTTATCCCTTGAGAGAGATAGCGGTATGTAGCGGTAGAGAGATAGCGGTCTCTCACATTCCTTCAATTCGATTACGGGAAGTACATCGGAGATCAAAATTAGTGGCATGTAATTGATTGCATCCTGCTATTTGTTCCTTTGGCTTATCGGGATATATTAAATCTTTGAGAGGGTGACTTCTGCACCAATGAGTGATATTGTCACCCATTCTTCTAAGCAAAGCAAGAAGCAAAGAAAAAGGGATGTAGTGGAAATGTCAGTTACCAAGGGAATGAGTAAATGACCCGGAGGTTTGGAGCAAGAAGGTGCGATGGTTGGTTACTTAATTTAGTAGGTACTTAATTTCGCGCATCGCTTTTTTTTAACGACTGCAATTTGGACCGGTAATGGCTTCGGACTGACTCGCGTACGTATCGGTCATATCTGGGCTTCTCCTTTCTCATTCCATTCTCTTGCTCCCACCACTGCCAATTGAACGGTGTTTCTCGTGGTATAAAGCTGCTTAATTGCAAGGATTGGTATCCCTGTAACCGAGAGATCATAACTTAATTATCTGAGATATTCATGGATATAACATTTGTCAAATGAAGACAGGAATTCAGAGTGTATAAAGAGTCGAATGCCCTATCATTTGAAGAGTACTTATTTATCGAGAGTTTATTGTAAATGTTTGTGAAATATTACTTTTTGTCATTCACCACGTTTCAAGGCAATTTACTTCACCCCAGTAAAAATTGCGAATATGTTGCTACAGGCGGTTCTTGGGTATTTAAAATGTACTGTAATGGAAGTAAAATTGGTTAGTAACACTGTAGAGGAAGCCAATAATCATAAAATATGGTAATAAGGCATCAATTCATTCAAAGTAATATCTAGGGGACAAAAACTATATCCTTGGTGTTTAATCAATTGTCTAATAGTAAAAGTTTTAATTTACACCGAAAGTAGATCTTTGATTATGTAAAATTATCCTCTTCGTTGTGAATATTTATCTGAATTTGTAAATTTTTCCATCAAAAAGCTTCAGTTGCTGAGGCAAGACTTACTAAACCAAATAAACTTTTGTCTAACGCATGATTTTTCTGATGTAATCCACTTTTTTCTTGTCTTCGTCATCCGTAGTAGAGTTCCTTGCTCAGTCACGAGTGACCATTATGGTCCATTATATCTTGTTGCTCCATTGTTAGGAGTCCATTTCAAGTAAACCATTGCAGGTCTCTATTCTTTGCGCAGTTTCAGTCAGGTGACATCAAACAGAAAAAGGTAGTCTCTAGTTGAAATGAGGGCTTTGCCCTTTTAATCCATAAAGTGAACCTGAAATTAAGAGAGTAAGAGCAGGGGTTTAAAAATTCTTTTCAAAGGAAAAAACCAATCTAAGAGATAAAGGTCTACGGAGTCCAATAGTGGTCCTTAAAAGTCTGAACTTTCCGGCAGTTCCCATTGTGAATGATTGACAAAAGAGGGACAAACTTGTTTGGAAAACTTTTGAGCTCCAGTCACCGCCTGAGTGATTGGGAAACTGAAGTCTCGGCGAAAATGCTCGGTGATTGATTGAGGTGATTATCCATTGATGATTATGCCTTAACTTGCAATTTTACTGCAAGCGATTATTTCAATTACTCAAGGAGAAAATTCTATATATATCCTGAGCGGAGATTCCATTTATACTGTTTTCTTTTGGAGAGTAATGCGGTCGTCATTTGAAAATAAAGCCTGCTTACGAACTTGAGAACTGCTTCGAATGACTCCCCAGCATCAATGAACTTCTTCTGAGGAAAAACTTTAAATTGGTGATTTAAACCGCCACCGCATTCATTAAAGAAAATGCTTGGAATAGGTAAGCATTCAGTCTTTGAACTCTGATCAATGATTATAGGATTTACGCTTGAAAGCTTTCATTGGGACGATATCAAATTCATTTCAGTCACTTTATTCAGTTTAAGGATCATTTCAAGGGAAACTATAATTGAATGCTTTGATCGACTGGGTCCATAGATATAAAATATCTAAATATAAATATTTTATGGTTTTTATTTCCTCTGAAGATATTTTATCATCAGATGAAATAAAAAAAATATTTATAACAAGATAAGAGGTCACGAAAAGGAATCGTTGTTTTGCACATTGTAAATTATTGTTATTATATAGCGATATTATTAAAAATTATAAAAGAAATTATTTGTATTTGTACATTAATCTTTGATTTTTTGTCTTGTTTTATTAGAGAATAAGTCTTGCATTGCGCGCTATACAGCATTTTTAAATCACTTCATCAGAGAGTTAATAATTTAAAAGCCTCTGCCAAACTAACCATTTCCCACCTGGCCACGGCCGGCAATGTTATTCCTGAACTCTTCGAGGTACCCACTTGTTGGGAAATTACCCAGCTGATCCTCCTTCTCTGAAAAATTAACCGATGAGGAATGCTTGCACAAAAATCAGCAATGGTGTAATCGTTATTTTACCGGTCACTCATTCAATCTTCTCACTAATTCGCGAAATGGTACTCTGTATTTGTTTCAATACATTTTGCTATCAGCTGAGAGAACCACTTACTTACGTGAGAATTATATGATTTGAGACAGGTAATGTTGCGCAATTCATTTTCTCAGCTTGCGTAAATGGATATTAATTTTTAGTACAACATTTAAATTGATTTCTGGATAATAAGTCATATGAGTCTGCTACTATGCAAATAGCAATTTTCAACCGTTGAACTCGCATCCAAGGACGAATGAAGGTCAAAGTGGGTGCCCGGCAACGCTGATGACGTGACACTTAAAATGTCTCAAGTTTTGAGGTGGTTTGATCGACATAGTTCCCTAGTCATAATGGAGACCATATTCACATTTTAATTTTTCAATTTAAGCGTCTGCAACAAGTATGAAATAAATATTGTTACATTAATGGTAAAAAAATAAAGTTATATATGACAAAAATTCTCAGTAATTAAATAAATAAAGCTACATTATTCTCTAACTTGACTCATTTTTTCCCACCGTGCGGCTGAAAAGCCTTCAAAACAGCAGGTTTTTTAAAGATTCTGTAAACATTACTTCGGTGAGTAATTTATTAATTTTTATAAATAGTTGAGAAAACATGCAAACTATACACAGTTAGTTTTTAACGAAATCTAGGTGTCATAAATTCCTAATTTTTAATTAATCTCCGTCTAGAGCCCAAAGCCGTAATCTATCCCATGTAAAGCAGCTTATATTTTTAGCAAATTGATCGAATAGTTTGACAAGAAGTTGATATTTTGATACCATTGGAATTATGAGAGTTTTCTTTCTTTAAAATGAGGTCAAATTCATTAAATTCCAGATGAAGTGATTTTCTTTTTATCTAGTGCAATAATAATTACTCTGGTCCTAATGAAGCAATATATTTCCTTGGAGTATACCTTTTTAAGTTAATCGATTCATCATATCGTATATATTATTACAGAAAGGTCTTTTTCTGTCATTCCGTATATGTTCCGTTAATACTGCACCTACAGTGATAAATGAGATATCATTTTAAACGTTAAATCACCGGCTTCGGGCGAAAAATACAATCTCAATCTCAAATTTCACTATTTACCCATTAATTTGACTTAAAAGTTTATATAAACTCTCTTGCCTGTATTGTATTCATATGTTTTTATATTTTTGCAAGAAAACAAGTATGAAGAAAGTACTTTATGACACACCTTCTTCTCTATTTAAAACCCAATTACACCGTTTCTTTAACATACTTATTTCCTGATAGCGTGAAAGTGCAACATTTTCGCACGGGTTACCTAGTTTTTTTATATTTCAGGTGTTATACTAGTAGTTGTAGGTATATAGCAGTGGGTAAAGATATTTCGCAAACGTGTTGTCTGTCACTTGCAGATAGGGACAATAGCATTCTCTATGAATCGAAGAAAAACCTTTAATCTAATTCATAGCAATCCCAAAGACTTCGGGGGCCGATCGGGAACCGGTTTTTCTCCATCCTTGCAGGTTTAGCCTCTAAGAGAACGGAATATTTTTCCGAATGCTTAAGACTTAAATTTAGTTTATCTTTGGCATCAATTACTCTTCAAATTCTTACGGTTGTATTTATAAATTTTAGGCCAAATCGGACCAATGAAAATTCATCAGATGTTTCGTTTAAACCATTATCATATCGTCTCTTATGCGACGGTCGGGTTTAGTCAGAAGAGTTGAAACTAAATGTATGATGGTTTGACGGGTAATTCCAAGTATGAACTCACGGTGATGTCGAATTCCGACATTCAGTTTCTCTCAAATCATCACTTATGTAAACCTCCTAAAGTCAAGTTTGGTTCAAAATCGATATTATCAGTTTCTTTCGTATTTAACCCATGTAATTCTAACTATATCACGGCAACTAGTACCTACTGCGTCCGAGAAGTTGTTCAGTCTCGGTGGGAACATTGTCATCGACACACGCCGCAGTGTCTGTCGGATGAACACGCTGAGGATCTCATCTGCTTGTCTTCAAATAGCGATATATTCATTAAATATTAGTAATAAAAGATTGGATTGAAATAACTGATTGCATTATTATGTTGTTTTTCAAATTATTTCTTTCATTCTTCTCATTGCTAATTGCCATTTCATTCTTCTCATTAATTTAATGACTTCAATTAATTGTCAATAATGACTTCAATTCCCGACAATTGAATCAACCACATTTCTAATTATTCTTATAATTGATCGATATCGATTCTTTTCAATAATCGCACAGGCCTAGTTTACGGAACAGGAAAAAATGGAAGGCTCATCTGGAGTACCGTAACGGGAATAAGTTGTATTATGGATGAATTCGGCGGTCTGAGATTTGTATTTTGGGTATAATTCTACCCATGTTTTTTGAATTGGTCCCTAGGTATCCATAAATTATCCTATCTCATAGACCGCTGCGGCGCTAGAAAATCCGTTGAAGAACGATCCTTTTAATGTATCAATCTTACTGACTGCCTACCTTATACTCCAGTTTCATTAGAATTTTGTTTTTTATCCCTGGATGGTTTCATAATTATCGACTCTTTTCATCAATTTTTTGCACTATCCTTGTGAATTGTTCAGTCACGGTACCTCTAGTCGTTTCGTTCTGCATATATTCTCTGCTTCTTCCCTTTGCATTTGATACTGATATATGGCTAGGTGGACGACTTATCTCAGTCCTACTTCTCTACTTGAAACATTTGTTCAGTAAATCTTCGAATATAGTGCTTTATCTTGTTCACACATTTGTTTAAAAAACTCGGTTTTAATTTGTAATGACTCATTTATAAAATATATTCCGCGAAAAATTAATTAAACTATATTTCCTCGGTGTCACTATATTTTTTGGTCAAACTGAACATGGTTATCTTCTTCCCATTAAATTCAACAGATTCAGGCGAGATATCGTGGAAGTTCTTCATAATGTAAGAGGAAACAATTGCACTTTTCCACAAATTGAATTAATGCGTACAAAACGCGTTTCGGCTCACAGAGCAGCCATTCATCAGGTACACAAGATCTCTGTCTTGTCTTGTCTTGTCTTGTACCTGATGATATGGGTCTGTGAGCCGAAACGCGTTGCACGCATTAAAGCAATTTGTGGAAAAGTGAAATAGTTTTTCTTCTCATTCACTATTATTTCTGTAACTGTTGTCCGAGCGGAGACTATAGCGTTTGAAAACCTGTGGGAGCATGTGCAATACAATGATGCAATTGAAATCATAAAAGCACCACCAGAGGTATCACCAAAGTTTCTAAGACTTAACTTCCGCTCACGGCCGTCAGTCAGACTGGCTCGCTTCTGCATTAAGCGCCCGTGAGCTTCGACGAGGAGAATGAGGCTCGCAGGAGGCCTTTGGACCACATCCCAACAATTTCCACGGAAAATGGGAAAGAGGAGGAGAAATAAAATGGGAGACAGAAGGGACGAAATATGAGGTGTTTATTTCGACGGGTCCTTTTCTCGCTCTTTTTTCATTCGGTCATCTATCATCTCTTTGGAAGAAGGGATTCTTGTGCCTTTGAGGGTTCGAGACTCTATCCATCCTATCCTCTCGCTTGCCTTACAAGTTTATTTCAGTTTTAGTTTAAATTATAACCTCCGAGTCGACCAGAAGCTTCTTTTTATCTGTCTACGAATTATCCCGTAGCCTCACGTGTAATCCCCAACTTTCTTGCGGTGCCCACCTCAGCTGTTCTTGTAGCTGTTTTTTATTTACTACTATTGAGACTTAAATCACCACTCTAATGCAATCGTCCAAGTAGCTACTTTAATTCGTCTGATTCTTTTTCTTTCTACATCTTTTATTCCTTCCACCTAGGGCATCTTGAGCTGAATAAATGGAATGTATTAGAGAAAGCTTCGAGAGAGAAACTTTCCGAGGGTCTCTTTTAAGGGTTTTTCCTAATGGAGAAGGAGCTCCTCTCCACGACCCGGGAGAAATGCTGTTTTTTTCCACCTCTCATCTCCTAACATCACTGTCCCCGGTCGGAAGGGGGGTTTCAGCAGCGAAGGAGCGTTTTGCGCGCCCTCCTGCGGGTGAACCCGGAACTCCCCCTATTGAAGCAGCTCATCCGAAAGCGGAGAATGCACAACATGTGAACCCGGACGGACCCCGGACCACCGCCTCTTTGCCCGCTTTTTTGTGACCCCACAGCTCTAAACTGTTCCTCCCCTTTGGCGTCTTAACTTTTTGCTTCACCCTTCTTCTTCTTGCCCTTCTAATGTGTCCACTTACTCTCAAACCTAGCCTCTCCATTTTTCTTATGCTTATGGTCAGCGTCTCACGAAGACTCCAGCGCTGAATTATTACACGTAAAAATAATTTTTAAATACCATACCGTGAAGATTATGCCCTTCAAGGCTGTAGTAACGATTCGACGGGGAATTGTTTTCACTAACCACTTCATAAACCCCAGAGCCCATGACTCCCACTCTAGGAGAAATGATTGGCAAAATATTTCTTCTAAAAATGCTTAATGAAATATTATTTCTTATATTTTTGTGTAAAAACTGCAGTAGTAAGTGTACGTTCATAAACTCACTAGCCAAGTTCAGCAATCAGGCTAAAGTAGCAGAAATGGAAGCTTGCAAAAATGTAAAATTAAATACTTGGTAAATTAATGCAATAAAAGCTTGATGTGCATTTTCTATGTATTATTTTATGCGTTAAGTGAAGAGCTTGAGCTTGATAAGGAGTGTGGCATTGTATGGGGCGGAAACGTGGACCTTGAGGAAGGAAGACGAAAATAGGCTGAAGGCTTTCGAGATGTGGGTGTGTAGGAGGATGGAGAAGGTGCGTTGGACGGAAAGGAAGACAAATGAGGAAGTACTTGACATGGTGGGCGAGGAGAGGAAACTTATAGATGAGATTAGGGGAAGGCAGGGTAGGTGTCTGGAAGGGGTAATGAGGGACGATGGTTTGCTGAAGGCCGTGATAGAGAGAAGGATGTTGGGTAAGCGGGTAAAGGGAAGAAAGAAAATAGGTTTTATGGACGGGATGAAGAAAGGTAGGACTTATGCTGAGATGAAGAAAGAAATACTAGATGTAGAAAGGGCATGGCACGTGTAAGAGTTCGTTGGATATTCTCTGACTTTCATCACAACCTACCTCTAACCGGTAGATTACTGTAATGAATGAAAAAGTCGAACATTGCGTGATACCAAATCAATTAGTAGTTGAAAATCTATAAAAAACGTATTTAATCCTTGGTCTTTGAAAATTGAATGAATTAGATGCAGCGCATTTTTTTTTTAAAACTACTTTTGATCGTTCCCGCGACCGCTTTCCCTTTTCCACTTTTTCAATTTCCGTTTGTCCCTCCCTTCTCTGTACGTGCGTATGGCAATGGCAAATCATCCCCCAAACATCGCTTCTTCCCTCTCCAATCTCCGTTTTTTTTAAACGCGGCGGGAGGTGGAGAGTGGAGAGTCCTATTTTCGCCGTCACCACGCAGCACAGTGGGAAATTTCGGGACCTCAGGCGACAAAACCCCACTGTACAGCTCGTGGGTGGATGAAATTATATGTTTTTTTCTCTAAATGCTCATCATTGCATGGACCCGCTGCGGAATACACAAGTTAGTTTTATATTTTTACGTGAGAGTTGATTGAACTAACCTCGAATTTGAGAAAATGTTGAAACATCTTTGAATTGGCAGGATACAACTTAGGGGAAACGGCGGACTTTCCTCCAGAATGCTTTGAAATGAATGGTGTTACTTTGTAAAGATTATTTTTTTGAAATTTAAAGTTTTAGGTTGGGTCAGTCAGCGAATAAGGCGGCAAATCATGCAGTCACGGATTTACATCACAGATCTACTTGGTTCACGTGTATGAAAGTAAAAATAAATCTTTTTCTATGCAGATATTGTGGGTACAAAACATAGCTTCCTAACCATTGGCCATAACCCCAAATTCAATTTAAATTTAAAAAATAAAATAATCTTTACAAATGAGCACCATTCATTTCCAAGCATTCGGGAGGAAAGTCCGCCGTTTCCCCTAAGTTGTATCCTGCCAATTCAAAGATGTTTCAACATTTTCTCAAATTCGAGGTTAGTTCAATCAACTTTCACGTAAAAATGTAAAACTAACCTGTATTTTCCGCAGCGGGTCCTTAAACTGCATGCAATGATTAGTATTTAGAGAAAAAAACATATCATTTCATTCACCCACAAGCTGTAGAGCGGGGTTTTGTCGCCTGAGGTCCCGAAATTTCCCACTGTGCGGCGCCGCTGCATTGCATTGCCCCCTGCCGCCCCCTTCTGAAGGCGCCCTCACGCGTTTGATCTCTCATCCGCACTCATATGAATGGACCGTGATCCATCTTCGTGCATAGCACGGAGTGGTGTGCGACCGAGCGATGTGGTGTGCACAACTTTGTCTCGATTAGGAATGTTTGACATAAGTTAAGGTAGTTCCACCGTAAAATGACTCAAATGTCATTTCTGTCTACTTGTAGAAAAGGTTGTCCTCTATCTGATATGAACAATAAAATAACACCTTTCCACGCTATTTTATTCTGTAATTGAATTTGAAATTACATGGTGTTCAATGGGGTGTTCAATGAACCACATTGGTCTTTTTGGAAAAATGAATAAACAATTCCGGCAGTTGATGATTTTGAGAATTGTTTATTTATTTAAAGAAGACGATTGTTGTTCTTAATTGTCCGAGAAAGCCGGCGGCGGCATAGCACGGCGAAACTGTTGCAAAATATTAAATAATTACTCGCAGAAGCAAAAGCCTGAATAACAGTTTATGTCCTTCTCCCCACATTTTTCTAAAAGAGGACCTGAAAATTATTCAAAATTAACTTAATCATGAAACGGTGGAAATTTTCTAAACGTCAATACGCCTACCCTTGAACCAGGTGTATTACTTATGCTCATGCATAATTTCAGTTCATTCGGTTCTAAGGATTTTGCAGAACAAACGCACACGCCCAGAAAGCATCACATTCTTATATACGTAATAGCATGCTTGTTCCCGCAGTAGGTACTTGTGGAAAAACTTGACCTCTATCTGATATGAACAACAAAATAATACCTTTCCACGCTATTTTATTCTGTCATTGAGCTTGAAATCACATGGTGTTCAATGGGGGAATGAGAGAAACAATAGAGAGGAAAAATAGTATTTTTCCATAAAATACAAATGCCATTTTCGTGGAAAACTGTCTCTGAGAAGGAAATAATCCAGAGAAATTGAACAAAAATAAAACATAGTCCTCTTACCACCTTTTTATTATTCTAGTTATTGAAGAATTAATTCCGTAATTGAAGTTAAAATGCGGTTATTCGTAGGAAATGGCGCTGCAGTCGGCTCCTATAGCTGTAAAAAGTGTTCATTTATAGTACATTCGTGGAATAATAATCTGCATATATTTTGTACCTTTATACTTTTGGGTTTCTATATTGGTAACGCATTTCATCAGCGAAAGTAGTATTTTTTTGGACAAAATATCAAAAATGTGGAATTTAGTATTTGTTTTGACTCAAACAGTTTAGCACAGTAACCTACTTAAACCGATTTGCTTTAAAATTATATTTTGAAAAAGTATTCCTCAAAAAAATACTCCCTAAGTTGGCAGTGAGTTTTCCCTGTACTTGATTTTTAAATGGTTGAATAAGTGATGGTGATATAAATATACTCGTGTACCCTATATCCTAGTATACCCTATGATCAAACTGCCTTCTCTGTCTATCATTTAACTCAGAATGAGTGATTATGTTTGAAACTTGGATGGAGAGACCTAAAGGA
This sequence comes from Pyrrhosoma nymphula, assembly GCA_963573305.1. Taxonomy (NCBI): domain Eukaryota; kingdom Metazoa; phylum Arthropoda; class Insecta; order Odonata; family Coenagrionidae; genus Pyrrhosoma; species Pyrrhosoma nymphula. The sequence goes on along the minus strand of OY754337.1, from coordinate 129,496,743 downwards.
GAGTTTTTAAAAGCTTTCTTAAAAAATCATTACCTCAGTGATCATCGTATAGTTTTTCCACTGTTTAGCAGCTGAAAAGAGGGAAAATATATAGCCTTGATTTCTTTATCATTTTATTATTTCAAAAAAGTAATAGCTGAAATTAGTATTTTAAAATATCATTCCAATTATCATAATCGATTATTTGTTAAATATTTGTCTATTCTTTGCTAGTTTGTCATTATCTTCTAAAACTAATGCATTGAACTATAATATGTGTTTAGTTTCTTCATTATTGTTCTCTAATTAAGGAAAATTGTCATACCCACCAGAAAATTTATCTTCGTGTGTGAAGATAACTCTTAGGATTATTGTGTTCAGCGAACGCCTTGAGGTAGCTGGAGCGATTTTTTTATGTGTACAGATTTGCGTGAACCTTTTCATGCGTGTCCTTATTAGTAATATCTATCGATAAAAGTTAAAAAAACTGCATGCTACCGATTTGGTTTCCTGGCAATTCAATGATATTTTAACTAGTACTCTTATGGTACACGGCATATATTTTGAAACAATTCGATTACTTATGTACAGATTTTCTCCTAAATGCTAAATAATTAGCTTCATATTATTATAATAGCTGCTAACAAATATCAAGGTACCATGACGAGTAAGAAAAGCGTATTTTTAGATATGATTTTATCGTTAATTTCGAATTTCGCGCCGAAAATCCGAGTCAAAACAATGTTTTAATTAAGGCGAAAATTTGAAATATAACTCTTACATAAAAATAGACATTACTGCATGTATGGTGATTTCCAACGTATTAACAGGTGTACTTGAGTGAAATGTGGTCCAAGAATATTTTTTTCGACTTACTTGAAAAATTATTAGAATGTGCCTTCAACGACTCACGATTACCGCTCCAGCCACCCTAAGATGCTTATGTAAGGCAATCGTTTTATTCTATGAAATATTTTAACTGAACTGTGTTGGAAACTTTTTCCTCTCAGCTCTTCCAAATTTTTACATTTTTCGTTTGATATTTCCGTGGTACATGGGCCGTACGGTTTGTGACAAGAGACGAAGAAATATTCCAGAAACGTCTATTCCCGAGAAATCCATACTATACCCATATTTTGAAATATCTTGAGTCCTCCTTCTCTCGCTCAGCATCTAACCAGCGATCATGCCACCTGAGAAATGTGGACCTTTACATGAAATTTTATGTCCGCTGAAGATAAAAATAAAGGAAAACGTTCATGGTAACTGGTCACTATTTTTCGGAATTATATTTCTCAGAATATCCACTAAGTTCTTTTCTCATGTCTCATTTGTCGAAATATATTTCTTTTAAACGCGAAATAAGACTTTGATTTTGCCATTACGGTGAATACGCAATGTGTGCCAGGATTTGAAAATGTGTCGTGACAGTTTTGCGCTCAGTTTTAAAACTCAAGTGTGAGATAGAGAAAATACTTCGATTTCTTGAGAATTCAAACTGTTTAAAAAAAGCGATTGTTGGACATAGGCTCGAAAAAAGTCCAGGAAAACTCGTTTAGGTGGCTGAAGTAACTAGGAGAAAAAATACTCGATCAATGCATCTTCTCCAATTTATTATTTATTTAAATTCACTCCTGGAATAAAAGTCCGTGGTGTTTTGTGAAAAGAGGTGATTTATGGATGGTAGTAACCATTTGAGACTTTCGTTGGATTTAAAATCAGGGTATTCTGCTCTATTTGTTCTTCCATTAGTTTAGGGATACAAATTGCACTTTGACTTGTAGAGACTTGGTTTTCGGGTCTTACTCCGCGTCTATCCATATATTCTTCAATGAGACAACATTTCAACCATCGTTCCAGCTGCCTTCTTCAGGTCCCCTGAAGTGTTGATACAGTCTTTCGTCCGTCTATTAATGTTCCTCCGTACTTGCGCCTTTTGGCAGAGGTGTGTTCTGATTGGTCCCTTCTGTTGAAGACTCGTTTCCATGAGTAAGCGAGAGTGTAGATGTCTTCTCGGTTGAAATCATTGGGCGTTTTTGATATTTCAATTGTTTCCCGCATGAGTCTAGGGAAGTAGCGGCCTTTTTTGTCAACAAAATATTGTCCAGAAGAATATGGATAGACGAGGAGGAAGTCTCTCTCTTCAAACCAAATACTCCTAAAAGACACTTTGATTTTGAGCTCTCGTATCTCCGAAGATACCAACCAAGAGTCTGACACTCACGTTACTCCAATGATTATACATTTCACCCAGAGCACTCTAGCGGTCAGGCGCTAACTATCAGCGCGACATGTATACCCTTTAATTTAATATCTGACAGATTTATGTAGGAAATTATTATTATATTACGTAATATAATTAAAGTATATTACGGCACAATGGACCGTTAGGTCTAAGTGCCCCAGCACTCCATCTTTAGGGGTCCTGCCGCTAATTTAATCTAATCTATGTAGGAAATTACCTATTTAAACGTCTTACAACAAAAGGAATAATTACTGCATTTTATCACAAAAAATAAAAGATTTATGGCAAAAACTTACGATCTTTACCTTTTTCACGCTTACTTATTTTTCCATTTGCGCCTGAAACAATTGGCGCTAGTAGTAATCCATACGAGATATCGCAATTCCGTCAGACCCTTGGTACCAACTATATAACGTTACTGTTCAATGTTAATGAGCCACATTTACCTTCAAATTAGTGCCGTAAATATGAGTGTGCACCGCTACCGCTCATGGCTGTGTAGAGAGAACAGATCTATTTTTGTAGCATTTCCACGTCCATGAAAGGACGCATCTTGGGTCGAAGGCTGTCGGTTATCCGTGCAAAGAAGCTCAATGCTTTCATTCCCTAAAAAATGGCGATAGCAATTGCTTCAAATGGTCTTCCCATGAATAGCAAAAGAGCGGATGTGATTTAATGAGAATTAAAATGGTGTTTATTCTTGACACTATTCATTATATGGTGCAAATGTCATGAGTATAGGTCAAATAATATTTTTTTTTTTAACTTTTGCCGACGTTTCGGACCTTTATTGATCCATCTTCTGGGCTATAAACAATGTTGTATGATGTTAAATGATTGACAGTTCTGTTTTGGTTACACATTGGTAAATTTACAGACATTAAATATAACAATACATAGACATAGACATTCAAGATTATTACCTTTAAAGTTTGGAGCTGTTTTTATTTATTTACAATTTTAATTTGGTTGCTTGGATCCAAAATTTCTTTGTTGAAAAGTTATGTGTCTTTTATTAAATTATGACAAATTTTGTTCAGATAAGTAATATCTGTTCTCTTATTGCAACTTTTTTTTTATTTCTGGATATATGGTATGTACATTTCTTTGAATAATCTTTTTAATAATTTTGGCTCTGAGTCTAAAATTTTGGCTTCTTGGGAATTAAATGAGTGACTATTTTAAATTGCATGATTTGCTAATGCACAATTAGAATTAAATACATTAAATGAGAATAACATTTTCTCCATCAACCCGCCTTAGTCCGCGCCATGCGCATCTAAGGGTATTCCAGGGATAGGCACGGGATAGGCAGTGGATAAGTACGGGATAGGCACGGGATAGGCAGTGGATAGGTACGAGATAGGCACGGGATAGGCACCCCATGGAAGAAGGCCTTCGGCGAGGTTAGACGCTAGACGACGCTCAAGGTCGAATGATTCAAAATGCCTCTTATCATTTGTAGAGTTGAAAATGCAGGCGATGGGCAACTGCAAATATTCCCTTTGAGTCAAAATGTCTTTGCATTTATAGTTTGCACTCCCTCCCTCGGTTTATCTCATTTCTGTGCGTCTATTCAAATTATAATACGAACAATTTATGCAGGAAAAAACTGTCCAGAAATATCGAAATTATGACTGGATCTCAATTATAATGTAGATCACGAGATAATCAGGACCTGGTTTGGCCGATATATGGAACAGCATCGTCCATGTACCCTAAGCAACGATACTCCTCTTCAATATCGTTGTGTAGGAAATATTTTCGCTTTTTTGTCGGGAATGTATGGATGTGTACTCAATAACGTCTCTAACGTCATTAAGAAACTTCCCGTTGGGCATTATAAATACGTTCTTGTTATCCATTACGCCTTATCTATTAATATTATGAGCATTAACGACAATGATTGTCTTACCCACGTTACGCCTCGGTATTACAGTATTCAGGGCTTAAGACAAAATGTTAACCCGGGCGAGAGAGTGTGAGTTAATTCCGGTGGCGCCCCCGCTTATCGAACCCATCAAAACCAGTTTAACGTTGTAGTTTAAAAAATATTATTTCCCCTGCACGGCGTCCCTTCCTCTACAGCGTCCCGGGCAGTCTCCCGGGCCTTAAACCGGGCCTGAATGTATTATCTAGATCATAATTTCATCTCCCATGAGTTGACACCTTCAGTATCGAGCATAATAACCGACAGTATTAGTTTCCGTTTCCCTCTAACTTTTTCTCGCGGAAATTCCGATCCATTTGGAAGATTCGTCGATTTATGCGTCGATAAATGCAGCCATCGACGACTGCAACTTCCCTTTTATAGGAATGGAATTCTCTTGGGAGAGTACTGTCGGGTTTTAGACTCCTTAATTAAATTTATTCAACTCTTCATACACGCCCACGTCCACCTCGCATCGGTTAAACTCACACCCCGTGGTGTCGGGGGGTTCAGCGAATTCAGGTGAGCTGTAGTCCCCCCCCCCTAGGGTCTAAGCGCGTAAAAGGGTCACGATTTTCCCGGGAGTCAGGGAAGGGGTGGCGCGGGTTACGATTCGTCTCAACCAATAATGCTGCTCACCCCTTTCCACAGCACAGAAGGCACACACACACATGACGCTGCTATTTTCAATTCAACTCTTCCCCTTCCCCCTTCTCCCTTTTCCAACCCCTTGTAAACCCCCCCCCCCCATCCCCCAATTCCGAATTCCCCTTTCATTCTTTTTTTTATTACATTCTCACTCCCATCATTTCCTGGCACTGAAATATGCGATAGATTGGAACGATTGTTCGAGACTCCCCGGACATTCCATCCGGAGAGGAGAAAGTGTGTCGCTATATAATGTTCCCTTTCTCTCTCCTTGCATATCTTCTTCTCTTTATTCATCCTTTCTCATCTCATATCTTTCCCTTTTCTTTCTCCTCTCTCCACCATATTCTCTCATTCTCAAATCACTTCCTCTCCCTGCCATTCCGAATGAATATCCATCCACGAATTCCACTCAGAATAGCAGACACACTTCTGCGTTAAATTGTTCCCCTTCCCCCCTCCACCCCTCCCTCCTGCCCCAATAGCAATCCTTTGCACACTCCCTTTCCTGTTCTCCATATTCAGAATGAACCCACTGTCCACCCAAATGTCCTCGGGCACCTTCCTGATGAAGTTATTCTTTCTTCAGGTAGTTTGAGCCATAAATCAATTCACCCAGAATTTGATGAATTTGACTACATTTTAAATTTAAAAAAAACTCCCTCCATTGATATCCTCGGTGGCGGCGGGGTTACGTCCTCGCCTAACCCAACCCAAAGCTCGCGGGTTCGAGTCCCGTCTGGGGAGGATTTTCGGACACGGTTGTGTGTGCTGTCCTTTGTTACTGTTACAACGCCAGATGTAAAATGATTCTCGATGGCTGTATTCAGGTTGATGAAGTAATTAAAATAATAATAAAAAAAACAATCCCTGGCTGAAATACTTTTCGAGCAATTTGCCTAAAAATATATGTTCTTTTACATTACAAAGATTACGACTGCAGAGGGAGAATACTGAAAAAAATAGGAATTTATAACACCTAGATGTCGTCAAACAACTAATGGCATGTAGTCGGTATGTTTTCTCAACTATTTATAGAAATTAATTTATTACTCACGAAAGTAAGTTTTACAGAATCGCAAAGAAATCTATTGTGAAGATATTTTCACCTTATGGCGTGAAAAAATGAGTCAAGGTAGTGACTTATTGTGTTATATTTATCAATCAATGAATCAATGAATTTTATTTCCCACGATAAGATTAGATGCAGCAACAAATAAGTTTGGAAATTTACTGACCACGTATTCCAGTAATGTGGTCAGTGTACAATAAAAAACTTTCATACACAAAAACAAATGAAAAGCAAAAAAATACAAATAATTTAATTATTGAGAATGTTTTTCATTCATAACTATATTTTTGCACAATTTATATTTTACAATTTTCACTTCATACTTCGAACAGGCGCTTAACTAAAAAAATAAAATTCAAATATGGTCTTTATTATGACTTGGGCAATATCTCGCTCAAACTACAATATACAGGGTTGTGTGCTGCTTTTATTTAGTTTTACCATTGAAAGTTCACGAAGAATTAGAATAGTGATGTTACAACTAAGCGTTAGTTTGGTATACAATTTTTAGAAGTATCTTTCTTGACCTTGCACAGAAAAAAGTGCATGGGCACGTTGGGCTTTGAATGTGTCTCTGTCGTTTGGTTTTGCTTTTAATTTTATTGCTCCGTAGTTAAAATGTAATAAACACATTGACGTATAATGGGTATTACGTCAAAACTAGTGACTTCATACTCTATTTTATTTGAAGGGGGGAGGGTTCATGAAATTTTGGAAAGTTTCAATATTTCTTTATTGACGAACGTCATGCCTTTTTCAACAGCGGTTTGTTGAGAGACTAAATGGAGTGTATATTCATGCTTCCTATATTTAGGAAACAATGCCCATTCATAATGAAATGGCATTTTGGCATTGGAAAACAGAATTTCATATTCGATCTTCCGACCATCTCGTGTAATGGTTTGAGAACTTTGATGTTCAAAATCAAAACGAATATTCAGGTCCTCTGTGTTATTAAAATTCATGGGCGCATCAATACTTTTATGCTGTGAATGAATTACTGGGAATTGATGTTCATCCTTCAGAGCAATTCCAAGGTCTGTGCCCACTCTTTTTTTAGTTATAGGTAAGTATACTCTCACATTGATATTTCAAATTATTTTGAATTTTTTGTGTTTTTTCTAAATTTTCATGAAATCCTCCAGTTCAGATTTTTATCCTCGTTACCGAAAAAACATCATAAAGTCTTTTTTTATTTCCTCTCACGGCACTTCTCTGAGTTTCTGGTCACGGAGAGTGAGCGGATCGCATTTCCGCTTAATTGCATGAACCCCTTGAGTGCATGAGGCGACTTCGCTCTCGTGAACTTTATTCATCGCTTTGCCTTTCCATTCCAATCCTTACTCGTTCGATGCAAAAGATATGGATAAGGCACGACGACGTTGATTGAGCCCTATTGATGAGTTCACTTGCTCTTCACTTGCTAAAGAAATTAAAACTCAATTCCATACGGTTGAGCCGTATTCATTCGTACGTGAAACTCCAATTTGAGTGGATATCCAATTGAAGTGATGAGCTACGACGTTACGATGGAGATTTTTGATGTATTTCACCCCGCCAAATTTCATATTCCGAGGCTGGTGAAGAGCTTGACATGGAGTGTGGCGTTGTATGGAGCAGAAACGTGGACCGTGAGAAAGGAAGACGAGAATAGGCTGAAGGCTTTCGAGATGTGGGTGTGGAGGAGGATGGAGAAGGTGCGTTGGACGGAAAGGAAGACAAACGAGGAAGTGCTTGACATGGTGGGCGAGGAGAGGAAACTTATAGATGAGATTAAAGGGGAAGACAGGGTAGGTGGCTGGAAGGGGTAATGAGGGACGATGGTTTGCTGAAGGCCGTGATAGAGGGTAGGATGTTGGGTAAGCGGGGAAGGAAGAGAATAGGTTTTATGGACGGGATAAAGAAAAGTAGGACTTAGGCTGAGATGAAGAAAGAAATACTAGAGGTAGAAAGGGCACGGCACGTGTAAGAGTTCGTTGGATATTCTCTGACTTTCATTACAACCTACCTCTAACCGGTAGACTACTGAAATGAATGAATGGCTGTTAACTAAACTTTATGTAACCACTTGTACCATGATCGAGCACTCTAAAGATGAGTGCTGGAAGGGATTTTCAGGCTTTAGGTTGACCCCCGGAACTGATTTACTGCGGCCATCATAGAATATTATTAAGATATAGTCATAAGATGTTCATTACACTAGGAATGGAATAACACATAGTGTAAATCTTCAGTGTAAATGTAATTTCGAAAGCTGACTGGACGGAGCCTCATCTGAAGATGTGGCTTGCATTGGCTACGAAAATTTATCACCATCAAGATAACCCAATGCAGAGAAACCCGTAAACCGTGGAAATGCCTGAACTACAGCGCTTAACAAAACCTCGAGCATAAAGTAAATATATTTCCGAAGATGGTTCTACGTTAATGTCTTAGACATGTAAATTCAAAAACGCAATAACATTGATGAAGCCAGAAAATTTACAATTGCCGTGATAGTTAAACACATTTCCCTCTTTTTAGAATTTTACCTTTTTGTCTCTTTACTGGAGAGTATCTAATTAATTAAAAGGGATGGCAACGGCTCTTTTACGCCACCATTTCATCTTGCATTCGTATTAATTTTTTCCTTCTTCTTCGTCATGATGACCTTTATGTTGCGAAACGCATTTCATTGCTTCTTGTTCAGTATACAGTGAAATGGGCAGGCGTCATTTGTCTGTCTCAAATCCTCCACCTATTTCCGAAACCTCTAGACTGATAATAAGTTGGTGAGTTTTCGGGCATTTTATAAGTATATAATGGATGTGCATTGGCTCAGAATCACCACGTTTACTCTGAAGCCCTTGTTTTCTTGAAAGAAAATGCTTAAACTTGTTTTATTTTTAAATCTGTAAATGGCCAAATTATTTCTTAATTGAAATATATAAATAATTATTTTCGCGAAAATACCAGTACGATTTCGAAAGATTCCATTGAAAAAACAAGCAGCACAAATTATTTTGTACCTTTGATTGAACTCTTTCCTTAATTCCCCCTACTGTTTTAGAGCCGTACACTGAGGTGACCTAGGTTCAAAGGGAAGAGCTCTGTAATATTTTCATAAAATGTGCTCATTAAATGGTTATTTGTTCCATGCATCTCTACCCTAAATATTTTTATTTCGATGTTACTTTATAGCGGTCGGTCGCCATGGAATATCTACTTTCAATGTGTTAGAGGAGCATGCGGAATTAAATTTCAATATTAATGCACCTTCTAGATGTACCATTTTCCTCGCTATTGATGATTATGTTGTGGTCATATTTGGATAGTGCAATTTTTAAGTTTAACTATCCACAGTAAAGATTTGTTTTCATACTTTGAACACTAAGCCCATTTACACAAGACACTTGATCCAGCACAAGGTCTAGTATATATACTCGCTACTAGTATGCTAGCTTTCCAGTATCGTGTGAACAGAACCAGTATACTGGCTAGCAAGCATGCTAGCTAGTATACTCGCTGAGCTACTGGATTTCGTACTTGATGCGGTACTAGATTGCTACTAGACTCAGTAGGACCCAGTGGCCATCTACCAATCACTTTCACGTTACAGACGCTGTGCGATCTTCTCTTTTTTTAATTAGTATAGAATCATATGGAATAACTGCATAATAGCAAGCACAAGGTCGATGATCGTGTGAAACCTCTTAGTAGGGTTCCAAGCATGTTAGATTCCGTCCTCAATATATCAAGTAGCGACTAGCACACTAGGTCTTGTGCTGGATCAAGAATTGTGTAAAACGGGCTTAATACCTGTGTGCTATCGAAAACATACTTTTATTTACATTTTTATAGTTGATTCGAAATTCTTATGAAGAGTTTGATTTTTTTAAATCGTTTTGCAGAGCACATGCAGCATCAAGATAATGTATGTATGAATCGCTAGCACATATGTATGTACATTCAACCCCTTTCAGGGCCCGTCAACTGCCCCTTTACCCTCCTTCAACTCCGCGCCATTGCACGAAACGATTTCTGGAATTACTGAGCGAAAATTTCTTTCCATTTCGAATTACCATTCCGGGAGAGGGAGCTCTCTCCATTTCCTCTTCTCCCTCTTCCATCTACTCTCCCCTCTTCCATCTATTCCCCCCTAACCCTTTCTCCATCCCCCTAACCCCTTCTCCAATCCCTTTTTTGTGCGCAACCATTTCAAACGCTTGCACCCTCCTTTTCGGAAATCTCCTCGATGATATCGCATCCCCTGCCATCACTCCAAACCCACGCGAGCTTAAAACCTTTCGAATAGCGTTCAGAACCCCGCGAATGCTTCATTCCCCTTTCCTCGCTTTTTGTGAGAGATATAAAAAAATATCTACACGTGAGCGCTTATTCATCTGAGAAGAGCTATACAGTGCACGACTATGTCTTTCCTTTAAAATTCCATGCGAGCATCGTATGCACTCCGGGGGGGGGGGGGGGGGGGGCAGTCCGTCCCAAGTCGGACGACGGAGATTTAATGGAGATATGTTTTGAAATGAGATAATAAACGTTTTTTCTTCTTCCAGCGTTTTCAATTTAAATGCGCGTCAAAAATGTTTTCATTGCTCATTTTTTCGCAGTGAGGTATTCATTTTTAGAGCTGAAGTGTTTGATTATACTTCCAAGTTGCACCGCAGGGCTCTGACAGTTTATTTTTCAAACTACACATATCTAAATCCATACTTTTTCACGTATACTTGCCAGCATGTATACGCCCATAAAGTTCTATAGTAACCACCACGACCACAGTATTCTCCCATTCACTGGTGGCTTTCATTTTCTATACAAAACATTCCTCGCATGTACCCGCACCATATATCGATGAGGACAAGTGGAAGAGTCGGCAGGGGTCGACCAGAGGATCGATTGTGAATCTCGCTCCTCAATGGTTTTACACTTTCGCTTTCTTTTTTCACCTATATAAGCCTTCGATCGATATTGGAACACGTTTGAGGGAATTATGCCAATTAGAACGAAAGGTAGGAATTATGCACACGAGCAGGTTAGAGGAAGAAATACGCTGCAAAACGATGTTAACGATGAGAGTTTTAAATGCACTTTGCGATCTCTGGCAGATGACAAACTGAGGATTAACAAAAGCGCTGCCAACTGGTGGTATGTAGCATTCGTAATAGAAGAGGTTACGCCCCAGAAAGATTGCTCAATTATTTCTCAGGTAAATCTTATTTTGAAATAAAGTGAGGTGGAGTTTTTTTACCTTGTTCGCACGAGTTTGTGAAAAAACAAGAATAGGTACTTGTGATTCTCAGTTATTGACCTCTGGGAAGATACGTACAGCGGTACTCCGGAACTAAAAGTGTAAAAAAAACTTATTTATATAAGATCATTTAAGTAGAAAATTCAAAGTAATTGTTGCAGGTAAAAAAAATAAATCTGCTTACTCAATTCGTTAATTCATTTTCATATTCTCCTTTTTTATGAAATTTTCTTTGACTCTCTACGGAAGAAATCATCTACGAAGAGATCATCTATTTCACTGTAATTACTATACATTTAGGGATTTTATGGAGAGCCTCAGGCTTCTCAATTTTATGACATACATTAATGTGTTAAAAAAATTAAACCTTTGCTGATTGAAGTAAAAAGTAATGTCTAACGAAGAGGTGTTTTAAAGCCATCACGTACTATTAAATGCCTTTATAACATTTTTGTTGCATAATCCTCGACAAAAATATATAACTCCATAAATATTCCGCCTGGTCATTAAACTTTTCTTAATTAAACCTTTTCGAGGAAAAGGTAGCGAGTGGCAGTAATAATTTCTCATTTGATGTAATCCTCTTAGCACAACTATTGTGATTATCTGACGAGCGTGGCCGTCCCGAAATTAAAATGAAAAAGAATAACTAAATTCCCATTCCACCTCTCGTCGGAGTGAAACTGCTTTGGAGTGGAGTGGTGGGCGAAGATCCTCTCCTCCCACTCGGAGGGCTCAGGCTCTGTCCGTGCGGCCTTTGGAGATTAGAGAAGGCGGTGTATTTACGTCGAAATGGAGCTAGTGCCGACACACATCCGTAATTCCCAGAGGAATCTAGAGTAATGACATCGACGGAAGTAATAACGAACACATCTGAGGGGAAAAAGTTTCTTTTTTCGAACTAGATTAAATGTCGGAATTGCATGCAGTACAGACCCTTTGGTTAATTCTAAATTTTTCCACATATCTCGTAGGTTTTCTATGCAATTTACTTACCGCTTCCCCAGGAGTACAAGGGGGGTCTGCAACAGTTCAGTGCCTCTTATATAAGAGCTCGTGAAGGTGGAGGACGCAACGTATATGGTACGAAACGTATGACTAGATTATACCAGCCCTCATGTGGATGGACATTTCGGCACGTGCTCTTAGGAACTGGTCCAATTGCTTGGATTACCTCCATTTTGTCTTCCGTCCGTCCTCGAGGCTGATCCATAGCCTTGCATGTCCGTGATCCCAGTGTTTCAAAGTCAGATATGTTATCTCTAGACGGCTGCTTTGCAGTGATTTTATATGAGACTGACAAGAACGCTATGGAGTAGTGATGGAAGACAAATGGATGACGTAAACTAGCTTTGAAACAGCTTCGTGAAGAGTGGGGGAAGCGTCATTATGGAAAACCGGTGGAATTGAATAAACAAAGTTATTGAGCTAATCCCTCCAAGAAAGAATAGTAATGGATAAGTGATTGAAATGGAAACTGCCCAAAGGTCTTAAATAGAGTGAGTCAATCGAAATGTCTATGTAGTATCTTGCAAACTACCTGAACACTGTGTGACAGAGGTGGATTTTGAATACATTGGCAATGAATAAAATTCCATATTTAATCCCTGTTCATACTTGTATTCCTATCGCCATTGGAAATGAATTTTTACTAAAAACTATGCACTTTCTTGTGTACTTTAGTTAATTAAAATCAGGTATTGAAAAGTCTAAAGCTATAAAAGGCCATTTGATTTTTCCAGAACATAGTAATACCATTTGACTTTGATTAGGACCAGATAACTGTTCCTCTTTTTCGTGAAACTTAAACTCCAGGGACAAAATAATGCATTGATTTTTTTTCATCCTCTGCTGAATTAAATAGGAAGTAGTATGTACTTATATTGTCTACAGGACATTAAGACTCTTTGGCTAAATTTTTCTACTTTCTTGTAGCAAGTTTAACTTACAAATATATTACCAGCATCAGTAAACATCATTAAAGCAACTTGAACTGGATTAGATAAGCAAGAGTGGGACTCATATCGTAAAAATGTTTAGCCTATAAGAATTTCTCTCCCCAAATAACGGAATCCTGTTCATCTTTCTGTCCATACAGCGCAGTCTTTGGGAAATAATATTTACAGGATGTCATATATTTTCGTATTATCCGGGGAATAGTCTATGGGAATTTTCCTATAATGGAGCACATTCTCAACCGGATTATCGAATGGTAGGTAATGGGATTATTTCTAAGGGATGATTTTTCGCGCGAAGTAAAGTCGTTAAAAGGAATCGCATTTTTGTTGGTTTCGTTGACCATTTGTGTTCAAATGAAAAAATGTTGGAGAAATTGTTGTCCCACTAAATCTATCGCCTTCCTTCTTCTACCAAGTAGTTCGGCAACCCGCAGTTCCCTTCGTCTGCGCCTTCCTAGAGGCAGTTCCATCTCGCGTGTATAGGATATGGAAGCCATCCAACCCTGCATTTCCAACTCCATTTCTCTCATTTCCATTTCCAGCCTACAAACGGTAGGAGGCGCCTTTATACCCGTGCACTCTCGACCCCATCTCTAAAATCAAATCCGAAAACTCCGCCACTCCAGCTGGTCGGCAGAAGAGCTGCATTCCCTCCAGGAGCTCCAGCGAAAAGGTGGGGGGAAAGAGACACTCTTATGGTCCATAACCACCGCTCTATTCATCCCTTCCACCTGTTTCTTCTTTGAGGCGAGACGCTCTTCCAAACTTAAACCGCCGAAATCTCCCTTTCTCCAACGAGGAAGGGAGATTTCGCTGGAAACCTTCATCTTCTTCATCCTATTCTCCTTGTATAATGTTTATTTTACTACTCTTTTTTTTTATTTTAATAACTTTTGCCCTGGCTGCTCATTGGGTAAAGAAATTGCCGATAGACATATACTTAGTTTAAAATGAACAATTAATTATTAGTCGAGTTCAAAATTTATCAAAGGACAATATATAACTTTGGCAATTTTAATACCATTTTGACAACTTTACCGGCTTCTCCTTTATGCAATTAATATTCTTCTGTTAATTACTTAATGCAACACTCTAATTCACTTTTTTATATGTATTTCTCAATTCTATTGACAATATATATGTAAACTGTCCCTTAGGACTTATTTTGAGAGCACAAATGGATATATTTACGGCAGACGTCTGGTGTATTAACTCTAGGATGGTTCTGTCCCGATCCTGTAGTACAACTCGCTCTGCTCGCAGTCGTGCAGTTGGCTCAGGCTGCCCATCTATCTGCAATTGGCTGTAATGTTCTCAGCGAATGAATCGCTCCTTTTCATGAATACACTGCACCTTTTCAATACTACCATCAGCCGAATGATCAAATATTTAGTGCCTAAGGACCTTAGTGCTCATTCTCAACGCCCACTCACTAATGACAACACCCTAAAACGAATACTCCTTCCCCCACGCAACTTTCAATCATTGCCGGCCTCCCATTCTCCTAATGATTATATTAAAGGTACCAACCTGATAATGTCCTTCCCCTCTGGCCAACGTGACCGCATTAAAACTTAATGGTTATACCTGTACCAATCACACACCCTTCTCCAGCCTCCTCCTCCTCAATTGAGGCATTTCAAGGTTTTATGCAGTAAACGTTGTCAATTTCAAAGCACACTCTTTGGAAACCGCGAGAAAATTCGTTCAATCATATCCTTGGTTCCACATGCCAACTTCCGTGCATAAATGTTTGATTCACGGTGGAGAAATAGAAGAATCTGCGTCATTACCAATTGGACAAATGTCCGAAGAGGCTCAAGAATCATGTAATAAAAACATTCGCAAATGTAGAGCTGATTATGAGAAAAAAAGAGGAGTCAAGTCAAAACGATGCAAGATACGTTTCTACGTCTCATAATAACATCAGACCCATTTATTTCTAGTTAAAGGAAGCTAACTACTAAATAAATTAAGACCTTATCGCCGGAAGCAGTTGAACTTTTGATTCAGCCATCTGCTGCTGAATCAAAAAATTATGAATGTGGCATTAGTTTAACTGATGAGTCATCGAATTATAAATTATGTCTTTTGTTTAATATTTTCAAATTGTCCCAAAATATTGGATCCGCTATTTTGTTTTTCTAAAACATAATGTCGGATTCGTAATCAGCGATATCAAAAACTCCTTAAACTACCAAATTTAAGGATAAATATGCGTTTTTTTCATGTTTTTCATTTTCCGCCATATTTATCCGCCATTTTTTTTTTCTAAACAAATAATGTCGGCTTCGTAATCAGCCACCTCAAAACTCCTTAATCCATCAAATTTCAGAAGAAATATGCGTTTTATTAAATATTTTCAATTTTTCCCACCATATTGGATCCGCCATTTTGTTTTTCCACGAAATAATATCAGATTCGTAATCAGCGACCCCAAAAATATTTAAGTCCAGAAGTAATGCAGAAGTTCGAGAGCAATAAACCTTTTTTAGGTTTCATGACCACGTTTTCGGCATTTGGAACCAATGTGCAACGTGACCGCATTAAAACTTAATAATTATACCTGTACCAATCGCATCTATTCTCTATTCTCTGAAATTCGGAATCATACATTGATAGATTTACTTTGCTTCAACTGTTTTTATCCAAAAGTTAAAATTTATTCAATGTGGTTTGAGCGAGACCTGTGGTTCCCTAGTCATAATGGAGACCATATTCTAATTTTATGTTTTCATTTTAGTGACTGTAAGAAGTATGAAATAAATATATATAATATTAACGACGCAAAAATATAGTTACACATGGCAATAATTCTCAGTAATTTTATAAATATATCGACTTTAGTCTCTAACTTGACTCATTTCTTCACGCCGTACGGTGAATTCGCCTTCAGAATAGGTTTTATTTTGCGATTCTGTAAAAATTACTGCGGTGAGTAATTGATTATATTTTATAAATAGTTGATAAAACATACAAACTACACACCGTTAGTTTTCTTATGAAATCTAGGTGTTACAAACTCCTAATTTTTTTCAATATTCTCCCTCTAGAAGCGCACAGCCGTAATTTATGCAATGCAATAAAGCTCATCGTGTTAGGTAAATTGCTCGATTGGTAGTTCGGCACGTGGCTAGCATGTTTATGTCAATGGAAAGATGAGAGTTTTTTCCTTAAGGAGATTCCGCCGCGACTGTGTGAGTCAAAACAAATACTAAATTCCACATTTTTGATATTTTGTAAAATAAAATCCTGCTTTCACTGATGCAATGCGTTAACTACAGAAACCCAAAAGTAAGGAACAAAATTTGCAGATTATTCCACGAATGTATTATAAATTAGCACTTTTTTCCAGCAATAGGAGCCGACTACAGCGCCATTTCCTACGAATTACCGCATTTTGACTTCAATTACGGCATTAATTCTTCAATAACTAGAATAATAAAAAGGTGGTAAGATGCCTGTATTTTATTTTTATTCAACTTATCTGGATTATTTCCTTCTTAGAGACAATTTTCTACGAAAATGGCATTTATATTTTATGGAAAAATACTATTTTCCCCCGTGTTTCTCTCATTCCCCCATTGAACACCATGTGATTTCAAGCTCAATGATAGAATAAAATAGCGTGGAAAGGTATTATTTTGTTGTTCATATCAGATAGAGGTCAAGTTTTTCTACAAGTAGACAGAATATAATTAAAATGACATTTGAGTCATTTTACGGTGGAACCACCTTAAAATGTAGTCAATTTCTATTGGAAGTGAAATTTAGTTCAAACTGACGTTTCGACGTACGTATCGTCCTTCGGCGACGATGACAATGGACATGGGAACATCGAAAGGTCGGCATAGATGGAGAGTTTGGTCCAGTGCGAAGCCCGTGAACAACCGTCAACATCACCATACGCCTATATAGCCTTTGATCTTTCTTAAGGCCGCCGCACACCGAATGCTAAGCTAAGCGTGAGAACTGTTCTCGCGACGAAAGTCCGCTATATGAGCGCACACACCAGAAGCTAACCGTACCGTGATATGTAGCAAGATGGCGGAATGTTTACGTAAACTTAAACTCCACTTTTTTCCAAGATGGCGGAAAGCGTAAAACGCACTTCTCAGGTTTGACAGTTGACTATTCCGTTAATATTGGCGTAATTGCAATGATGAAAAATGTTTACAATGCGCAAAGTGTGCAGAACTATGGTACGTAAATTAGTTGAAATAGATCTGTTGTAAGTAGGTTAAAAATGAATCTGGGCTGGCGGGACGAAAGCGTTCATATACCCCAATAGATACTGCGCATGCGCCATGAAAGCTAAGCGAAGAGGAAATTGCCGGGCGAGCGATCCATTGCGATATAGCGCTCGGGAGGTTCGCATCGGTTCGCATGGCTCGCATTTTGTGTGAACGGACAGCGGGAAATCGCTAAACGGGATCTTAAGACACGTGGCGAAAGCTGATAGCGCACTTAGCATAGCATTTAGTGTGTGGCGGCCTTTATGATGTCCAATTTTCCTTGCTACGTCTTTTTTCTTCGGCCGAGCTTCTCTTGCTCGTCACCAGTCATCGACCAGTCTTAAAGACACTATACTCTCGATTTTTAGGCACGCGCTGATTTCTATTACTTACATGTTGTGCGTATCTGTAAAAATCATCCCTTTTGCATGTCGTGGTGTGGTGTAATCATTTTTCTGGAATCAAGCGACTCACAATGGTGCAGAATTGAGTTCAACCATTCCTCTTCTAAATATCCAGTCCAACATCATTCTTTGCTGAACTTCTAGAACTAAGATTCTAGACCAGCCACTGATGTTCCTGAAGCTAGTAAATTTTTACCGAATAAAAGGCAGCCACTGGATGTTCTGGCAGGTCCTGAGTCTATTGCATCACAGTGGAAGAAATCTAGTTTAGTTGAAATTACGGATAACCTATGGCCAAATAATCCGGATAAAAATATATTAAAATAATTGTAGCTGGATAAAGAAACTTTAGGTATTTCTTTAGCATCATTGTCAATTATAGACTCTTTATTTATTCATTTTCGGCATTTTATTAGTCGATGTGAATGCAAACATAAATTCGCCGCACCTTGAGAGCATTCCTTTTAAGTATCTTTGTAATTTCTATTAACTGCATTTTCCTTGAGGTATTTTCTTCAATTACGGCTACATTTTTACCTGCAATCCGCCGCATAGGCGTGTGGCAGGGGCTGTTAGACCACAAGTCAAGGAAAGGGGAGGGGGGGGGGGAGAATAGGGGAAAGAAGGGTGGAGAGGATGGAAGTTAACTGCGAGCAAACGATGTGTCTTAAGAGTGAGTCACGTGGTTTTTTTAATGATCACTAATGGTGCCTGGTGGAAACCTGTCACTTGGTTAGTGTTCATCTCTTGTTCTGTCACTCCTATCCGTTCTAGAGATACAGCGTGGGGATAAATGTCGTACCTCAATGTCGTACTGAAACTCTCCCGATTGCAGTTCTCCATGCAACCTAAGCCCGGCGTGTATCTTTGGAGTCCGTTACACTTCCGTCAGCTGTGTCACACTCTTTGTTCGCCTGTGGCAGTTTTCAACAAAGCCTGCGTCTTCCCTTTGTATTTAACTCGCGAGCTAGGTATACGAACCTTTCTGTGCCGAAAATTTCAAGACTTTTTTAATTTTGTCGTAACTAGAGCCATGGGAATCTTTCACTATTCATCAGAGAATCTTCCTAATATTCTGATAGTTTATTTCGTGCAACTCCGCAAATGTTTCGTTTGTGTACCCCCCCCCCCCTATTTGGTCTGAAGTCAAGGTGATTGGCAGGTATCTGAAATCATCCATTATTTTAACCCCTCCCACTTAATACTACATATTGCGTTGGTGATATTTCTTACGTAATAAGTGCGTGCTGCAGTGCGCACGGTCAAGGCATCAAGAGCTCACGTTGGTTATGTCCGATGAGAGAGGGATTCTAAATCAGCATTTGTGTAAATATCTCCGTGGGTTATGCCATCTTCAACAAAAAATATAATTCATCTACTTACTCCAAATTTAATGTCGTGTATATAAATGAGGAATAAGAGGGGGGCGATAATGTATCCTTGAGGGACACGGGATGTTATTCTATGTTGAAACTAACGCCGCATCGATTGCTACTTTTGATTTGGGGTCAGTCTCAATCACTTATCCTATTTTTTCACTTAGCCCACATTATTTCAATTTCTTCATTATTTTTTGTGAGAAAAGTTTTTTCAAATGCTTTCTTGAAATCCAGGAATAATGCGTCAACTTGCTATTTTGCTTCACCTGATTATAAAATGTCATGAAGGCAGAGTCAAAGCTGTGGTTTGCAGGATCTACTCTTCCGAAAACCATTCTGACTACTGTTGAAGAAGCTTTGAATATAATAATAATTATTATTATTTATTTACTCCCAAAAGTATTTGTTGCAAAAAACTGGTAAGAGCAAAAGAGGAAGATCATGATGAACAGCAAAGAAATAACAGCAAAGGAGGAAGGTCATATCCAGGAAGGTCATGACGAACATGACACGAAGGTTGCAACGATGCAGGACATAAGTTTCCTCGGTCTTGTTTCTATTTTATATTTTTAAATGTTTGAGTGACAATGAGGATCCTCCTTAAAGCCTATTAATGACGGCCAAATTTGTCTCATGCGACATTCAACAGCTCTGATGATGGCGAGCAAGTCTTTCGTTGAAACTTTGGCAGAAATGAAGTCTATAACCTATTGTGTTAAACCCGAGAAAAAATTATGTACCTTAAATCCTGTTGGGTAGAATGAAGGTCATAAACATTTTCACGGTGAACGAAATATATTTGATCTAATTCAAAGTGTTCATTCAACTTCAAAACTCATGGAGTATTGTATACGCATCAAATTTATGGAAGAAAGCGAAACAAATTCGTGGAAACCACAGCGTACTGAGTGTTTCATTACTGAAATTATTGAAGTAGCTTTTTCTCTCGTAATCTTTTCTCGCGAGAGTATCTCTGACATTTAACCAAAACGATTTTGAATGACTGGTTTGTCAAGAGGTGCTTCGTTATTTTTTTTTTGTTTTTCTTTCCTGCCAAAAAATAAAACCCAGGCCTGTCACATTAGGTTTATTTGACGAAACAAATGGAATATGCGCCTTTCTTCTTTCCTCTAAAAAAATGCTTCCTACGTTTTTGCGATTATAATATTGGCAATATCAAGAGGGAATGATATTCGAAAGCCAGAGAGGAACTCTAGTTGTGTAATGTGAATCGCGTCCCCCATGTTATCCTTTTTTATTTTGAAATTCCATATCCTTCCTCCTTTATTCCCGCCAGATGCCTCTGTCATCCACCTTAACGCATTTCCATTTTCCTCTCTTCTCCTGTTACGACGAGATGATGATGACGACGAGGAGCGGATGTCTCTCTATCTCTCTCTTCATCCCTCTCCCATCCCCCACCACCCCATCCCCATCCCCCCACCCTTCAACCCCCCCCCACCCCCACTCTGGACTCAACCCGCCCTTTGTCAAAGGCTGTCACAAATAACTTTCGCATCACGAAGTCGAGAAACCATGGCAACGCTCTTCTCCTCTTCAGCGACCTAAACTTAGGCCACATAAATCAACAGAACGCACACACAGCGCCGTGTGTGTTTATTGCTCGGAATGCCTGCACCCTCGCGGAAAAATAGGAAAGCATTTCGTACTCGCGGAATAATGGTGCTCGCACCATGGTTTTTATAGACACAGGCCTTTTCCTACTGCAATGAAATCCTCGATTCTCCCCCGACAACGCACGTCTGCCTTGTTCTGTTCTTTGAGACTGTTGAATTGAACGCTCATGACTATTCTTGCAGTGCCTTGTGTGTGATTCATCAAGTGAATAGTGGCGTCAAATACCAGAGCCATTTCCTTTTCCTTTTATTTTCTCTACTAGTGAAAGTGCACGTTTAATTCCAACGGAAAGGAAAAAATCAGCACTAATAGTACATTGTAATAAACCATTCATACCTTATTTAGTGCAAAGAATCATTGAGTCATTATTAATGGATATTATACACGGAATATACCAAACCGGTCTATTCTCTGACGGCGTTGATAATATTTTACGATATCCTTCACACTACGGTAGATCAGATCACGAGAGTAAAATTAGGGAACTAGACCGCAGAACGGACAGATTTAAAATGTCATTTTTCCCACGAACGATAAGGGACCACAACACCTGCCAATGAGATTTTTATCTAGGTTTGTCGATAGGTAGTGTAACTCTTATTATTAGTAGTACTCCCTAATACTTGAATCCTTATCTGTTACCTCTAAGTACTAACAGCACGCCGTGCATGTTTTCTACATAAGTCTTGAGTCTCTGTCAATTTGCGTAGTTGCAAAATACATAGATATATTGACGGTCCCTCTCCATTGTGTTAATATCTGTAGTGTAGTAGTGCATGCTTGTGAGGCTTCGCCTCGTGGAAAGCATTAGCGATCTATTGGCGAACAATGAGGATTTTATCTAGGTTTGCCGATAGTTCGCCAGTTGATTTATTCCCTGATACTTGTATGCTTATCTCGTTACCTATTACTAACAGCACGCCGTGCATCTTTTCTACATGGGTCTTGAGTCTCTGTCCATCTGTGTAGTTGTAGAATGCATGTATATTGACGATCCCTCTCCATTGTGATTATATCTGTAGAGTGCATGCTTGTGAGGCTTCGCCTCGTGACAAGCATTAGCGATTTATGCTAATGCACAATTAGTTGTAGTTACACTAACTCTAGGGTATAGTGTAATGCATGTTGTTGAATACTCACCCCCTGCCACACACCCCTGAGGTGGCTTTCAGGGTATTTTGTAGATGAATATCAACTTAAACAATGATTATGGTCGTTATGGGGACGATGGGGACTCAAAAATGCTAAAATATTGCGAAAAATCGTTTCGTTTTATCAAATATCGTATTTTGGAATTTCGACGGGAATACAAAATTCGATTGAAGCAATCTTTATTTTTTTTATGTAACATAAATGGTGTAAGCGCCATTTTGAGGGCGATATCGCCACGTGGTGCACAAGGCACAAAATTAACAATCGACGTCAGCCATGTTGGGCATTTCTACTTCGTTTTGCACTCTTGGTGTAAGGGGGGGACAATATACTTAAATAAACAAACAAAATCGCTAGGTGACAGGGATGCCGCCTATAGGGTGGTATTTACGAGTTGACGTGAGGAGAAGTCGGGGGGGAGGAGAAGGGGAGGTAACAATTGGAGTTAGTCGTAATTTGGGGAGTTCCCGTGGAGTCTCTGAAATAGCAAGACGCGCAAGGAAAGACGACGTCCCGAGACGAGGAAGTTAAAGAGAGACGGAATGCACTCCTTATTAAAACTTAATTCACGTTAAAAAATTAGAAGCGCTGGATTCAATGCACAAAAATCGTCAGGAAATGAAAAATTGTTCTGACTTCAGCTCCTCGGGCTAAGATAATCATCAAAGTATAAGACGTGCATGCATCTTGATAACTTTACTTTTTTCATTTGCTAAGCACGTCAACATTTAAAAAAATGAAAATTAAACGACGTGAATAAAAAATTGGATTTCCTTCGATTGGATTCGCGAAACGCCAATGCTTCATTTAATGACTATCGGCCTATTTAGTTTATCACTCATGCGTATCAATTCAGGTTATTGAGCGAGTGATGACAGTTGTCTCTCAAAATGTTCGGCCAATTGATTATTTACTCAAACGCAAATATTCGCTTCACGCCGTTCCAGATCCCCCGACGATAGGAAGAACCCTTACATATGGATGAAGTCATTTCATATTCATCCAGCGACAAACTTAAAAAATGGAGCGAATTTTATATCACGGAATTGGTTTCCCTTTTCGCGATTGAGATTTTCCGGAAGACAATTTCTCTGGCCATTGATTGTTACGACACCAGCCGTTTAAATATAAAAAGGAAACGCTCTAATGAAATTACGCCTAGCATTTATTGAAGTCCCTTATTGTTCGGTCCCTTATTGTTAACCCATGTGGAAGTAAACTGAAGATGGGCGTTATCTCTGTATAAGTTTCTTAGGTTTCTTCAAATAATGTATACATCAAATGTTCAATCAAATGCATAGCAAAAATTCCAATAGCAATGCTTCTTTATTTCCGACAAAGTTATTAACCTAGACAATTGATATCCTATCAAGGTGAAACTGGACTGAAAAGTAAATTATAAACTGTTGAAGTTGTGCTATTACAATGTCACCTTCTGTTGTAACCTTCTACAAATCAAGTCTGCCTTTTTAGTAGCTCTAATTGAACGTCGTAACGAAAAGTGTGGACATTCCTCAATTATCTCAATTGCTTTCTTATTCTTGTAATTCCTCCTTGGATGCTATGGCATGATTCAGTTTACCATTAATGAGAGAATTATTCTTTAGTCCTCCATTTTGTGAATGTACAGGTCGTACCTTAATCAAGACTCAATAAATAAATCGAATAACTCGATTGTGGTGGATACTTTGTGGAAATTGAAGTTAGAGTTCATTATGACAAAAACACAGTACAAATTCCACCATTTATTTAAATGCTTTCGTCCGGTTTCGGCGTCTAAAGCGTCAATTACAAGAAAAACAGTTTGTCTTGTTCGTCGTGTAAATGACGCTTTAAACGTCGAAACCGGTCGACAGTATAAAAATAAATAGTGGAATTTGTACTGTGTTTTTGTCATAATTAATTCTAAGAGTCAATAAATTTAAGAGTCAATAAAGTCAGGTCGCAGTTCATCAGTTGAAACGTATACCTTTTAAACCCATTTTAAAGGTAGGATAGCACGTCCTGCTCATTTTTTAGGCTTTTATTGACATTCCTAATTTCCGTGGTTAATTACCGCGGGAAGACGCCAAATCTTCTGCTACCAGCAGAACTTGTAGTAGTGTGTCGTACTTTGCCTTCAATGTACTTAGATATCTAGCGGGTGAAAAACTGATATGCACCCATTATAATTAGATCCCAACTCTTCTGCTACCAGCAGAACTTGTAGTAGTGTGTCGTACTTTGCCTTCAATGTACTTAGATATCTAGCGGGTGAAAAACTGATATGCACCCATTATAATTAGATCCCAACTCTCTAGGTGAGCACGTTTAAAATCCGTTTTACGAGAGGCACTTTATTGCACAATTTGATGTGCATTGAAAATTGCGTCGCGTAACGTGGTGAATTGCTAGAATGCATGCACAAACGAGAGATGGGAAAATTCTACCTGCATTCTCGCATTGCGAAAACAGATGCTGCTTCAAATTGCGCAATAAACTGCCTCGTGTAAAATGGCAAAATTCGCAAGAAATGTCAGGTAAAATTTCAATGTAATAAAGGTACAAAGGGTAGTGAGTCATGCAAGTTTTGCAAAAAATCTGTCTGAATGTAATGCATTGGCAAAAATACTTACGTGGTTCACTGCCTAAACTTCATCTCACTTTGAAAATTTTAATGTTGCTCCTGAAAATTTAAAGTGCAAGGCTATTTTTATATAAAACAAACAACAAATACCGCACTGTTAAAACTGTAACTGTAATTGACTTACCTGCAAAGTGACGCCGAATTATTTGTAACTTTGGAAATGAACAGTTTTTCTTCATATTTTTTGCTGCGTCTAAGCCTAACCTAAACCTTTCCGAAAATTGTCATAATCGTCCGTTAAAACATCAAAAAGGCATAAAAATACAAAGCAATAAACTCAAAAACGAGCATTCGCTTCGCAATACAATTAAAAAAACAGTGGCGGTCAAAAATTACCCCTTAGGCATACAAGGGTGTGCGCAACCTTCAGGCATTCTGGTGTAAATGGTCTGTAGTGTGTATTTCGAGATGAAGTGTCTGCCTTACTTATAGCGATGAAGCGTCTGGCGGGTGGAGGGAATGGCGGGGAAGAGGGGGTTGCGTTGCCTTGGCGCGTGTAAAGAGTGTTGAGGGCGAGAAATGGGGGTTGCGACGAAGAAAGAGAGCTCTGAATGTAACGGGAACAATCGTCATATCGAGAATGGCGCGCGATATGGGGGAAATACAAAAGCGATATCTTTTTGAACGTGTCCCATTCTTCGCGTACAATCCCCCACTCTCGTTCGATACCACAGCCGGTGCCGTGTCCCTTAAAAGGTTTTGAAAAGGGTCCGAAAGGGTCCACGCGCTCCAAGAGGCGTCAAGTGCCCTCTCTTTCTTCCTTTCTCTCTCTCTCACTTAGTTCTTCACACGCAGCGCCAAAGTGGTAGGGGATGGCGCGTAAACATTTTCCGTAGCCCCCTCCTTCATCTTTCTGAAATTGTTTCCATCGATTTCTTTGGCTAGGTGAGAACTGATTAAGGTACTTTGAGAGCGAAAAATCACTTCACCTAGAATTTGATGAATTTGACCTCATTTTAAAGATCTCATCTTTCCAATGATATCAACATATCAACCCCTTACCTAACTACTTTTCGAGCAATTTGCCTGAACAATATAAGATGTTTTACATGGGATAGATTATGGTTGTGCGCTCCAGAGGGAGAATATTATACAAACTAGGAACTTCTAGCGCCTAGATTTCGTCAAAAAACTAACGGTGTGTAGATTGCATGTTTTCTCAGCTATTTACAATAAATAATCTATTACTCACCGCAGCATTTTTAACAGAATCGCAAAAATACCTGTTGTTTTGAAGGGTTATCAGCCGTACGGCGGGAAAAAATGAGTCAAGTTAGAGACTTATGCAGCTTTATTTATTTAATTACTGTGAATTTTGGTCATATATAATTAAATATTAGGACCATTAAAATTAAAATATTTATTTCACACTTCTTACAGACGCTGAAGTCAAAAAAATGATATAATGATTTCTATAATGACTAGGGATAATGACTATCTCGCTCAGACCACCTTAAACTCAGTCATGT
This sequence comes from Pyrrhosoma nymphula, assembly GCA_963573305.1. Taxonomy (NCBI): domain Eukaryota; kingdom Metazoa; phylum Arthropoda; class Insecta; order Odonata; family Coenagrionidae; genus Pyrrhosoma; species Pyrrhosoma nymphula. Next base: position 129,470,763 of record OY754337.1, on the reverse strand, counting down.
ACCTATGGAGTCAGTATTGAATTTCGCATACGCTTTACTTCTCCAGAATGTTCTAGAAAATGCTATCTTTTGAGGAGGTTTCATCTCTCCATGAAATAACGTCATTTGCTACACAACTGCATGCGTGGAAACTTAGTGAATTTCCGTCAATTTTCCTTGACGTTTATCTTTCGGTTCTGTATCACGTTTTCACACATTGCGGAGGGCAAATATACTTGCCGAAGGAACAAGAACGACTGTTCTCACATGAAGACAATGTTTAATGTAATTAAATATCTTGATAGAGGTTTATACTGCAGGCTCTCTCGAGTAAAAGCTTCTTCTTGGAAACAATGTCTTCACAAAATGCTTTATTGGAGATATATTTCTGGGCTTATTTTTTGTTACAAATGTAGTTACGCCACTATCTTGGAAACAAAATCACCATTTTTCTATCCAACTTAATTGATCTTATATATTAAAGAACTGCTTCCGTTAAATCTAGGCATCTTTCATTCGAAAAAATGAATCCTAGAATAAGTATATTAGGCTGATATATGCATTTACTTGGAAAATGATATTTTCCTGTGTGAAATGTGAATATTATCGTGAAATTTATTTAATTGCTGCAAATGCTGCCCCTTGATCTTCTCTCCTTCTCGACCTTCCTTAACTGCTCGTGCTGACCTTTTGCCTTCAAACTCTTCTGCTTCTCCGCCCGTGGGATGTGACATCTCCCAGGGTCAAAGGTCATTGATGTACGTCTATCGCTAGGGCTATGAAAGGCACTGTTTATCCATACTTTAAGTGAGAGTTAAAATTTGGATAATCGCCCAATGTTTTCTCTAAATTATTCATTTGGTGGACATTTGAACATTTTTATTAAGAATTCACTATGACAAAAAAAACACAGCTTCGTCGTCTAAAGCGTAATTATCAAGGCAAACAGCATTCAACAGTTTGCCTTGATAATGACACTTTAGACTTCGAAACCGGTCGACAGCAATAAAAATAGTGGAATTGTACTTTGTTTTTAGTCATAATGAATTCTATATTTAATTTCCACCACGTATCACCACAGTTGATTAATTTTATACATATGAAGGATTATTTTTAAGCATAATAGTATACTTACGATTGAGTATACTTAGTCCCACTCTGCTCTCTCTCTCTCTCAACTCATTGTCAATAGTTAGTGGAATTATTCTAAGTATCTATTCTAAATACTTGTAACCATGTACCTATACTTCTTTTTATTCCTCGTATATTTCGCATCAGAATGAGCTCAATAATTTGATACATTTCATATTCCCAATTTAAAAAGCCTAGTGGTTGTTTTTGTGGATAACTTAAGGTGATTTGAGCGAGATAGTTCCCTAGTCATAATGGAGACCATATTCAAATTTTCTTTTTTTCATTTCAGCGTCTGCAAGAAGTATGACATAAATATTGTAATATTAATGGCGCAAAAATAGAGTTATATATGTCCAAAATTCTCAGTAACTAAATAAATAAAGCTACATAAGTCTCTAACTTGACTCATTTTTTCACGCCGTATGCCTGAAAACCCTTCAAAACGGCAGGTTTTTTGCGATTCTGTAAAAATTACTTCGGTGAGTAATAGATTATTTTTTTCATGAATATTTGAGGAAATCTACACACCGTTAGTTTTTAACGAAATCTAGGTGTTATAAATTCCTATTTTTTTCAATATTCTATCCCCTTGGAGCGCACAACCTTAATCTATCCCATGTAAAATAGCTAATATTTTTAGGCAAATAGCTCGCAAAGTAGTTCAGCAAGGGGTTGATATTCTGATATCATTGGAAAGATGAGAGTTTTTTCTTTGAAATGTGGCCAAATTTATCAAATTATAGGTGAAGTGATTTTCGCTCAAACTACCTTAGAACAATAAATAGGTGAGATATTCTGCGTGTTAAACAGAAGGCGATAGGACAGCATCCCAGGGATTATTCTCCTAGACCAAAGGTGTATTATTCGTTCCACTCACCTTAATTCGGAAGTGCGTTCGGGTACTGCGGTGTGGGAAACCGCTTCCCCAAGGATACACGTTTGGTCCCTCATTTTCTCCGCCTCGACAACCAGCGCCTCTCCTTGATTATTTAGAGCAACTCACGACTCCTTCTTCCCCTCACCTCAATCTCGCACCAACTGTTTCGACACACACACACACGTCATTTCCCATTTCTTTTTTAAGATCGCCAGCGAATCCTTGGGAAGAATACCCAGCAGCGTCTATCCCGAATACCCCGGAGGCATTCTCATTGTTGTCCCCGAATGACGAGTGGTTGGCGCGCCTTCACCCAAATCCATTTAAACTTGAGAGAACTTTACACCTCGTGAACTTCGCCTGTAACATTTTTATCCCCCATGTTGACATACTTGCAGACGAAAGGGTTAGTAAGTTGTGCAAATGCGACGCTTGGAATATTTGATACATTTACTCCATTGGGGGTAACTGAGGAATGCCGAAATGCGTTGAACACGATGACGACGAGCAGGGAATTGCAGCTTTTCGACCGCATCAAGCTCGCGGAGTGGCGTCGCGGAAAACGTCGTCGCTCAGTTGTTTTCCTGCGCGTCGTCACGTGAGCACGCTTCCCTTTGAATGGAGGAAACTATTCACCAACCGCTTCGCGTTATTTTCCAGAACGTTCCTCTAAACTCAGCCGTGATTGTGGCCCGCTTGATCTACTTGACGCACGCGCCTGTGTGCTGAAAGTAATATATACGTGAATGTACGCTTGTGCCCTCATTTGCATGTCAAGCGAGTGCAGTATTTGCGATGTGAATTAATAGACGTTAGCGGTGAACTTTACATAGGGACCTGAATTTGAGAACAAACGCAATCATTTCGTAACCGATGCAAATATTTGTGATTGTCAAAGTCTTAATTACATGTGAAAACTAAAAACCACAAATTTTAGGCCAGCCTAAACACGAAACCATCAAATATTAGTATCAGAAAGGTATAGAAATTATATATTTAAATAAATAATTATTGTAATATTTTTTTTTCTTATACATCCATCATATAGAAAGAAATAGTTTTGGTAATCTCTTGATTAAGATTGATATTCAAATTCTATCTTCGAGACCATCTGTCATTTGGACTGTGTCTGTGATCCCTATGTTGTGAATACTCATATTTCATCGTATTTGATGCATCTAACTCCAAGTACGAAAAACTTATTTAAAACCTCGTCACGTTGTTGATAAATTATTTGTTACACCGAAACGCTGTATAACATTCAGACTTTATTCGAGTGCAAAAGGTATTAATGGAATTTTACAAGGACAATCACCCCTTCACCATAATCGACGTCCCAATATTTTTTATGGGCCAAAGATGATGTGATTGACTATCCCATAGGGAATACTGAAACGTACTCGGTTATCATGAAAATAAAAACACTCTTTCGATTCTGTTTATATGCTAGCCCGGTGTATAGAGGTGACAGAAATGGCTGATAAAGAATTTTCCTTATGGAATTGCCGAATTGGAAGCAGGAATTATAATTTTTGTCCTCGTTCCGTCGCGATCAAACAGGTTGTCAATTATTCATTCCCTGTTGAATTGTGGCCGCGATACGCAGCGACCCCAGGTGGTTATAAATTATATCAAACGGGTGCGCGACATTCGGGGACGATTTTGAATCCCATATTTTTCCCGATTATTCATCATTGATGTGAGAATCGTAAAATCCTAAACACCCTCCGATTTCTCCTCTGGCTGGATGGAACATTTCTAGTGACGTTTGACGAGTTGAAGTGAAGCACCATTAAACTGGTATAAACACCAGCAATACTGCTAGTGCATCAACAGCACATAGTGCTAAATAAGATTTACAAAAATCGAAAATTAAATTTTTTATGATATATTTGCTCTCTATATGCCAATTCTAGTGCACAAAAACACATGCACCTCTCTGTGAATAAAAGAGGAGACTTGGATATTTGGGTAATTAACGGAATTTAGGCGAACTGATATTTGAATGAAGTCAACAGTTCCGTAAAAGATGCTGGTTTTTACTCTAATGATTAACTGAGAGCTTTGCTTTGCTGCTTTACAGCAGCATGCTTTACTGAATTACTAATTTTGAGGAAACTGGGACTAGCCACGGTAGTAACCTTTACGGAGTCACCCGCAAGTGCACATAAGTGCGATATTCCACAGGAGAAAAATCATTCGCATTGACTGGGATTTGAACCCGGATCCCTCGATTTCGCGCCGAGTGCTTCAACTAGTTAGTGGTACAGTGGTTAGAGTACACTTGCGGGTGACTCCGTAAAGGTAACTACCGTGTCTAGTCCCGGTATCCTCAAAATTAGTCAAAAGAGCGAACACCTCATCGTGTTCTATGTATGGCTTTATCCTCGCGGACTGTGGCGCTTAGCGCACGATTTGGACTGCTAATGGCATCGTATGTCCTAGCAGTCTTGACCACCTTGCTCCTATAAAGCCACCAAATAATCCACAGGGGAGACGGACGCCTCGGTAGCTTAACTGGTTGAAGCACTCGGCGAATCGAAATCGATGGATCCGTGTTCGAATCCCGGTCAAGGCGAATTATTTTTCTCCTGTGGAATATATCGCACTTCCCTAAAACTTGTTGGAAACTGTTGTTATTCGTAGAAACCAAACCCTTTGGACTCCTCGAAGACATTTCTGAGTGGGTAATTCAACCTTTGGCCCTTTCAGTTTTTTACACTGCATTTTCCCTACAGGGAGTGAAAAAACCAAATCACGAAATTCAGAATGAAAAAATGAAATTTTTTTAAAAATTCACTTTTCAGGGGCATTTTCAAATATTTAATTTTATTGACTTTGTTGGAATATATTCCTCTGGACTCTATATTATTGAGTATTATTTAGATTATTCAGAGCCAGGTCAGACTTAATTGGCACTACTCATCATGACTTTTTGATTAAAATTAAATTTGAATGGGGTGGTGCATTTATAATTTGTTCTGAAAGGTGCAATGCGCTATTCTGTGTTCTGAAAGGTGCATTAATATTTAAAGTTTTAATCATTAAAAGTAAGTTAGTCTCCATTGTTTCGAATAATGAGACAGCCGAATTTTAGATGTCAGGAACGTCAGGAATGGCGCCCCTGATTTTGGCGAGGTGCCGAAGTTTAGGATTCTTTTCAGGGTTAGCCATTTTTCTAAAAACAATCCTGATCAAGATGAGTTGTTCGACCCTCCTGAATGAATGCCGTTTTTCAAAGGACGGTACATACAAACGGACAAGATGGCAACAATGTTCCAGGAATGCATTCTTCGCCGCTAAAATCACCTTCCAGCACATTTAGTTGCCTAATTTTGAGATTTTAATAAGAAATAAATCACTGGCCCTGTTGGATGTATATCTTTCTTATCCATGCCAAATTTTGGACCAAACGTTGGATTAAACTATTGGCTGGGTGTGCATACTTTCAAAACCAAAACAGAAACTGTATGTTTCTATCACTGGAGCTTGGAGTGCATAGTTAATACTTAATGAGGGATGTGTTAATTATTCGTATGGAATACAAGCAATGCTCTAACCATAATTAAAGCCAACATTTTAATGACCAATGTTAATAAAAGTCATCACCAGTTGCTATCAATCCTAAGACTGGTTTGCAGAAGCCCTCCATTCCACTCTTCTCTCTGCCAACCGCTTTATTCTCACGTTATCGTCTTCTTTTAGACGTCCTTCATGATATGGTTAATGCATTCCATTATTGCAGTAAATTCCTCACGGGTTTCCGTTCGGGTTAGTGACTCCATCTTCTCTTCTGCCGACGTTTCGAAGGATGACTTGTCATTCATCATCAGGGCCGTTGCCCTGGTGATGAAGATAGCCATCACGGCAGGGATGAAGGATAAGTCATCCTTAGAAACGGAAGAGAAGATGGAGCCTACTAACCCGGACGGAAACCAGTGAGGAATTTACTGCAGCCATTAGCCGGGAGAAAATCAAACTCTACGTATTCCATTATTGATCTCCCTCTATAATTCTTCTCATTTATTTCTCCTTTCATGATTATCTTTTTATTACCATTTAATTAGGTGGTTGTGTCACAAAATATGTCCAATAAGTTTTTAACTCCTTCGCTGAGTGTCTATTATAATTCATTTCTCTCCAGCTCTTCGTAAGACTTCTTCGTTAGTGATTCTCTCCGTCGACTTGATCTTCATCATCCTTCGGTAACAACACATCTCCATTGCTTCCAATAACCTTTTCTCTGCTACAAGTATCGTCCAGCCTTCCCTTCCATATAAGAGCATGCTCTAAGTACATGTTTTACTAAAATGCTTCCTAACTTCCAGGCTTGCATCACCAGCTGTTCGTAGACTCCTTTACTGGTAGAATGCCGTTTTTGCTTGCGCTATTCTGCTCAAATATTTGTCTTTCTTCTTACTTCGCTGGTGATCCTGCTTTCCAGATAACAAAATTATTCCACCTGAGTGAGTTTTTTGCTACCCAGGTTAAACGGTAATTCTTTCCTCTTGGTTTATTTTCACAACCATAACATTTGTATCCTCAAAATTAATCCTTTGGTTTTATTTCTCCAGAGTTTTGTCCGTGCGGTTCAGCTCATTGATTCATAAATATATTTCCACTGTGGTGTGCCTGCACTGCACTGCGTCACCTGGGATTTATTTTCTCAAAAATAGGACAGAGTACTTGTGGCCTGCTGTGGATCCAACTCGAGGGACCTAATAAATATTTTGATCATGTCCCCAGGATGATTCTAACGGTACGTTAGTCCCCTGGAGTTGAAAGTTTGTTTTATCGCACATCTGGTAGAAGCAATAGCTTTTACAAGCATGGCTTGCGATTTTAGAGGTAATTTATTTATTCTCCACAGTAAAGAAAGCCATGTCTCACTCTCCAGAGCTACCTTAAAATTTCCGATGTTATTTAAGGACACCATCGTCCTGAAGAAAGCCACAAATTCTCTCCGTTGAGCCCAAGAGTATTTTCGGGATGGCTACCGTTGCCGTGTGCAAGTGAGAGACGCGCTTTACACGCGGGTTTTAGCCGTGTTACAGCCTAGGGGGGGGGGGGCTCGGAACCATTTCTTCCGGAATTGGGATTCACAACTCCGCCGAGAAGGCGTGGAAGAATTATCGCCTCCCTGGGGATTCATGGCTCGCTTCCCACAGTTTTCTTCCCTCCCCCTCCCCTCCCATCCCTACCCCCCTCCCTACCCCCCTCCCTACCCCCTCCGCAGACTCCCAGGGTCCTTATCCCACATGCACATTCCTTCTCAAGCCCACCGCGATGGGACCCTGGCAGCACTTTCTCTAGCGGATCGAGAGCAGTCTCTTCCTTCGACGTGGAGCTGAAACGATCCTTCATGGACGAGTTGGAAGTGTCTGAATAGTCGTGGGAAGTGATGGCTGCGAATTCCACCCGTTTTCATTCTTGCGACTCGCCGTATCATATCTCTAAAGAAAAAAACCCTCATCGCCAACGCCAGAAATCGTTTGCATAGCAAATTAGGAAGCGCTCATTTCATTTTGCTAGTGTTGATGTTTGAATTGCAAACCTCTTTTCTAACTTGTGTATTCCAATCCTTTTAACTCCGGGCTATCTTTCAACTACCAACTATCTTCGCTGACAAACCTGTGTGACTACCTCAATCCACCACTTTGATCACACTACCATGGAAAATAAAACTTATCAGATCTTTTTTATGCTGCTTGTAATATTAATTTACCAGCAGTCCCGGCCCTATGTAATTAGTTGGGGCAAAATGTTATTTGGCCACCACAGACAAAGAAGAAGAAAAGACACCCCATAGTGAATAACTTGGATAAAGTGCAATTTTCCAAGGAAAACTACGCTTTATTTCACGGACTGGGTTTCGATGTTTAACATCATCCTCAGGTTATGAAGTGCGTACAAATAGCCTGTGCTGACATACTACTGTGACGAGTAGAGGAGGGTTTTCTTTTCCGCGGGAGGACTGAGGAAGAGTTGAGAAAGAAAGAGAGGAGAAATTGGAGGAGAGTTTGAAGGAAACGGGATCGTATGACAAAGATGAAAGCATGAGTTGAAAACGAGTAAAAGGTAAATGCAGAAATGGATAAACGTACTTCCTTTGTTTTCTGTCTTAGGGTTGAAAGTAGTTCCGTCGTGGTTCTACGTTCTTGCGTGGCGTTCACTCCGAGTCCAGGTTGGTTGGATTGGAAGCCAGGGGCGTTGTCCGTAGTTTGGTATACCGAAGAGTGGGATTTGGGAGAAGGGCGAGACGCACTCTGTTAAACTAAAAGAAAGAAGGGGGAACTGCACTCATGAAAGAGTCGTTCTTTCATGAGTGGGATGTTATTTTACGACCACCATATTATTTTGCCATTATTTTTAAATGGGAAGCACTTTAATGTCGAAGTCACAATTATGGTCACATTCTAACAAATATTTGGCCACCATTGAATCAGTGTTATCGCCGCGAGCTATGGGCTTCATATGCTCTTTGATTCTGGTGTAGAAGTCTCGTCCTGTTTGACCTCTATCTCTGGACTTGAAATTACATGTAATCGTATACCTAAATCTTATTGGTGTTTTCTACACTGTCTTTAGCCTTATACTACAGTTAAGATAATGATTTAGGTGTATATAATAGGTTATATGTATGCTAAATATATGCTAAAATTGTCCTAAGGAATTAGGTTGTCTATTTATAGGATAACCGTTTTTCGATAGGAATAATGCACCATTTTCGACTATTCGAACCAATTGTAAGAAAGTTCTGAGGTAAATTTCATTTACCCACCGTTTTTCCGAATTTATTTACCGATTGTGATTTCTTCTGCCGTGTATAAATTTGATAGATACCTACTCTTGAACGATCCTCTTAACGTTGTAGTTTCCTTTCCCGTTAGGAACTCATTCTGTAATTGGATAACAAGTTTTCTCCTAGCTTAGAGCATTATGAGTAAATTATTTATTGGGATTAATTACATAAAGCCTGTTTCTGCTGGGTGGGTGTAATTTCAACCATTAATTGTACTGCCGTTACAGTTGCCAAAACAATCAGAGTGCCTTACGTTGGGTAGATGAAAAGAATATCTACATCTACAAAATACCCTGCAAGCCACCTCAGGGGTGTGTGGCAGGGGGTGAGTATTCACCAACATGCATTACACTATACCCAAAAATTAGTGTAACTACGAATATTGATGCATTAGCATAAATCGATAATGCTTGTCACGAGGCGATGCCTTACAATCATGCACTACTACACTACAGATATGCTCACAATGGAGAGGGACCATTAGTATATATACGTATTTTTCAACTACAAAAAATGGACAGACTCATGAGTTATGCTGAAAACATGCTCGGCGTGCTGTTAGTACTAGGTAACAGATAAGGATTCAAGTATTAGGGAGTAATACTACTACTAAGAGCTACACTACCTATCGACAAACCTAGATAACGTCTTATTGGCAGTGCTGTTATGGTCCCTTAATAGTTCGTGGGCAAAATGACATTTTTAATCTGTCCGTTCTGCAGTCTAGTTCCCTAATTTTATTCTCATGATCTGATCTACCGTAGTATGTCAGATTTTGTACAATATTATCAACGTTTATACGATATCAATACAAAATTAAGGAAATGTTTAGTCCGTACGTTTTTATGTGCTTGTTAAAATTGGTTTTGAGCGTGATTATCTATTTTCTTACATCGAAGTATGTTATTTTGGACCTATGTATGTACATGCAGGATGATGGAAACTATTTCCGATTGTAATACATTCTGTCCTCTTTCGACTCTCATGAGTGATCTGCGGCTTCGTGGGTTTTGCCCTCGCCTTTGGCCTGCACTACTTGCAAGTTAGCTGATTTATATATATTGCATTATTAATTAATTACCGTCTGTACAATTCCCTGAATGTACCTAATCAAAATAAACCTATGATCTCACCATTGGCTAAGAAATATTCAAGTAAATACCCATTTAACTCTAAGACAAACTGAAGAAACTGTGAGACGTTTGGAGTCGATAAAGCGCGTAAGCGAAAAGAGATAGGCGACCAGTTCATCTTTGAGAAAATCATTTGAACTTCATTTCCAGGACTTTCTCACGCCAATTTCAACCGTGCAAGCATGCATTTTACAATCCCCTAAACCTATGGTGCTAATAACCTACATACCTAGAAATAAAGTTTGCTAATAATAAGGATCACAGTTTATTAGACTTTAGTATAATAACGCCTAATAGATAGTAAAATAAATAGTAACGCAAAAAGCAATTCATTACCATCAGATAGTTAATTGATGGTTACCGACTGAAATCAATGGTTTCTTTCTCATTCCGAGTCTTATCCCTAAACTTTCATTGAAATTATTGCTTTTAAATTCGTTCGTACGTTACCGCGGAGTTGATTGGTGAATCTCTACATTTTCCGAAACTTTTTCCACGTCCGTTGGTCGATTGGCGGCAACAGTTTCGCTGGCACTCATTGTCTCTGCGTCTTTCGGTCGAAGACCTTTGAACTTTTACCTTGGGGCGCTGGCAGGGGCAATGTCAGCAAAAGTGCTGTCGCCGACCAGCAAACGGACGCGGAACAAAGCCCGGGAAATCGGGAGAATCAATTTTAGAGAATGTACTTCACCTCCATCCCTTCCCTCGAACTATTTTCGATCTCTTTCGGTGGCTTTATGGTCACCGACTGGATTAATTAGCGTTTGTAACTGAGGGTTGTCGAATCATGTAATATCATTTCAAGGAAGACAGTGGCGAGTATTCGGTTTTGCACTTGCATAACCTGGCTTCCCAACCCATAAGTATCCTTCAGGAATCCCGGGATATTGGGAGCCTGTTATGACCACGGTTGTTGCTGACCTCGAAACCCCTCTTTAGTCAGGGGATAGCGCGAAGAAATAGTCTTTTGGATATGTCTGAGAAAACTTATTTCGGTCACAGTTCTCCATTCTCCGAAAACACTCATGGAGCAGTTGTGATATAGCCTTAAAGACAAAATTTGTGAACAGAGAGCATCGATGAAGCTCGACTATTTAAATAAACGCACAGGGGATTGAAAGCATCATGGAAGTTCGCCCATCCATCTTGAGACAAATCATTCCAACCGCTTTCGTCTTCCTCTCACACTTCCACTTGCGTTGTTCCGCCTCGCCCGATAAAAAACACCGCAACAGATACAACTTGGGTGTAATCCCCTCAGCCGCCGCCGGTGTCCGTATATATATCATAAACATCATCCTCGCGAGCGATGTCTTCAACAAACTCCATCCCGCGTATTCCCCATCCCAACCCAGGGAAACCACATTCGCACCCTTTTACAAGGGACGCCCCCGCCCAGGGAGAGAAAAGACCCTTCTCCCTACCCACCTGGGGCTCTAACCCCCGGCTGCAGCTTCTCCATAACTCACAATTCCCGTCCCTTCGAGACTCCAGCACCCATTCCGGTTCCAGACCGCACCCCCGCCGCTCATCGCGCGGCGCCTGAAACAGCGAACCCCTCCCACGAAATCTTCCCGGCTCTAAATTTCTATTTCTAGGACACTCATAGTGAATAGCGAGGGGGAAGGAGCCCTGCCGTCGGCTGTAAATTACCCCTCCCACCCTGGAAGTGTACCCTGACCCCTTTCCCTCCGCCATCCCGTCGTCTCCTTCCCCAGACCCCCCTTGCCGTCGCCGACGCTCCGTCCACCTCTCCGACCCCGCTCCAGGTGGGCTTAAGGGTGGGAAGAGGAGATGCTTTTGGAAAATGCAGATGCAGTGGGTTAGGAAGACATTCGGGCGGACTGCTGGGTCCTGGCGTGGGAAATTCTCTATCGTATTCGTTCTAGAGAGGACTGAGTTCAAAGGTGAAGGATTCTTACGCCATCATGTCGCGTACGTTAGCTGTTTTTCATCCCGTTATTGAGTACTACTTCGTTGAAAATGTTGTTTTTTAGCTATGTTTTCCACTGTTTTCTTTCTAGCATGATCAATATCAACTATAAAAACAAACTTTTGCCCCAATGCTCCATCTTTTAATGCCAAGAGGTGAGATCAGGATTTTTTTGTCTACTAACTAGAAACTAGTGGTTGATGGAAACCCTTACGGTCTGATAATTCCTTTCCTTGCTGTAAATTACACCCCTTCATGTTTTTCCTTGGGAACGGATTGGTCCAGTGCGGTAGCCGGACTTCCCATCCTTAAGGGTTGGACTTACGATATTGATGACTATGTTTCAGCGAAATCATGATCCCTTCTTGGGTGCCATATGATAACAAGTGCTACTGTACGGGACGTTCAACTGTTGTTCTCTGGTGCGAATCTCTCGATGAAAAATTATTAATCTAAACTGGGTTTCAAACCTAGTACCCCCGTTTTCGCAACTGGTGCTTTCACCATTAACATTTGTTCAAAATGAACACCCGTGAAGTTTATGATGAGCTTTGACGTCGTGGAATGAGGTGCTGAGGCGTGGGCGGTACTATAAAGAAGTACCGTCGTTGTTTTGGTGAGTATTAAAAAGCAATAATACTACTCGTCTGAGAGAACCGACGAAAAAATACCCGTATACCGATATCTATGCGATTCATTAAGTATTTTAAATAATTACAAATTAACATTCGTTTCACCTTATAGGGCAATATGTAATATCGGGGGCAAGGATGTGCGCTCAGAGCCGTAGGACTTACCATAATTAGATAGATACAAAACAGTAAGGTTGATAATAGGTAGGATAATACCCTGTACATACTTATCTCATCGCGTGATAATACCATGCATAGTATTAAAGACGTGGATTCCCTTTTTTATTTTGAGAGGGCAGGGAAGAGCCAGTGGAGAGGGCAAGGGAGTTTTAAGGGAGAAAGTTTTCCCTGAGTAACTAGGAAAGAACTGTCTGTTGACAAACTATCAACATTAACGTTAATTATGGGATAATTTCATTGATGGCTAAAGCTAGGGAATTTTTTTAACGCTGCCTTTAAAATGTTGCACCGATAACGTTGCAGCGATGTTGCACTGATAACGTTGCAGCAACGTGGTTTTTCGGGAAATTTTAATGTTGAGACAACGTGCATGCAACGTTGCAACAACCAACATCAACGTTGCGTGCACTTGTACCTTTTCCCATTGTAACTTGGTCACAACGTTGTGACAACGTCCTCTGCTACTTGGGTAATTTTCCGGTATTTTGGCAAATTAGAATACCAGTCCAAAAAGAGACGCAGGAGTTTCCATCCATTGGCATTTTTAATGAATATTCATCGCAAGTAAAGGATCTCTAAGGCTTTCCCGATGAATGTTGGGGCTTGTTTGGGTTTCCTACACCGACTGGGTCAAACTCTCCATTTCTGCCGACTCGTTCATGGAGACGGACGGAAACCCGAACAACCCCCAACATTCATCAGAAATATATACATCGCGGCTATTCAGTAAATACTTTTTATTTGAACCTGTATGTCTGCGATCTTCGCTTTTTTTAGGAATGATTTTAAATCACATGAAGGACGATCAGTATCGTTTTAATGTTGTGGTCAAGTAAAATCCCCTGTTGTATGGTGATCAATCCTTGCGGTCGCACTAACGTTTAAGTTACAGGAATAAATAATTGTATTTATGCTATTCAAAATCATCGATTATCTGGTGTTCGGCATGCGTCAAAAATTTATACTTGCTTACTATATCAATAATGATAACGAACACATCTAAACTTCACGGTTACGTGAACAAGAAAAAAAGACACATATTACGAGAACATTTGAAATTTCAGTGTAGTTAGTCCAATTTTCCAATTTTAGTTCCAATACCGTCGGTAGCACCGATTTTAAACACTGGTCGGTACCACCGGATTAAAAAATAAATAGTAATCGTTACTACTGAATACCGGTATTTTTAGTTCCAATACCGTCGGTAGCACCGATTTTAAACACTGGTCGGTACCACCGGATTAAAAAATAAATAGTAATCGTTACTACTGAATACCGGTATTTTATGCCCATTCCTACTGTGCATACTTACACCGGCACTTAATGACATCATGTGAGTGGTCCCTCTCGTTAACACGCCTTTTTAATTCAAAAGCATCTTTAAAATTCTCAATTGCAGAGATATCCGGGTCGCTTATTTAATTAAAGCACCCCGCCCCATCTTCCTGTGCGATATCTCGGAGTCTTCATTCGAATTTCATAGCATATTGTAATTTTCTGAATCTCAAACATATATATGTAATATTCGTGGTATGTGACGCTCGTTGAAACTGCTCTGGCTTCACCGCTTCCCTGTTTCGGGTACAAATCCCTAGCGTGATATTTTATTCCAACTCTAATCTCTCGCTTTGAATTAATTTGAGCGTTGTGCAAGAGAAATTAAGAGATGAATTGGATCGGAGACTTGTACGAGTGGAAAAACTGATCAGAAGGAAAGATAAATATTCGAAACCTTGTTTTGAAGGAGGATTTATGTATTCTTTTAAGAAATTTAGTTTTGCAAGAGTATAACTATACTTGATCTGGAAATATCTAGAGGGCCTAATAAATATCTTAAAACTGGCAAAGCATTCCGTGGAAACTCTATCACTAAATTGCTGGCATTAATCTGGTTAACTTAGGTTGAAAGATGAAAAATCAGCTTTAGATAATTCATCCCTTTGGAAAAAATAGATTGGAAAACGATTTATAATTGAAGGTTTCTAAATCTTGCTCGAGAATGACGGATGCTGAAAATCAAATGCACGAATAATTCAGTCACTCGGGAATACTAAAGATGAATGGAAGATTGGACATGGTGTGCACCAAGAAACGGAAGATTCATATGAAATGGTAACACCCCCACTACCCAATGTCTTAATGTCAATGACTAGATAGGAGAGAAAAGTAGAAAGATCGTTCCGAGGAAAACTGATGGATGAATTCGTTATAAAACGGGACATAAAAATGAATGAGCATCAAGGTTTGAAGTAATTACCAGGGTATAGGGATGAATTCCATAAATATTTAGATTGAATGTCTCATAGTGACGACCACTGTGTGTTCAAACGGTGCTAGTAAGAGGAAAGTGTGTCTAGTGACGCTCGGTTAAGAGGTTGAGAAAAGTTCAGTGATGAAATTCACATTGAAATTTATTTCAGAAGTCCGTCACTTTAATCTTTGGGAGGTCAATTATGAGAATTATGTTACAAATTGTGTCGTAAAAATGGAAAAGGTTGTATGTGCCAGAAACTAAAATTTTCAGTATTCAATAAAATAAGTCTAAAACGTTGAATATTTACTAAAAAAATTGTTATATATTTATAAAAATAGAAAAGCAATAGGAATAACATATAGTACAATTTTGTTTTAAATATATAAGTGGAAACCAAAAAAAGATTGATAAAGACATAAGTGCCATCTGTTTTTTTGTGGAAAAGGATGTAAGTGCCTTGCTTTATTTTTTAAAATGATGTAAGTGAAGGGTTAGTTTTAACAAAAGGATGCAAGTCCAGTATTGTTTAGAAGCTTTTTAATGTATACAATAAATTCTATGTTATAATGTGTTACAAGGATACATTATAATAAGTACAACAGATATTTTGATGACTTTTAGGCATAGTCTTGACTTTCTGAACCTCCTGATCCTCTCTCAATGATAAATCGACCTGAAAATCGAGTTTTAACACTAATCAAAATTCCCACGCATATTAATTGTATATTTTTAATAGATTTTTTTGTTTTTAGATTTTTACAGAAAACATGAAGGCTGCTCGAAAACAGTGTGGCAAAGATTGTTTTAGGATACAGTTAATTTCGGGATGTAATGTTATGTAGAAAACAAACACCTGTCGATAAAATCATAAATATAAATATCAGCCTAACATATAAAAAAATTTAAAAACTATTTTTTAAGAAAAAAAATTTTAAAGAACCTCTTAACAATTTTTTACTAAACACGATGGTCGATGACGGTTTGAATATGAATAGTACGGATTATATTATACAGAGTATCAATCCAAGTAAAAATATGGGTTTTTATCAGTTTAATTTTTGCCTACTACATCATGGCGGGTGGACTTACATCCTTCTCCGCTTCAACCCCGCACGGCTATTGCACGGTGCTGACATCTTCCGACTGCTCTACAAACTAGGGAAAAATTTTCTGACACTTACTACCTTGCCTATCTTATTACGCCTGCCTTGTACTTCGCCTGTCAAAGAAAAAGTAATTTTTTTATTTTTTGGCACTTACATCCTTTTCCATTTTTACTACATAATTGATGTCGAAACGTCATTCCTAAGTCATCTGACAGTCGGTTTTTTTGGCTAAATACGCCTAGGTTATTTTCGATGTTAGCAATGATTTTAGCCGCAGTTAATCCCCAATAATTTCTCATTTAAAGGATCATAATAATCTAATGGCTTAAAAAGATTACAATGACACACAATAGTTGTCTCCAAACTGTAAGTAATTGTATATTTTGGAGAATACTTTCATGAAGTTTATGGTCTAAATGTTTGGCATGATAAAAAAACCACTCAAATTCGTTCAATCAAAAAAAGTGAAAAATTCAAGGACCTGTCAAATGCTGAGAAAAAATCCTCCGAAAGCAAGATGGACATACAGGGTCTACCGAAAATCCACACACATCGACCTCTACCTCACCTCGGATATAGCCACCGCCATCCTTAGTACACTATTTAGTTGTACAAACTATAACTCCTTAAAAGGATTGAAAAGAAAAAACTTTGTTTAGTTCCACATAAAATAATTTTAATACGACCTAGGTATCGTTGTCCTTAAAAGGAGTTCTAGTTTGTAAATTTTTGACCAATCCTCGAGATACAAATCTTACATTCCATGAAGAGGTCGATAATACAATACTTCAATTATCTATATACTAATTATCTATATAACTATATATATATATATATATATATAAATAAAAATAAACTTTGCCACAGGTGGGGCGGAAATAAATATAGAAACACAAAAAGAAGAACACTCACACACTATACGTTCTGATATTTCGACAGCCGAAAAGCTGCCTTTCTCACAGAAGGAAGGATACAGAAGGATATAGTATATAGATATATACTATATATATATATATATATATATATATATATATATAGTATATATCTATATACTATATATATATATATAGTATATATATATATATATATATATCTATAATTATCTATATATACTATATCTATATATATATATATATCTATAATTATCTATATATTAATTTTGTAGCGTGTCAGTCAGTCAGTCATTCTGTGTCCATGTTGTTTATTTCTTTCTTAAGTTTTGAGCTGGAGGAATGAGGTTTGGTGCATTAAATGTGAATTCTCTGTCTGTGTGACTTGGTAGTAGTTTTGGATTTTTAGCAGTTGGTGGTGCAAAGAAAAATGCAAAAAAAACCGTGGTTTTTGAGAGTTTAAATTTAGTTACATTCCGGGAACTAAAATTTCTCGGGACTCCCGGGTTCACTTAAATAGGTTAGCAGATGAAATGCATGCATTATATGCAGAATTAAATGGTTAGCTATAAAACTCATAATCTGTAAAAACTGAATTACACTTGTGTTTTGCTCCTTAGACTACTAGAGAGTGTTGATAGAAAAATATAAAGAAAAGGAAACTTTGCAACAGTAAATGTATTCATAAAAAAGTAAACAATGGCTCTCAGTGTGATAGAAGGTGGAATTTTTGCCCTCATCTTTTTATGACTATGACTAACCAATCGTCGGAGTGACTGTATCTCAAAAATGGTACTCTCCTCAGGCAACTACAGTGAGCATTGCACAGAAAAATGAATATTATGACTTTTTAACTCCAAAATGTTTACTTATGTTTAAAAAACTATTCTCAATGTTTTTTTTTTCATTTTTGGGAAACATATAAACTCATTTATCCACATTTTCCACTGCTTCCACTTGAGTAGTGCAAAAAAAAGGTAAAACACCTCAAGTTCTCCTCAAGAGCACACCAGACAGAGACTGCCTGCTAAGAAGGAAGCAGGTCTGCCAGTAAGTTATTAAATCAATTTTTGCAGCGATAGGTTAGCTACTGTGGGTTTACCAAACCCGTTTAATATTATCCGTCACTAATAGGTTGATTAAAAGTGTCTAGGTTGTTAGACGTAGCTTGTAGATTTGCTTCATTTGTCATTCATATCCAATTTCATTTCGTGAGCTTCGTTTTGGGGCTGGATTCACAATTTTGTTCCATGCTTTGCCGTATATCAACCCAATTTCAGCAGAAAAAAATCACTACATCCTTCGTGACAGTGTTCCTCGCCTGAATTCGTGGCGCTGTGTCATGCGGGTGTCAAAGAGAATATAGGTGCGAGAGTGAATGTTTGGTCAGCGCCCGTTCAATCATTCAAGTCAAGCGAGAGAACGCCACCACCTTTGAATCCTTTGACGCGCGGATGAATATCATCAAGCCGAGAGTACAATCGACGTGGCCCACGGAAAACATATGCGGAAAATTTATATGCGCGCGTTGTAATTATTGCTCGCAAGAGTTCCTTCAATGGCTCTCATTTTTTCAAAGGTGCGGTTTTAATTCATTACCGATATTCGAACTGTCGAACTTCGCTCGCGTTTATTATTCCATCCCTTGCGGTTAAACCTTTCGGTCTGCGAATGGATTAATATTGAAAGAATTAATTTCGCAACACTGTTTTCCCCATTCGTTCTTAATTATGCATGGAGATTTTTTTAAATGCATTAAGGCTTTAATATTTTATACTTTGACACTGACCAGAATTCAGTTTTCAAAAAAATGTTATTTCCGTGGGTATTCCCGCGTGGATCATGGCGCCTCCTTCATTTTAATCCCAACCGCCCTCTCTTTATCTCTCTCGTCCCAAACGACCCCCCCCTCTCATCCCTCCCCTTTCCATCCCCCCCCACACCCAACGTATTCTTGATAAATCCCTGGGGACAGTCCCGACCACAGAGAGAGTTTTGCATCCTGCTCTTCCCGCTTTATCGCCGATCCGCACAGCTTCCCCAATTCCAAATTCCTTCCGTTCCTCTCCCATCCGGCTGTCGAGATATTCCCTCACGACTAGAGAGGTAATTCACATTGATCGTTAATGGCCTTTGGATTTCATGCACTTCTGCGTCCGGAGTAATTTGGTAATCGTGTCATTTACCTATTATATTTAAACCGAGGTATTTGATTGTTCGTACATTTCCTGGTCATTTTCATGGAATTAAAATAGGTTATCAGGTTAGTGCGTTGGCTAGGGTACCCACTATCCATGCCATCCCGAGGCTTCAGCTTTGAATCTAGGAGGTAGTGGAGATTTTTCAGTGATATCTGCTTGTGTATCATGTGCAAAGCACCCGTCTGAGGGGATTCAAAACTGTTGACGCCATAACGCCTCTCGTTGCCAGAGGCTGCCATTGCCTTCGCCGGATTGCTATCTACACATCCCTGAACGTTTTATCATTTTCAGCGTAAATCCTTCCCTAACTAGCCTAGTGTCTATCACACAAATGACCAATCAGACGCCTCTTACAAGTAATCAAACAGCCAAATATTGTGTCGCTGTTTATTGCACCAGCCTTAATATCTCGAATAGATGTTGGTGAGAGTTACCTGCCGCCTTTCGCTACAGACCGAGGGATCTAGGCTTCCATTTTAGGTGGTATCTCTTTGAAAATCCCGACCGAAATTCCCACATTCTAAACGCCTTACATAAAGTCGCTTTAGACTTAACGTGGGTAGCCCACGTATACTTGGGGTTAGTACAAGGTGTTCTGTGCCATCACCTGTTAATCAACCCTCAAGAGTGTGAATAATTTAAGTAGTTGTGTTTTACAATCAAATTATATTTTATATTTGTTTATTTAATAAAACTTCATTGCAATTAGGCAATTATCCCAGTAGCAACGTTAGATCGAAACTAAAAATAGAATAAAGGAAATAAAAGGGAATAAAAATTCATGTTTATAATTACGTGAAGTAATTTCTTAAGTTTTTACATTATCAGGAAACATTGTTGAATATCTTTGGGGAACCCATTCCGTTCTTTATTTCCTCGATTCAAAGAGTGTCTTCTAATGTTGGTTTTTTTGTTGTCTACATTTTATTTCAAAGCCATGTTCTTTCCATTCTAAGTACCAGGGAGTGTGCAATCTTTTAGTAATGTCTTCCCAAGCCTATTCTTATTTAGCAATATATTTACATAGTCTATTTTCCATCCTTCTCGAAGATCCTACAATTTCCATTCCAGAGACCTATCATTGCTGTGGCACTATCCGTGCAATATTCATTGCCTAAAATATATGCCTGGCTGCAATCGTGAGTAAAGAAAAGAAATATTTGCTTCAGTGTTTTTTCCGATCAATCTTTCTCATTTTTTAGCTTTTTTCTGACTTTAGGATGCAATATGGGACTGGAATTTGATTACTATAGTCAATCGAAAAACAAAAACGGGCTAATTTTTTTCCTTCTAGCGTGATATGACGCAGTCTTTGAATTTTAAGTGATTCTCATCCCAGGTCTTTCGCTATCCTGGTGACACTTTTTAGCAAAACTCAATTCTTTTAGCAATGGGCGGGAGGAAAAATTTATATCCAATTCAGTTCAAGAGTTAAATATTTTTTAATTGAATCACAAATGCTCGCAATATAAATCTCAAAGCGATTGGGTGCAGTGATGCGACTTAGAAAATAATTAGCATAGGCATAGCATAGAATGCCTTATGCATTGCAAGTTCCTCAGCAATCCAAGACTTTGATGGAGTGCTAGTGGCGCTTGGAGCACCAGCTACTTCTTCTGAATCTAATTGACACTGGAGTCGTGGGTCCTCCACGTGAGTGCATCCCCCGGCCTAAAGATCGCGCTTATCGCCAGGAGTCGGCGGGGAGTAGGAAAGGATAGGTAGGAAAGGGTATGGGAAAGGGTAGCTTCCGTCTCCAGAGCCATTTATTAGGCTGAGAAGCATAGAACGGAACGCGAAACAAGCATTTGCTTTTTAGCGTTGCCTGCGAGGAATTCTATTGAGAAGAAAACATCAGAATGGCAACCCGTCTTTGTCCAACTGGGTCTGCTAGATGAATCTAATTGACAGTGGAATCAGACATGGTTGCTTGGTAGTCCCGACGACAAGCCAAGGAGTTGGTCGATCACCATTCAAAATAAACTTCGGTGGACGATTTCAACGGAATGAAATCATATCCGGCTAATAAAGTAAGATTTCCAAGTCCAACAGACTCCTGTGCGACCCTTCTTGTGAGTGCAGGCTTTAATGCTTTTCACATTTCAAAAATCTTTTTCAGGGAGTATATTCCGCAATGATTCGTCCCTCCACTTCCAAACATGCCCTAGACGGGTCAATTCACATTACCATTCCGTGACCCTTGACTACATTTCGTTTGCATATGATTTTCGGGAAAAATAATTTCAACCGCACATTAGTATTCCCTTTATCTACTCCAAGCAGTTAGACAGAACTATCGGGCTTTTGAAAATGTTTTCCCTTGAACATTATATCATTAATGGATCCAGAACAATTTCTCACTATGAAGGCAGCAGGAGGAAGCCAACGGACGTCTGGTTGTTCTTCGGGTCCACAGTGTGTGGGTATAAGATGTGAGAGTTTTCATAACATTCTTAGTTAAACTCACCGACCCTTGTGAAAGGAGCATTGAGGAAATAATTAAATACTGCGCTCGTATTAAACACACTTACTAAAGTAACTTAAAACACAGCTTGTGAAAACGATGCTATTTTAAATCTATCCACTGGTGTTGATGATTGGGATAGCGAACATGTTTTATAATGGACTGGGAATTATTCAGTTGCATTCCCATTGCTTCAACTCAAATAGTGACAAAAAAGCTTTCCACATGCGGCCTATTAGTTTCATCATGCCAAAAATACCAAAGCCTTTGATATTTATGGAAAGTATTTTTTATAGTACGTGACGAGGATGCAATAAAAACTCGTCCAGAATTCTAATAATGGTGTAACTACGGGCTAGAACGAATACTCCAGGCTGTTAAAAAAATGGGTGTGTAAAGTTGTTTGCTGCTGCAATTAAATGAATGTCATCAAGTTTATAAAATTGTTAAAATGAGATATTTAAAGCCTTTCTCGAAATAGCGTAGTTATTTTTTCAACTTTTGTATTTTATGTTTCTCTTTTATAACTTCGATACTTAGAATTGCTAAACACATGTATAATTATTAATCAGTGTAAACCTACTTTGTTACTAGGTGAGTTTGAACAATGAGTTACAAGAGAGTCCTTAATAGTGAGCGTACTTCCTCAAGATCCTTCCTTGTAGTCGGTTAAGGTGTTAGGTGCTAATACTAGTAGTATTAAATCGCATTAAACCAATGACACAAAAACCTCGCACATTGACAATAGCAATGCCTTCGCGGGGATACGAACCCGAGTGGCTAGCACCGTGTTAAATATGTTTCTTTTCACCAAAAAGTGCACTATGTTAAATTCATTGCTTTTAATTGGCTACTTGGATCTTTATATGTGAAGCTATTGATCATAGTCACGTAATTTTAAGTTTATTGTTGAGTGTTAAAGTTCTTTCGTGACATTTTTACTAACCATATCCTTTTCAAATATCTTGGGGGCTGAGAAGAGGCAGGACTAAAATTTGTGGGGGTGGGTGCCTTTCATCTACATCTACATACTACCCCGCAAGCGGCTTCAATAGCCGTGTGGCAGGGGATGTTAGAACACCAGCCGTTTACATATAAAAAGGAAACGCTCTAATGAAATTACGCATTGCATTTATTGAAGTCCCTTATTGTTCGGGGGAAAAACGAATTCCCATACCTATCCGTTCGGCAAAATATCTCTCTTAATTTATCGTTTCTGTCGGACATGGAAATATAGTGGGGTTCTAATATGATGTTCTCCGTGTCGCTCTTAAAGATATCTATTCTCAATTGCTCAAGTAATCTAAG
Source organism: Pyrrhosoma nymphula (assembly GCA_963573305.1). Lineage (NCBI taxonomy): Eukaryota > Metazoa > Arthropoda > Insecta > Odonata > Coenagrionidae > Pyrrhosoma > Pyrrhosoma nymphula. The sequence continues at coordinate 129,447,870 of OY754337.1, read as the reverse complement.
CCTAGCGCGCAGCCTCCGAGTCTCTAGCGGCTCCCAGCCTAATTCGTTTAATATCTGTGTAACGCTGTCAGTACGCCCGTAGCAGTTTTTGACGAATCGCGCATCTTAGAGCAACTGATTGATTCAAGAGTGGAATTTTTAGAACAAAAACGATAACAGTAAGAAAAATAATATGCTATTTCCCTCTAAAACGGCAGCAGCAGGAATGCGTTTACCAACATAATTCGCTGTCAATATCATTCTCGTCATATTACGCAAAATTTTAATGAAAGAAAAATCGTAGCACAAAAGTTTCGCAATAAATGGCCTGTTTTATTTAATATTGAATATAAGCCAATATATAGTATTTACTGGTACAGGACTTGATCAATATCCATCAACACGGACCATAAAATACCGATCACCACCACCAAGAAACACCGATCGAGACGGACCAGAAACACCAAAAGTTTGGCAACACAGCAAGCAGATTCACGAAGTAGACACAACAAAGGTCTGACAATGAGAGCGAGTCTGAATTTCCGAGAGGCTAGGCCACGCCTACTGAATCCTAGTTGGCTCTGAGAAAGTCACGTGACGAGCGTCTTTCTCTTCGCTGCTCACACCCACAAATGTTAGTCCTGCCTCTCTCAGCCCCCAAGACATTTGAAAATGATATTAACAACATTTCATCAGTATTTGCAAGTGCCATCCTCCCAATGTTTTACGCTATAAATTCACCAATTTTCAAACATGTTTGTTTTACCTAATCGTGAAACTTTCCATCTTTTAGGAAAATGTGAAATAGCATGCCTGATGCTCACGGTTTTTTATGGTTAACTAATGCCTTAAAAAGCTGTTATGAGTGAGTGTTTATCTGTATACCTCAGTTTCTTGAGGCGAATGTAATTAAATCTGAATCAAAAACGTCATCCGCTTTCATAAATCCGCAAATCGTTTTACTGCAGCTCTCTCAGCTAAACCCTGTCATGCGTTCGAAAGTCTTCTCATTTTAACACCAAGGTCTCTCTCGGTTATCTCACCGGAAATGTCTCCTCCCATTAATTGATTTTTAAGAGTCACTCATTCTCAGAATACTACCGTTTAGTTTGTTTTCTACATCACTTTCTTTTCATTTCTTAATCTGCCTCTTCGTGGGACCACTTCATTGACGATACTTTCTTTCTGTTTTCTCTTCACCGCTCTTCTCACTTCTACATCTACATCGACGAAGTACCGCACAAGCCACCACTAGGGTGTGTGGCACGGGGTGATTCCACACCAGGCATGCAGCACTCGTCCCAGAACAAATCAGAACCTCGCACGCCCCACCCCCCTGCCCCTAGGCGCAGGCCAAAAGCAGTCAGGAGAACAGTACGCAATCCAACCGGAAACTGGGAGAGTGATACGTAAAAGAACATACAAACATGCAGAAAAATGCTATACACACATCTTACAGGTTAATATTACTGATACTGTTAATTTATGAATGCTACGAGATGCTACTTCATGCAGAGAACAAAATAAAATAATGCCGGACAAATCGACCGGTGTGAAGTGTTAGTAATGATGTTGTGTTATTAAGAACCAGCGAAACTTCCATTCCTTTCGTTTTCTTCGCTCTATGGCTGCATGCTGAACATGGATACATTTTAATTTGGAAATCATACTCATATTTCAGGAGAAGATGAATGTATAAACTAGACTAAAGCTAGAATTTGCAGCATTCCAGCTGTAATTATTGAGCTAAGAGCACTTGTTCCTCTCTCTCTCTTCTGTCATCTGCTCCCTCATTCGTTCTGCCCGTATATTCCCGGGGAATACGGGCATCCCCCTTTTTGGGAGTACTTTTTGCCCGGTCTCCTTCTCCACGCCATTGTTTTATACGATGCCCTCGACCCCCCCGGGGCATTTCCATCATTTTGGCCACGGCACCGTGAAATGGACGACTTCCAAAATTGCCAAAATTTCATTGCGAGTCCATTTTTCTTGGCTCGCATTGCACGGACGATAAGCAAAAACCATTCGGGAGCACCCACACCCGGCCTTTGGCCGCAGAGCGAACCGCCCCTCACCACTGCGTCCCACTGGAAAATTATAACGGCGAACCGAATTACGGGCGCGATAAAATAATTCCGCGTTTAAACATCGCCATTTCAATTAGGTACGGCCGTCACTCACACGGACGGACAGAGAGATATGACGATTACAAGACTGATATTTGCCTCTCGCCATTTTGGGAGCCCGTCATTGGAATGGAATGCGATTGTACCTCGACACTGAGCCACTCTCTCTCTCTCTCTCTCATTACGTTTCACTTTTGTTTATGTTTTTTGGCTCCCCGTTATTGAGGACAGAAAATAATTTTCGCAACCTAATTTATGCCCGCTCCCGTTTCCCAGTCCCCTGCTCCGAGTGACGTGGTGTGTTGAGAACAAGTGATGATGTAAATAAATCAAGCCATAGCATATTATACTCGCACTATAAAATAAATTCATAAAATTTATTTATGTTTATTTTAAATGTCAAACTGCTGTGACAAATAGTGCGACGCCAATCGCGGTCATATTTGTACGAGTGCGAAAAAATATCTTGATTTTGAATTTCGACGGATCAAATGTAGCCTTGCTTTCGTCCACTATATTTTATAAAATATTACTTTTGGTGGAAAATAATTGCTCAAAGTAATGCGATAAGATAAATGAAGCATGTTTTGCGTGACATGTGTTTAATTATTTTTCGTGGCAGAGTTTTATAAGTTGGATTGAGTTAAATAATAGATAGTTATAACTCTCGTATCGAGATTTGTTAATCGTCAGGTTTTGGTTTACTTATGATTTTACTTTATGATTTACTTATGACTTAATTTGGTTTTAAGGCTACTGATGTAAGTCTTAAAACAGGTTCTCCTTCAAGGCAACCTAAATTTACTCAAAATTTGCTATTTAAATGTATTTTGTGTATGGAGTAATAATAGACTTACTTACTAACTTACTAATTTACTTACTTCTCTTAAACTCTTGGTTTATTTAGTGCGAACTTACACAGAAGACATATAATTCGCCTAGGCCGGGACTCGAACCTGGATCCCTCGATACCGTGCCGAATGCTTTATCCAGTTAAGCTGCCGAGGCATCCTTCTGTCCTGTGAACATTTGAGAGCTTTATAGGAACAAGATGTTCAGGAGTGCCGGACATTGATGCAACAATCAGTCCACAGCATGCGCTCATTGCCACGACCGTCCTCGAGGATAAAGCCAAACATGTAACGCAATGAAATGTTCGCTCTTTTTACGGAATTCCACAGAGAAAAATCATAGAAATCCAAATAATTAATAAAAATCGTTTCCTCAGTGGAATTTCGCACTTATGTGCACTTGCGGGTGAATCTGTAGAAGGTGATGAGCTGACTACTCCCGATATCCTCAAAATTCCTCTTTAGTAACCGTATAACGGAATATTATGTGAGTGCTTTGTAATTGAGAACACCAGTCTTCGTGTAAGCCGTTCAATGGATGAGTTATTTTTTGATCCCTTTTATTTTGCGGCAGTTGAATGATTCTGAGAGGAAAATAGGCTGGAGTGAATTCTTATTGGATGTGACGGAAAGGATGTCTTTGTTTACTTTGGCCAAAAGTTTGTGGAAGATGGAAGGATAGATGAAGGGATTAAAACGCATATGCTGGAAGGAAATTTGTAAATAATATGTGGAGCACATCCTGGAATAAATGTTTGTTTAAGGAAGCAAACATTTCAGCACAAAAAAGTGTAGTCGAGAGAATGCATGAGAGTAAAATAACAGAGCAGAGTGAATAAAGAAGGGAATAGTTAAAAGAGGAGTGGAGCTTTTAGACCTTGGGATAAATCGATGGGTAAATTTGGCGGAGGAGACTGCGAGGAGGAGTTTAAAGAACAGTGGGGCTTGTACGAATTTTTATTGAAGCAAAAGAGGTACCTACGCAAGGATAGGAAACTGCGAAATAAATTATCGAAACCGAGCCAGTTTCACAGGATTAGCGCCAAGAATCAATCTATTTTTATTGTGCCTTCCACGAAAGAGAACATGTGTCGTAATTGGTATATATATTTAGGCACTAATTTCTTAAATTAATTTCAGCAAATGTCTTATTTTTAGCGTTAATAAATTGAGTATCCAGCAGCTTAGTGCCGTTGACAAGTTTTCTGAGATTCTCTCTTCCAATGCTTAAAGTTATCATGCACTAAGATATGAAGATTTAATATTTCTCCTTAATTCACGTTATAGAGTGGAGGTATGGATTGATAGTTGAAAATGAAATCGAGAGTACTCAAATTTGTTTCGAATACTAACCCAAAATGCTTGTATCATCTAGCTGCATTATTTTTCTCTGCTTAACACCATACACATAATCAGTTTGAAGCTTAGCGTTGTTAAGGTCGGAAGCTTTGCTAATGGATCAAAAGTATTGCATTACTATATGCGTTATTTTCATAAATAATTACTGCCTTCATGGTAAAAAGTATCTTTAAGATTATTTTTTAAAAGACCTTTGCATAACTTTTGCCATTACTGATAGAAGTCTACCAAGGCTATTCAAGAAAGGGCAGTAAAGGCCTGCTATCGTGATTCATTCAATTAGTCTTTTCCTTTGTAGAAATTTCATCTATTTCGATGCTCGCTCCATTACATTCTATGCCACAAAGTTCCATCGCCATGTGTATTCTTACTTCACGCAGTCATTGTCACATGATGTTACATGTAAGCATAATATTCCAATTCCGAGCGAGAAAAGTTGGATTTTCGAAAACCCTGTCACAAGAGGATGGAGAGGAAAATAACATTCCGTCTCGTTGGTTGGAAATGATTATCCTTTCCATTGTAACTCTTCAAAACTCATCTTTGAATTCAACGGACGCTCCGAGAAATACATGTCCTCTTTGTGGTTAATTGAAAAAATAATAATAATATTGTGCATGACATGTGCGTGCGAGAGCTTATTTCGCTTGACATGCCTCCATATAATGACTTATTCATGAAGTCATTTCACCAAACCTTTATACGTATACACACAGACACACACACACATATATATATAGCCTTTGCTTGTTTGGTGAAAAAAATAATTTTCCTTCCAATTTTATCAATATTTTCTTGAGCTCGAGGCAAAGAGAATCCCTGGGTTATTATTTTTTTTATATAATAACGCCGTCCCATGTCGCGGTCCCGGGAGTCTGTGCTCAGAGAGAGAGACCCTCCTCTCTCTGGCGTGGATTATGGTCGGAGGGGGGGGTGGAGGAGGGTCAAGACAAACTGCTGGGACATGAGATAGGGCGTTGCCACGCATGAGCACGCCGGACGGGTCGGGTTTACATGGCGATCGTGAGCGTTGCGACCCAAGAGAAGAACATCCAAGAGAGGGAGAGAGATGCCATCTCTCTCTCTCACACTCCCTCCAAACTGCCCCTCCCCTCCTGCTTGGTCTCTCTCTCTCTCTCTCTCTTATCAGCGAGAGGAGCGCTCGAGTCGTGTGGTGTCCATCCCTTCCCTTCCCTTGCTCTTCAACGCCACCGTTTCTGGCAGCAACGGGAGTGAATATCACCCAACTCCTCTCCAATGTCAACCCTTCCCACTCTACCCAAATCAGGCAGTCGAGCATGCCTTTTTTTGCCTCATCCACCATTGATCAATCTCGTGCCCCAAAGTTGTGGTTTTACTCTGAAAAATAGGGCAGAAATATTCTCAAAATTCCAAACAATTCAGTTAAAGTCTTGATGAAAGCGGGATTTCCACGGGAAGTAGGAGAATCGCTGCCTTTGGAAACTACCAGGGTTTAGTAGTAATTGTTGCACTAGAGAAAGAGAGAGGATAGCGTGAGCCCCTTACTGTTCTGTATTTCCCTCCTATCCCTGTCCTTTCGTCTGCGACGAGGTAGAGGATACATGTGTGGTGTTTCAGATGACAGGACGCATAAGGTCACCCATTTGTTTTACATGGATGACCAGAAGCGAATGACCTTTGCACTGCCCTGGACACCGTACTGGAATAAAGTGATGCTATAGATAGGGATGGAGTTCGGACTGGACAAGTGTGCATCCATCCACCTGGCGAGAGGAAGATTTTCGGAGATCAAAGAAGACTCGTTGACGGGAGCGTCATTCGTCAACTCGAGGACGATGACAGCTATGAGTACCTCGGCTTCCCCCAGCGCCGAATGCAGTAGGTTGTAGCAGTGAAGGAAAGAATCTTCGCCAAGTACAGACAGACTCTCATTGTCAAACAAATCTGGAGTACTGAGCTGTTCGGCCAGAACAAGGTTGTTGCCATGAACATGTTCGCGGTTCCTACACTGCTGTATATGTTCGGTTGCATAAAATGGAACGTCAACGAGTTGCAGAACCTCGATAGGGAAAAGAGGAAGATGATAACCATCTTAATAAGTCTTTATCCTAAATCTTCCGCCAGATTGCATCTCCCTCGCAATGTAGGTGGTAGTGGACTGATTCTGGAGTGTCTCCACAACAGAGTAGCCCTTGGTGCAGTACGCCTAGTGTTAAAAAGCACCGAGTCCCTGCTAAATCTCGTGAGAGAAGAGAGAGAGTGCGGGCGCAGGGGCGTTTCTCCTCCAGGTAGCAAAGAGGGGAGTGGAAGAAACCAGTCTCGACTTCGGCCCGTCATCCGACGGAAGTGACGATGACACGACCATCTTGTCATTGATGGCAGACGCCCTCAAGCTAAAAATTTATAAAAGACAGGCATAAGGCCATGCTCAAGGAGCATACCGATAATCCAAGGCATGGATGTTTGTATTGAAACATGGAAAAACATTGACTATCGAAAGATCTTCCGTTTGCCTTCCTACGCTCTCTTCCTACGCTGGTCTTGAGTTCGAGATTGAGGGTATCTACCTCACTCGCCAGGATGGTGTCATAAACACACTCGTGTACCGCCGTATTATATTCAAGGTGGAGGTCGCGGACACGAGATTTAGGGCGTGCCAAGCCTCGCCAGAGCCTTTTAGCCACCGTATCTCCGGCTGTAGTTATTACGCCAGGTCTGCGTATTGCTCGGTACAACGCGGCTCATCGGATTCTATACTTTCACCTACGACACCATTATAACATCGACGAAACACCTGTGCTTCCATATGTCCCCGGAGATATTGAGTCCGTCGTGGAGAACGATAAATGCGCAATCTGGTGGAATTACTCCTTCTCCACCACCACCAGGCAGTTGGAGGAGACCAAGCCTGATATCGTTCTCCTCGTCCACCTCACACACTCAGTGAAGTCAAAGGCACGCTGCTGAATAGTGTCAAGTTAATGTCATCCTGCGTGGCAGAGGCGGAATCATTGGTTGCACGATTGCAGGTCATCCTGGGGTCACTCCACCTGATGCTGATTGTTGTAGATTCTTCGTTAATGACTAATTACGAAAATATGAGTCGTGGCCAATTTCGGTGAATTTTTTAAATGATATGGAAAATGAATCAATATCAGTATGGAGTGAAAACATCATAATAATTATCACTTAAGTCAATGTAAGATGAACAAGCATCAGTCTATAGGAGATTCATTTAAATGCCCACATGTCTTCTCACGGCCCCATCTGATAGCATTCGATGTCGACTTATTCGATGTCGTTTGGGAATTAAGTTTTTTCGTTGTTAATGGCATGCCAGTGCGGTACAAAACTTTTCAAGAACTAAGCTCACTATTTTGGCGACAAACAGCAGTTTAGAAAGATAATTAACTCCTATTTATCGAAAAATCTATTATGGAATAAGAGTAATGACGCCTAAGATGAGATATTTCACTCCTTTATTTGCCTGTTGCTATATCCGCCGTAAACGCGAGGAACGGCCGCCGGGATTCCATATCAGTTCACACCAAAATATTTGCACGAGTCTGTCTAAACATCTTCATTCGTGTTTGAAATAAAAAGATTTTAAAGACATCATTATTAGCTAAATAAATTGCATATTTGGTTCATGTTTGACGTGGTATTACATCGCAGCAACATATGAATGTCCCTACAGATGTTTTGAGAACCTTGTAACAATGTAACGTAATTCATTTCATTACGCTTCAATTGTTAATTTCTGCTCTAAATCTTCAACGCTGAGTTGGAGTGGGAGTAAGTATTGAAGGGGGCAAAAAATTACCATGAATGATACCCATTGGTTGAAATTGGTTTTATAAAGACGTGTGGTGCGTACATGTGCAAATATTGGATAAGAGCTCATTATCTAACTTCTCCAAGCTTATTGAACACTCTGTGTGACAAATAGTAAAGTGATATCAATGTTCAACAAAAAATCTCTTTTTTTCTCTTCTTGCGTCCTGAATTCAAGTTACATTCATTTGTAAAATTTGAACTTAAGTTAAAACACCTATCTGTCAAGTATTTACTCTAGTAAATTACTGTTCCTTGGATTAATGGAATATAATTTTGTAGCAGTGAAGAAGATGACGTAACGCTGGAATTACTCGCGAATTTGATCTGCTTCCTCACATATATACATTTAACATTTTTTATCAAAGTTTACATTCTAACTAATTTTTGTGATTTAATCACTTACCTGCCCATAACCGAATTCCGGTCGAGATGGATTTTGCCATAAATCTTTCGGAAGGGACTCCTTTGAATAGAGTAGAGAGATATCTTTTGAGTCAATAGGACTTGGAGACTTTTTAGCTTTTTTCAGTCACCTCTTCAGATTTCTCCGAAATATAAAAAAAAGGAAAGATTTCTTCACTTCACCACCCCAACCATCTCATTTCCATACTCCTCGACCCTCTTCACTTTTTCTCACGGTTTTTCGCTAATGTCCCATCTCATTCCAGAATCACGCTTTTCCGATTTCTTTTCTCCTTCTCTTGAAATTCTCCGGACGGGTACATTTCGTTTTTGCGCCCCGGGGTTAGCCATGGGGGGGAAGGGGAGGGAGGGGGTTTCACAGAGAGAGGGGAAGAAGGCTATAAGGGGGACTGTGCTGCTGGTGGGCGAATGTCGAACCCCTACCTCCCCCAACTCCGGGCGTCCAGCTTTTACAAATTCGCCCTGCGGAAAAGGGTGATTGTTATGCCCGGATTCCTTCAAAAGCCCGGATGCCACAAAGGGGGCGCATGTTTTTCATTCACTTGACCGACCACACTAAATTTCGTATCATGCGATATAGGAATCGCAGTATTTCTCACAAGCAATTGTCTGCGAGGAGTCCATTTTAAGAATCGGCTCTATTTCTCCACGAGTTTATATTAAACCCGTACCTTACGATACCTCGTTCGTTCCTCGGAATTAAGTTCAAAAGCTGGTATGATATAAGCAGCACGGTAAGGTTTCACATAATCATTGAACTTTCAGTGGTAAGGAGGTGGAATATTCACTCAAATATTAGAGGCAATATCAAATAATGCTTCCCAGAGAACCTGACGTGTTGTTACGTGCGTGGGTGCAAAAACAACTCTTCTTGTTTCCGTAACACTTCAAATACCTTTATTTCCCTAAATATGTTAACACAGTCACATTAAAGTTATACACAAAATACATCATTCCCCAAATTCCCTCTTGTTTATCTTCTCTCGTCAATAGCCACCGTTGCCAAGGCTCTGGATGATTCCTCCGCTACGATATATTCCGTTTCTACCAAAATGTTTCGTTGAATCTGAAGTTGAATTTTCTCAAACGGTTGATAGGTCCCTGAATTCTTCATTTGGTTGTTTTTTTTATTTCATTGCTGATTTTAGTCAGAGACCGATACAATTTTTTTCTCGCAAAATACTCATGCACCTTCCGAGCGTCGAAGGAGTCATCTTGATGGGCGTTATTGGCGAGAAAACCATATTCCTTCTCTGGTAGCATTTCAAAATTGGTGGCTTTGATTGGTTTAGTCCGTGCGAGACGTATAGCAGGGCGCAGCTGAGGAAACACTGAGTCAATACTCTCTGAGAGTTTATAACTTCTGGTATTCATAAAACTTTAACAATTTTTTAGATGATAAGTAACATATATTTAGCAACTTTGGCAGCAGACCACCAAAACAGCTGTCGGAACGATTTCACATATTTTTAATTTCAAATCAAGAAAATCAATAATGGTCGCAAGGAGGTACTTATATGCGCAATGAGGCTGAAGTCAAAAAGTAAAGGTCGCACTGTGATTGTAAATCCTAACTTGATTGGTCGAAGGCCTCTAGATTTTACTGACAGTGAGTATCCAACTAGGGTCGCGTCATTTATGGATTGTTCAGCGAATAGTGATAATGCTTGCCACCCTGGCAAGTGGTGAAGTACATACTGGTGAAGTATCGCACGACACTGGACACACATCGTGCTAGGTCTTCGAGCTGGGGCGTCGGTTATCGCACTCCGGGATAATTATAACATGCGAAAATAAAAATTTTATTTTTTTAAATATTTTTATATGCTTTCATCGATTCTGTATTTTAGAATTTCCATGTCCTGTCGGAATGAGATTATTATCGCTTGAATAATTTCAAATGTAGAATGGGATACGGTGATGACACCATGTGATAATCTGTTATTCTCGCTTGCTATAATTATCACGACGTTTACATAGTTTCCCTTCCCCCCCCTGACTCAAGTACCGAGAGGGGCGGACTTTTAAATAAAATACAGAAAAAATAAAGGCTAACCACCGCTACCCGTGGGAAGTAATTGAACTGAAACAATAATATATTTGGCCAACGATTAACCCGAGTGGAGTGGTCGCTAAGCAACATATATCACGCGAGCGGTCGCGAGACTTAATCTCACACTCAGGTGTATCATTGGTTATCTATCATAGATCATTTATTGTCAATATATTACACAATATTTAAATTTAATTTAATTCTCTTAATGTTCACTTGAAACAATGATTTCCACATATACACAATTACTGATACAATTACGTAATAATTGCAACGTTTACTGGCGAAGATATCGTTGGGTATCAATGAAGAAAATTACCATTCTCAAGAAGAAATATTTATTCATGAGGACATACTTCCTCATAACTCACAAATTTGCATTAACGTATCTGCTCTCCACGAAATGATTCAACTATTCCCGCGTGTTGCGAAAGTGTAACGCAACTGAGTGATTATTCAAAAACACTAACGTCAGTGGTCGCGCGATGAGAAAAAGTCTCACACCTTGTAGCCTACGTAATCAGACATGTCATTACACAGCTGCGGACGTTTCATTTATACTTTATGAGGCGGTCGGTCAATAGGAAGAGATAAAAAGTCAGCTAGAAGGAAAGGGAACTCATGATTACAAAGTGAGCACAAGTTTAAATTTGGTGTGAGAGGAAATGTCATTGCGCGACCAATCGCGGGTTTATAGCAATTGCTATTTTCACCTATTACGCAAATATTCCGGTTGAATTAGCTTTTTAGGGTCTTAGTTATCTGCTTAGGTGTTCAGCGGTTGTATTTGGTGGTTCCATAGGCAGTGATTAATTATTAATTACGTGTAGCGTGGTAGCAACAGAGCGTTGGTCATAAAAAATGCCATTTTGAAATCCTCCCAGCATTCCTTGCCCCGTCGGCGTATGCTATCGTACGATAAATTCAGTACTTTAGATAAATGGCTGCAGAGGCACCCTTGGCAGGAACTTTTGCCATGTAAGCCGTGGCTTTAGGAGGAAATTAGTAAAAAACCTGAACACCCATTACCGATTAATCGTCTGATACAGGATTGTCCCATTTTTAATATCCCCGTATATGCTCACAATAATGATTATAATGTAATTTAAGCTGTTGTTGTGATACACTGGCGTTGCTTATTTAAGTGGTGGTAAAGAGCTACAGATATATTTTAATTTTCTGGTGTATTGAGAGATATGTCACAATCAGGATTGCAAGATGAGTCAAGCTTTAAGTCGCTGGGAGAAGTTACTCAAAATCGCCGAACCTTGTTTTCCTGCCTTCGAGCAACTCTAATATCCCGACACAGCTTAGTTGGACCTTATCGTCAGATTTTTAGTTTAAAGTCGTAGTTAAAAAGGAACAATACATGTTCTTTTATTGTAAATGATGGGATCAAACCTTTTCAACCACGCTTTCGTAATTCCTATTGTAATTTTGGACTTCCACGTTTGACTCCTACATCTTGACCTCCGCACACTCAAAAACTCCTGAGCGAATGAAGAATTCGGGAGATGAGTCTTAGCGCAAGAGGTTACCCTTCGTGTTCGGTTGGGCTAATTTACCAAAAACATTTATAGTCGTCCGATGGTTAGTAGCACTGTTAACACTGTATCAGCCATCTCGTTTCCCATTGTCTATTGCCCAAAATATTGCAATATCCAGCCGTGGAATCGCCCATACTGCAACTGGCGCAGGTTGTTGAAAACTGATCGCGTTGTGAGAGTTCAAGTCGCCCAATGTGCAATAAATTGCCCATATTTTCTGGCGTGCCATCTCATAATTGTCTCGGTAAACTCGGCTCTCGGTAAACTCGGTAAACTCGGCTAAACTCGTGTCACTAAGCTGTTCGTTAGCCATTACACCTAATGTCGTTTTCAATTTATGAGCGTTGCTTACCAACTGATATTTCAAAATAATTGTTCCATTTTTATCATTTACATTGCATCACAATTATGCACTACACACATTCAATACAAAATCACATCAGATGAAGTTCGAAGACTAACGCATGAGATGTAATGAGTGTACAGGTTCTGTGCCATGGCAAATGAGTCTAATTGACTGATAAAATACCGCAGGATTTTGTTATAACTTTTGTTGGAAAGGAACAAACTTTGCGAATTTCACTGTTTTTTTTATTCACTATCTGAAGGGTTATTTTGTAATCTCACCTTTTTAGTGACTCTTTAGTGGAAAGGCGGGAGTTCCGTTTCCCTCTCTTAATGATCGGCTCACGAACGGTTCGTGAATTGTCGAAGCTTTAATTACCTTATATCAAATAAAAGATGCCGAGACTATCGAATACCAAGATTGCTCAACAACTTACATCGAAGATATCTCACACTGTACATACCACGAAAATCTAAATTCAGTCAAAACTACAAGCGACATGTAAGCGATCACTCAATATTTAAAAAAAAATTAAGTGCATCTAGTTAGTGTTCGATTCACAAGCACGGGAAATATCTACCAAGAACGTAGATTTTAAGGCAATATTTGTTAAAATTATAAAATTATGGTATAAATAACTGAATTCCATTCTCCATACAGTGGCGGATAGGCACACAAAAACAAAGGTATCAGCAACGTTGTTTGGAAAATATTGATACGAAATATATACACAGATAAATCAAGCTAATAATAACATAAGCATTTCAAACAAAGCATACCTTCAAGTGTCCAATATATTGGAGTGGAAAATGCTGAAGTTCTTCACGTTTAGCAAATTACAACAATACGATTTAAAATTGTTTGTATCTTTCGCGCCCTTGTTTATTTTCCAACTCAAGCTTCAAGTGGAAACGATGGTGGCTCCATGTCACGTTCTTTATGACAGGTGAGATGGAACTAATATGGCAGGCGGAGGCAGATGAAACGGATCAAGAGTCGAAAGATACGGATCAGAGCGGTTGAATCGTCTCAAAGACCAGCACATGACCGGCAGTTCACCGATTGAGATCCGAAGATGGTCACGCCGCCTGGGTGGCGGAGTTGAACTATGAAAAAGTGACATTTTATGACGTATTCTCACTAAAGTGAGAATACAAAATAACCCCCCCAGATGTCTCAACAGTTCATGTCATATTCATACCTGGAGATGACATAAACTGTTAAAACTGGGGTCTTAAATAAAAAAACTTACATTGAATTTCGCAAAGTTTGTTCCTTTCCATCACGGAGAAATTTCGCATACTTACCCCTGACCATTTACGATTTGTTATAACTTTTGAATATAATTCTCTAGGCTGTTATTCTACGTAGAATTGTGTAGTGGGAACAAAAATAAAAACGAATTCTACTGTAAAGATTCGATTGTTCCCTGCTTTAGAATTTAGTCGTTTATCAAGCACCAGAAATCTGCATTAAACGACTTAACGGATCAATTAGTTAACATTTACATTCCTCACTGATTAGTTACAATATTCTGCAGACTTAAAATATCCATACTTCACTCTTAATAATCTTCTTCCTATCACTTCTTGTTAAGGTGAAATGGATAAATATCGACCTTGTATCGGGATATCGACGTACATCACGGGCTTGATTAGATAGGCCTGTGTTTTTCCTCCCTGCCCTACCCTTAGGCAAGAGAGAGAGAGAGAGCACGTAAGTAAGCTCTCCTCCCTCCTTCCTCCTCTCCCTCCCAAAGCACCTTTTCCCTTCGTCCCTGTAGTAGGTCGTCGTGGCTACCCGAATTCAGAGCATTTGCATAATGAAGGTCCCCCGCAAATGGGCAGCAGATATAGTGTGGGTGGGTGGGGGGGGAGCTAGTGGGAAAGTGTTTTTAGGGATGAGAGGGAGTTGAAGCGAAGGGCAAAGATTAAGGAGGGCAATGTTTGCACGAAGATGAATTCGAGGAAGGTCAACTTTTTCAACTCACAGAAGGCAAACCTCAACTGTAATCGGATGGAACTATGATGGAAGACAATCTTTGGGAATATGATCTGCTCATGCCCTAGCATCCGCAATGCATTTGAGAATGACTTTTGCAAGCTGATTCCTAGTTGAAACCAAGCCAAAGAGCCCGTATTTTTGGGCTAAGCCTAAATAAATTTCTACCTCGTAGAGAGTTTAATGTACTGGTTAAAAAATTCTGTGTTTTATGCAAAGACGTTATCATCATTTCTACTACTGGTGAAACAGTTTTAGGAACACGAAAACTATTCTCCTCTACAAACGTGCTAATGAACGCATTTTCAGATTTAACGTTAAAAATTGTTTACGCCATTTTATGCGCGAACAATTACTCTCCTGTAAGTAGATGTAGCTTCAATGAAGAAAATAAAAGCAAGGTTGATGATTGAAAACGTGAGCGAAAACGGCAAGAACAGAGAATAAGGGGAAACGACGTCGGTCACTGGTCGCACCAGCCGAGCAGGTGCCTTCGTGTGGTTGCTCATAGCTCTCTGGGCCATTTGATCCGTACGTGACGCTTTGACTACCAACGCACGGGCTATAGCGTCTGCTGCTCTGAACAGTTGTATCGTTGCGCAATAATATATCGAAAAACTCTCCTGAGCTTAAATTATTCCTGGTTCCGAAGGAGAGAAAGAGAATCTTGTTGTCCACGTGTCCTTCGTCCATTCTATTACTTCGGGTAATGCTACGACATGAGTAAGTATAGCATTATGAGTTGTTACCATGTTGATTAATTCAACGCTCTCAAATTCCTCACTACAGTGATTGTGTAGCTTGTCTATTTTCATAATGAGAAAATATTGCTCTTTCTCAAACATGTGCGAGTGATATGTCGTGTTCATTTCATACAATGTTCAAAATTTTGGGAAGATCTGATGCTTCCCTGGAGAATATGTTGAATTAGGGCTTCTCGATTCACCCGGCTGGAAACCCGATAAGCCCTAATTCTAAATTTTTAATTTAAATGCAAATTATACAAATATTTATATTTTGAGGCTATCTTAACCTAAGTTCTATATTTGTTTTTTTAAATTCAATTTAACTAGTCACTTTTTCAGAGAGACTTCAGTTTTAATCGATACGCGTTGTCCACGTTGGGGCTGCAAATAGTACTAAAATATAATGTTAATATGAAATGTAGGGTTTGATTTTCTTCCGGCGAATAGCTGGGGTAAATTCTTCACGTTTCGAAGGATGACTTCGTCATGAGGGCCGCCGTTGATCGAAACGTCGACAGAGAAGATAAGATGGAGCCACTAAACCGGACGGAAACCCTTTAGGAATTTTCCTCTTTTATTATGAAGTTGAAAAGTAGCATTTCTTGGTTTTTGGTGCCGAAAATGTGTACTTTGCTTTACTGCGCGCATGCGTTATTGACTGAACGAATTATTTACTGATTCATTCAAGATTCTGTAACCTGAGTTGGAGAGTCATTGTCTTCAAAATGACTAAAAAGGTTTTAAAGTTAAACTCTCGAATTAATGCTTAATTTTATTTTGCATTGTTTTGCGCATATTTCAGCCTTCTTGAGCGCTTTTTCCTCGAGCATAGGTTGCAGAATCATTTCAAAAAGTGCGTAATTTCTTAAATCATAAAAAACGAGAAGAATCATAAAAACCAGTATAGTGACTTTATCTAGTTCATAATATTGAAATAAAGACCTAAGAAATTTAGCAGTCCGAGATTTTCTTCCAGGAGAGCTCTGTAAGTTAATGCAGTTCCAAAAACATATATTTAACAATTGAAAAATCTGAATAGCTAATGCTATGCAATTTCATATGAGTACTGTAAATGATCTTAACTACAAAGTGTAGGCAGGAAAATGTACACCACATTCTGTGGCTCTAAAAACGCAGCATCCATTTATGACATCGGGAAATGGACCGCTTTTCCGTTCTCAACAATATTTATATTTAAAAAAAAAATAGTATTTGCTAACAGTTTCTCGTCAATTAATGCAGGAAAAAAAAAGCTGAATTCATGTTCTAGTGACTGAAAACAATATGCCGGTTTTATAGATTGTTATATACTTTATATAATTGTTATATACTTTAATTGCAAGGGAAGTCATCACCTAAAAAATTATCAGTAGCAAGTCCTCTTATCTCAGATTAATTTAATGTAAACACATAAACATTTCATACAATTTTCATTGCACTAGCGTAATAGATTTTATGTTAATTGCATCAATTCTAAGTTCCGTATTGAAGTGACGAAATGTTAGTTTTCATAATTTCCATTTTTTAAATTCACACTAACTTATCCCTGGCAGATTTTATATCGGATTTTCTGGGACTAAATAAGGAAATAATTCAATTAAAAGGCATTCATACATAAATTGGTGTTCAAGCTGTGTTAAATGTTATCTAAAAGTAAAACTAGATTTAAATTATATTAACTTCCCTCTTTTCTCTAATACACCTAAGACTGAAAATTGACTTATATTTCTTCATTTATTTCTTTTTCATTTAATACTGACTGTCTCGGTCGTTTACGGCTTTAAACAAGTTTTTTCACTATCTTTGAAAATAGTTCTTTCACTTATGAATTTATAGTTATCCGTCGCCTATTTCGTTTACACATTTTATTTCTAGCTCACCTTCGAATTTTTATTTTTCTCTGCATCTCGTGGCAAAGGCGAATCGCTTATTAAGTGGCCAGTATAAGATTCCATCTCCACACAATGAGCTCGGTGCTTCAAAGTTTCAATGGACGAGGAAATGAAGTTTATAAAGATTCCAAAACAATTAAAATCCCGTCGGGATCCTTACGACCACCTACTTATCCCAAGGATAAAGAATTCCAAGAAGCTTCTTTCCCATCCTCCTTCGGTCGCCGACAATCAAGGAGTGCTTAAGGAGAACAGTAAGTAAGCATTCTTCCGGACTCATTGTATCCTTAAGGATCCCTTCCCTCTTGCTGGAGGTGAATTTTCTATTTTAAAAGAAAGTCCTTGAAGCGTATTTCATTAACGGAGATTAACCTCTGTGGGTGGGTGGAGGAAGAAAATATTCTGAGAAGGGAGTATGAGGGGAGTGGATAGGGTTTTTGTGGGGGTAAGGGAAAGGGGGGGAAAGCGCCCGGGGTACGTAAATGGTGGAGCCAGTGCGGTGTTGGAGTGTTGCTAAGGCAACGTGAGACTGTGTGGAGTCACGAGGTTAATGAGGTGGAGGACGGAGGCTCATATAATGGCTGCTAGGGAGTTGTTAAGGGTACGGGAGGGGAGTGGGGAGGGGTGTAGGAGGGGAGTGGTAGGAGGGTCGGTTAGGGAGGTGGGTTTTTGAGGCGGGCGAGGAAGGGAGACGTCCCGGGCGATTGGACTCAAAAGGCACCTCGCTCATGAATCTTCGAAGAGCAATGTAGGCGGAAAAAGGGCGACGCCGTTTCGATCCTCTGTAATGCGTCATGAAAGAAAAACGATATTACTTGAGCGTCTCTTCGGAAAGCGAACCACCCTCCGCAGTCTTACACCAGAATTCCTAATTAAAACGTGAGGGAAGAAAAGTAGAATACTAATACTCGCGGATTTATGTATACAGTTTCGATGAAATTACTTGGTCCGCAGGCCCTTGCACCTGTTGGTTTACCGTGCCGTCCACCTAATTTATTGGTTTTTACCCAAAGGAGACCTAAAAACCTTGTGCCAAAGGTCAAGATGTTCCCGACGAGTATATCCCTATAAGGTCCTTGGGTTCTGGAGAGGTAGCCCAGGTAGCGGTTTCTAATCCTAGTAACTGCTGGTGATTCGCACAGAATGGATGGATGTGGTCATCCGCTTCGCATCGTCTGTCTTCAGTTCCTCTGATACCTTCAACTCGTGTGGAGTGAAGGTATTAACCAATTGACCACCATAGCATTGTCCTCAGTTTGCATATATCTAATGATGGGAGCACTTTTGAATCACCGGAGTAGCTCCACGAGCGCATTCATTAGTTTGCCTCATGCCTTGAATTGACCAAAATGTATGTAAAGGCCACAATCAAGGTATGACAAGTACTAAGCTCAGCAGCACGTGGAATTCACACATTCAAAGTAAGGGATAATTAATGTTGGCTATACCAACAGTGATTTCCTTGAGAAATCAGTTGTCTGAAAAGGTTTTTTAGCTTGGGTTGTTGTTCTCGGATTTTCCCATCGTACGTCTCCCCGGATTGAATCCCACGATCTCCTGGTCAGTGTTTTCAACTCTCCACTCGTTGAGCTATTCTCCATTATACTTAAATGTGACCATATCCCTTTCCTTTAGTCATACTTTCATGTACTTGTATTTGATTGACCTTCGTTATGTTATGCTCTCTATTACTTACAATTCTTCAGGCATTCAATTGACAAAACAGATCGAAATAGAGAATCGCAACGGCAAGCAATCTTTTGCATCACTCGGATAAAAATGTAAAAGTGATTAAGGACGAGATCATTTTTTTCAAAATTTTCCATAGTATAAATTTCCATCCTAGATTTGACTATTGGTGGACCTAAGGTTGTTGTTGAGTATCCTGTGATTTTTATCCAATAAATTACCTTGTAGACTGAATGTTGAGAATATGAAATATAGCTAAAAATTTGTAAAAGGAAAAGGTTCACATTTGTAACCCTATTTCAATCCTCCAAGTGAAACATTTATAAATTTGAAATACAATTACATTTTGAATCCATTATTTCTATCTTTTAATTTTCCTTAGATTGAATCGATTATGAACAATTAATAAAGTACGCAAATCACTTCATAAGAGGCAATCGTAATAAGTTTGTAAACTTAGTTTAAGGTCAGCTGTGCAAGGCTTTGTCATAAAAGGAAACTTATAAACTTAACATTATCCCACAAAAGAATGATGAGTTTTCAGAAGCGAAGAAATATTGAGCACAGCTTAAATTACTGGTGTGAGCAATAAAGCAACCTGACTTGTAGGTGTGAGAATTAATAAATTAAATTGGTGACATTTAAGTAATTACTATATAAACTCGTAGGCTTCCGCGGAGTCGTTCAGATGGCAGTGATGGCTTTTCGGGCTTTCTTCCGCGTGCTTCCACTGTCTTTGATGACTGTTTCGATAGCATTGCAGCTGCCTTCTTCAGGTCAGAAGTGAAGATGCAGGTGTCCGTCTTCACTTCAGACCTGAAGAAGATAGCTGCAATGCTATCGAAACCGTCGTCAACGACAATGGAAACACGTGGAAGGAAGCCCGAAAAGCCATCACTGCCAATTACTATATAAAACGGCTATATCTTGTAAAGTTTTTTAAACTTACTTAAACAAGTCATGCGTGTGTTTATGCTTTAGCGCTATGAATCCCTTTCCCTTCGGTCAGAGAAAGTTGCCATTCCTCTTCCATCATATCGCACTCGGCTGCGAAAATGCGATCGCTTAAATGTCGTTAGCGACTTCGCCTCCAGTCTTCTCAAATAATTTCGTTGTTTTTTCCTTAAAACGTCTCGAAGTCTTGACTTGAGCGCTTAATGCGTCCTGCCCACTGGGCTAATGATCGGATCGGCGGGCGGGATGTGTCTCACGCATAATGAAGGTGGAATTGCGCGCTTGGGATGAGACCTAATCACGTATTCCATTGTTTCCAATGGTGAAAAGGGGGGAGTCGAGGTAGGTGTCCCCCTCTTTACGGTCACAAAGAAAACGAGAAAGCGTTGAGCCGTCAAAACAACCATTCCCTTTTAATAAGGAAGCCACCCTTTCGAAGGAAAAGACAAATCCGTCGGCTCTCCTTCGTAATCAAGAGGATCCAAGGAATTTGGAGATAACGCCCAATCTGAATTTCTCGAGGAGGCGGCGGAGAAGCGACGGCTTGTTTGCGAACGGGGTGGGAAGAAACGAGATATTCGCATTCCGGACCTCGATTGTTTTTCCCTACCTTGCCACCGTGATTTCGCTCCTCAAGGATTCAGCGGGTGCAAAGTGGTCGCATTGGAAGAAAAGAGGAAGAAGAAAGGGACGCGATGGAGCTCAACGAATAATAATTGGACATCTCTCTCTTCAACCCTTCAATCTCTCCCTCCACTCTCAAACCAATTAATGCCCTGAAGATTGTTCCCATTGTTTGGTTTTCAATTTCTTCAGAAGATTCGACGAAGACCTCTCGACTCAATCATATGCCGATCAATCAATGTCCTCTTGTGTTTCGTTAAAAGGAAAACGCTCTCTTGCAAAATGTCCAATCGCATTTGCTCTCCACTTGGCGAATACAAATCAACACGAATAAAACCTAAGCCATTATATTCACGAGACCTAAAATAGAAACACCGCTGGGGCCACTGCTTCAGAATCAAAGAACAGCCCATAGACTGGACGGTATCGGCAAAATACCTTGGGGTTACCCTAGACCAGAGGTCCCCAACCTTTTTGCATTTAAGAGCACATACTATGACTCCGGTGGGGTGGCGGGCACCATTAAATTTTTCAAAGTATATTTATAATTGGACATTAAGTAGAAGACAAAAGTAGAACCAAATATGAACATGTAAATAGGAATAAATGATGAACTACATACAATAAATGCACGTTTAACTTACACAACACAAGCTGGCATCCACTACTCACACCACCACTACTCATGTGAAGACCGAAACGTAAAAGCCGTACAATCGCAGAGCGCAGCGGCGGCTTTCAATGAGCAGCAGGCACATCTAAAACGGTTTGCGAATGCCATGGTGCCATGGCGGGCATACGGTTGGGGACCCCTGCCCTACACCAAAACCTCAGTTTTAAGGGGCATACAGGTATATTAATTCCAAAGTCTATTGGAATACGTGCAGGCCTATTACCTATATTAAAAAATAATACAATACCGGACAAAATTAAGAAAATGATCAACGAGTCTTACTTTAGGTCAGTCCCATTGTACGCGACGCCGGCATGGGCCTTGGCTTATTGAATTAAAAGGAACTTAAATAAAATAAAACTAATTAGAGATAAAATGCCTTAGGTCAATTTTCTAAAATTAAAAGTGCTAAAAATGTCGATAAATAGAAAAAATAAGAAAGATTTTAATAAAGCACAAGCGGTCAATAACTACGAAAAACTAAAAAATAGCGAAATGAAATTACATCGAGAAATAGCAAGTAATACCAAAATCCCATGGGATACATATGTCGGAACTGAAAACGTACAGTTCTTGCAGGCTGTGAGTGTGAAGACAAGAAACTTAAGTCCACGTGAAGTGGAAAAACTCTGGAATAACATAGCGGATTAGCAGCAGGACACAGAGATTCGTTCTCCAGTCTTAATCTATGCGGCCTCCTTGATATTTTCAAGGAACACTCGATTGGGTGTTCAACAAAAGAATAGCAGCAGGCACTCAAGTTAAAAGGATAGGCGGAAGTAGAAAACCCTTAACGGTCGTATATCTTTGGAATGACTTGATGCCCGGGCGTGAGCAATCCGTTCGTCGCGACCAAGGAGGTTAGACGAGAAATGGAGGAGGCTTGACCGTGAACGCTCATGGACGAAAGTGAAGCAAGAATAGGGGTGCTTGGGAAGGATTTTGTGCCGAGTAGGTGTACGGCCAAACCAGTCTCAAAACATCGCCGTGTCTGTGGTTTTTTAACTTAGATTTGACGAAAATCGAACGCTACCGCCGGTCACGTAAGCCAGAGGAAGGACTAAACTGCGCCGACTGCAATGGCGGAATTGGCTTCGAGAATCAAGTGGTAGTATGTCGCCTCCATTTATTTTCTAACCTCCTTGGTCTTGAGTGCGTTCAAGTTAGCAATGCGGTTGCTGTCACTACGCTTATGCCCGCCAAAATTCGTGGCATTGACATGCTAGGGCTCGGAGAAATCGTAGAATGTTGTGACGGCCGTCACTGACCTTTCCTCCCGCTCCCACCTTATTTTGTATTCCCCCTGTCCTGTTTTCCCACCCCACTCTCCCCGGCTCCTGGTCTCGGCACGCCGTGGCCGGCAGTGCACTACGTACGAGGAGTGGGTTTGGAGTGGCTATAAGATTCACAGTGTGCAGTCAAGTGCGACAGCGAGTCATGCGTGGCATGGGAGAGGGGCTATTTAACTTCGCTTCGGGGTTGTCACCGATAGTGAACTTATCCCGCCTCAGTGGCGTGCTCCACCTATCCTTCCCTCCCCCCCCCCCCCACTCACGTGACCCCCCTTCCCTCGAGAAGTTCGTTTTCCGAAGGGGGATGTAAGAGGCGAGTTCAGGTGTCACGAGGCCATTTTCTTTCCTAATTGTGAGGCCTCGACCGCGGAGGCGAAACGAACGCCGCTCAGTCCCTCCTATTCCCGGAACGAGAATCTTCGGCCGTAGAGGCGACGGAATGATGCTTGAGATCCACAAATTGTGAGTTTTCGGCAGCCAAGGCGAAGGAACGACGTCGCTCGGCGAGGTGAAGAGAGAGGAGAAATAAAGCGGAGTCCGGCGTCTTCGCGATTTGAGCAACCGAGCCACCTAGCCGATGGGAGCAAAAGTCTCGAATTGAGTCTTCCGGAGCAGAGACTGACGACGGTGCGAGGCGGATCGGCGAATGCTGGCTGAGATCCTGACATCTTGGTGCTCGGGAGCCTGAGAAGGTGGGTGACTCCCAGGAGCTGAGCGTGATTCGAAATCAGCAATCACGTAAGATCGTCGCTACCCCATAAATCCCTCCGCCGAGCCCTCGCTGCTTTTCCCCTCCGGCGATCCCCTCAATGTCACCATAGTGCCGAACCTCAGTGATTCGATGCCTCATCCCCGATCTCCCAGTTCGACAGGTGGGCTTCGCCCGAAGTGTCTGATCGCGCTATCAGGGGGAAGAACTCAGTACAACTTCCCGCGATTAGTGTCCAATTAACTGTGGTAATTTGCACTTGACCGTCAATACTCCAGATGAGGCATTTTTTTACAATTTCCAATTATTGTCCCCTATGTTAACTTTTCTGCTGGTGCATGAAATCAGGCGGGTGTTCTTTTGTAGGTTTTCATTGATGTCAATAATTCACCGTGGTTTCATCCATATCTCGCATCTCATCCGTCACTAGTTTTTGTCGTTAGGTAGTGTAGCTCTTAGTAGTAGTAGTAATCCTAATACTTGAATCCTTATCTGTTACCTAGCACATACTAACAGCACGCCTAGCATGTTTTCTACATGGGTCTTGTGTCCCTGTCCATCTGTGTAGTTGTAGAATGCATGTATATTGACGGTCACTCTCCATTTTGATGACATCTGTAGTGTAGTGTTGCATGCTTGTGAGGCTTCGCCTCGTGACAAGCATTAGCGATTTATGCTAATGCATAATTAGTCGTAGTTACACTAACTTTAGGGTATAGTGTAATGCATGTTGGTGATTACTCACCCCCTGCCACACACCCCTGAGGTGGCTTGTAGGGTATTTTGTAGATGTAGATGTAGTTCATAGAGTTCATCCTTTTTTTGTGTCATCTACCGTTTCATTTTTTCCTTCTTATGTTGTGTCAAATTGTATGTCTCCAAGACTTTGGAATACATATCAAATTGTCAAATTGAAACCGCGCGGTGTGTGTCAGAGGTCATTTGGGTGCTACCCCATGAGCGAGCAGTCACCTGAACCCCAATGACCCTTTTTTCACCCAACCAACCCAGTCCCGTTTCGGAAAACCTTTTATTTTTTTTAATTTTGGGCAACCGTCTTTTCCAATTCACTTTGGGACGATCGGCTTCCAGGTCGTGCAGAACAGTGCCCCCCGTTTTCGCGGGAGACGGCTTGCCCACGAACGTGGACGTTTGTCTCCGCCCCTTAAATCACGGTTCGCGGGCGAGGGTCGGGTCCGTCTCAATATCCAGAAAGGAATCATTGTCAGGGTTTTTGAAATGGAGTGGTAAAGATTGAAGTAAATGTTTATTGTACCGGGTTCAATTGTTATCAGAGAGCAAGGAAAGGCAATTTTTCCTTTCATTGCCGCCATTAATTAATGATGCGTGCATAGAAAGATTTATTTTTTTCCGGCTTATAGTTCTGCTGTCTTATAATGTCTTACTCCCAAGTGCCGAGGAGTTACTGTTGCGTCAACTTCTCTTTTGCTCATGCTCTGAAGGTTGTATGATTCTACTTCATTCCACCAATTTTAAACTCGGTGCCTCGTGGTTGGTAAATGAAGATATATTTGTGGGCTAAGTTCGGTTGGTTCGGAGAAAACTTAAAAAGTACCAGTTGGTTGGAGTAAATGGTTGGGTCGATCGCAAAATTGAATTTGCTGCTTCCGTTTAAAGGGAAAAGAAAGATATGACGTTGATTTGTTCTTGTTTGAGGGAAAGATGCCAGTTGAATCACCGATCAGTTTTATAAATGAGAATTACTTTTTGCAACCTATAAAAACAATGACGACTGTGGTTTGGGATGCTTCGAAGAGACTGAACTCTTTGAAGTAGCAGAGAAGTTACTTAGATCAAGATCAATGTGACGGAATCAAACGATGTTTGCAAAAACAACACATTGGATTATTCAAAGAAACAGAACCAGTTATAGCAGTCTGCGTCCATTATTTATGAAGCTGCTGTTTGGCGATCCATTTATGGAGAGGGGAAGTATAGAACGCCGCTTATGTTTTCCAAATAGATCATACTGTACTGGAGGGAATTTCATTGTTCAAAGGATGACTTATCTCCTTGTCAAAACTATTTATAAGTAATCGTTTCAGGCTTAACTTTGTGGAAGTTGGTAACATCCATCATAGAAACAGCTTGGTTTGAATCCACACAATTTATTTCAAACGACCCGGGTTTCAGCAACTTACATTTTTTGCTATCTTCAGAGACCTGATGATGGCACAAAATGTAAGATGCTGAAACCCAGGTCGTTTGAAATAATTGATTAAAACCAAGGAGTTTCTATCATGAAAACTATTTATGCCTGTCCTGCGGGCTCTTGACCATTACCTTGCTGTTTTCCAATGCTTTTTGTGCGTGATGTTTCAAAACCACCACCAATTAAACCTCATTGAGGCATTGAGAGGCAGGCCTGTAATTGTGGCCAATTGATACTACATCCTTTGATAATACACCAAATTATCTTAACACAGTAGGTCTGATTAACTGTTGAGATTCCTATCTCATAATTCTTTACCTCTTTTCCATATCTAATTCCCAAATTATTTCTTTAAAACAGTGCATACCTGGCACCTATATGTTTCCCAATTTATGGGAAATGCGGTCATCCCTCTGTCGTCATCTCTCCTCTGTCGACGCTTCGAAGGAAGACTTATCCTTCGTCATTGGGGCCATTTCAATTGGCCGTTGAGAGAATAGAGTAGAATAGAAAAAATATTTATTGACCTAGGAACGAATGCTCCTATGGGGCTGTAGTTTACATCATAACATATTACAACAATCTTACTATCTTAACATATTACATACCACACATTTTAAAACAATCATACTTTAAAACTAAACATACCAAATCACAACATAACATCCAGACAAATATACAAGTGATTAGGAATATTTTTAAAATTTTTGGTTATTACATCAATTTCAATATTCAATTTGTTATACAATTTATCACACATTATGGTTACTTGTGTTTGATTCCTATTCTATGTTTTCATTTCCGATTTCTTTTACATGGTTAAATAGTAGGTTTTTGAATACATTGATTGAGGTGGTGTTTTTTATATTGTCTGGTAATTTATTCCAAAACTGGCACGATTTTACTATGAATGATTTCTGGAAAATTGTTGTATGGTGCGATGGTACATGTAGATTTTCGATTTTTCTCGTAGTTCACACTTTTACATTTTTATTTTGAATCATATTGCTATAGAGGTAGGTTGGTTGCCCAGTTTCCAGAAGTTTGTACATGAAAAGTCCCAATTGATAGAGTCTACGAGATTCTGATAGAGACATGAGATGAATCATCGACGGCCCTGATGACGAAGCGTAAGTCTTCCTTCGAAACAGAGGTAGATGAGAAGATGGAGCCACTAACCCGGACGGAAACCCGTGAAGAATTTAACTCATTTTAGAACATTGCTTGCCAAACTTTTCATCATTGTGACACCCTTGTGAAGCATGAACGCCCTGTGATTGCAAATTGCAAATGCTGCCACCTGACACCCCACGAGGCCGGGGGGTATTCCGTTTTGGAAAGCACTTTTCTAAAAGCAGGAACAAACGATTCTTCTGGTTTTTTGTTTATTTTACGGCTTTGACGAACAGGAACTGTTTCCATAGGAATTAAGTAGCGTAGCATTACCAAGTGATTTGTATGCGTATATATCTAGGAATGCGTATGAGACACAGCAAACACACAACCAAAGAGGAGCTAGATCGGGGTCTTAAACAAAGTTGAATGAGTTCATTTGAGATGCAACCAGGTTTTCTTTCAAATAAATCCTTTGTAAGTTGAGTCTTTTAAACCTCCAAATATATTTTTAAAGATACAATGGTTTTCTCGACCTGTTCCTTCGTCACAATTACTTTTAACGGGACGGTGTTTTCTATCGGATAGATACGGAAATCCATTCATTAAAACTTTTTTACGGCTAAAAATCGTCTCTAAGATATTTAAATAAATTCATGAAATTTTTTCTGGCACTGGTGACGAAACTTTTCCGATAAAATGTCGTCAAGGCCCACTTGCTAGTCTCCCTCATTTGTCTTCTCTAAAGCCTTAAATGTTTATCCGTCTCTTTATTTTATTCATCGGAGGTACTTTCGTTTTGGAAAACAAGCCTAGACTTTTTCGTAGACTTTCCTTGAGCTCGTAAGCTTCGATTACGTTTTTGGATGCAGTTTATATTCCAATCAGTATTTGTAACTGTTTATTCTGTTAAGAATCAAATCAGTGGCGCGCTTTTTCATTGATAATTACAGTCATTAAACAGGCTTACTGTTTTTCCTTTCATCATCTTCCGCTCGTCTTTCTGTCTCTCACCTCCCCATCTCCCACTTCCTTCCTTGTTTATTCCTAAAATCCATCCATTTACATTTCTTTAGTTCCGCGATTTCCTATAGTTCCATGTATATTCCCCTCAATCACCTATTCTTCTGGATGCTATTTCTTACACACTTATTGTTAGTATCACATGATTATCATCTTATATTCCAAATCACTTTGTGCTCTTGCTACCCTCCTTCTGCTCCTTTCATTCATATGCCGAATCACCATAGCAATAAAAGTACGTTTTTTCCAATGTTTAATATTTAGTCAGTGCAATGAAGCTACTCATAAGAAAATGAAGCGAACGCAAAGGAACGACTATTATAGTTCCATAGATGTAGATATATGCTCCTATGGCGCCGGTTTCCGCGTCGGTGATGGTGGCGGCGGGGTAACGTCCTTGCCTTCCAACCCAAAGGTCCCGGGTTCGAGTCCCGCCCGGGGATTATTTTTCAATTCCTAGGGCATGGTTTTGTGTGCTCGTGAATTTTGAATGTTAATATCCCGATTTATAGGCCAATGTGATCTGTTTTCGGTGGTAAATAAATAAATTAATAAACACTGCATCTGAATGCGGCACATATATTTTTGCTAAGAATGATATGAAGTGTCTGGAGCGTGTGAAATTGTTTTTTAATTTTCTTACTAACCCTGTCCCATATTTTTTTCTGTTTGTTTTAAAAGTTTTCAATGTTATTGCTCGTGCACTTTTATCAGTTTAAGACAAATGAGAGCAACAATAGTCCAGTGATTTTACAATATCCACCTTCCAGTAAATAAACTACTATTGTTGAGTTTGTAATCGTAATGAATCTCAAAAGTAATTACCATTGCAAGATCATGAGTTTTTCATATGATTTTCGCTGACAGTTGTTTAGTTCCTTTTCAATTTTTTTTAAATTTGTTGTACTTCCAAACTGATTTTTTTCCAGCCAGATATGACTCAATTCTCGTAGTGAAAGCATTCCTAGCTGAAAATTTAATTTTTCAAAAAATATAAATCCGTAGTAGGTATTGCTTTTACCGTCCATATGCTAACGCATGTCATCAGGAAAAGCAGAATAATTTAAACAGCGCATGCGCAATAAATCTAAAGATATTAATTTGGTTTCTGATGATCTGACTGTGAGCCAGTCTCATCAGGAGAGGGATTACCCTATTTGAATTGCAAAACTAAATTTCAATTCCCATCTTTTCTGATTAATTATTCAGCTTAAGGCGATCTAATCTTTATGAATAAATTCGACAGTGTCGGGCGATATATGGTGGAACAGCATTTTAGTAGTAAAATAAAACTACATTAATTGTACTGTCCACTTAAATGTTAATGTAAATTATACACAACACGTGTTTCAACGTTCCTTAAGGCGTCATCATCAGGCAGACCCGATGATGACTCCCTAAGGAGCGTTGAAACACGTGTTGTGTATTATTTACATTAACATTTAAGTGGACAGTACAATTATAAAATAATAATAATAAATTTTATTCCTCAACATCGTATACATTTTACATTAGCATTGACCCTTAACATTGGGAATATAGGTACCCCTATGGAGAAGCTCCGTTTTGTGGTTACCGACTCGTATTTACTTAAGAAAAAATATATTGAATGTGTTGCAAGATAAGTAATAATAACAAATTTGTATTAACGCTGGTATAGTTACATCCTGGAGTTACATTCAAAGTTATAGTTATCACAAAGTTTCATAACATATAGTTACATACAAAGATATTTTTACTGTAGTTTTCTTTAAGTACTAATTGTTATGAGTTGGAATACTTGCCCATGTTGCGTGAAAAATACCGTTTCCGTTTTTAGTGACGAGGAAATTTTAAGTCAGTCTATATTAAAGCCGGTATTGGATGAACGAAATATCCCGATGCTGCTACGAAGGAGATTGAGGGGTTGAGCAATGAGATGTCGTTGCAGTCCTGGACGTTGAGCGCGCCCACACTATCCTGTACTGGAAGATTAATGGAATAACTGAGTAATGACACCTTTTAGACACTATTTGGGAAAAAATCCACTCTCCCATAGGAATCATCAATGATTCCGCGTGGTTAACTGAGACAGTATATGATGGCAGGCTATAATTTCTTGAATAGTATGATGATGCCTTAAGGACGTTGTTCGGTGGTTTCACTCTTAACCTTAAAATGGGAATTCGACGAAAATTGCTGGAAGCATTAATTATGCTTTCTTGAAGCTACCTAAATTTTTTCAAAATTATTTACAGCAGATTTCTTAGGATATTTGATGTGGAATTGGGCATGAAATTACATATGGGTTGTTATGGGAACGCGAGGTGCGACTAGCTTTATTCATCGAAAAGAACGTTTTCTAGTTAAGAATAAGAAAAACAAAAATAATTTAATCCATCAATAGAATAATGTACGAAAATTATTTTATATACTTTTTTTTATTTTTGTTTTTCTTATTCTTAACTAGAAAAAGGTCCTTTTTTTGATGAATAAAGCTACTCGTACCTTGTGTTCCCATAAGAACCCATGTAATTTTTGTCCACTTCTCGATCAAATATCTTAAGTAATCTGCAGTGAATAATTCTGTAAAAATTCAGGTAGATTTAAGACAGCATAAGTAATACTTTTAGCAAGTTTCGTCGAATTCTCTTTAAGTTGAGTGAAACCACCAACGAACTTCCTAAAAGATAAACTTTTTAAAAAATGTTTACATTAGTTTATGAAGGATTTTGATGTGTATCACATGCTGTACTTAAAAAAGATGACATCATCATCCATGACAAAATTCGTAAAAATGAATTGATTTCTATTTAAGTTATAAATGAGTAGGTTTGTCAACGGACTTATCATGTTCATGATAATATTCTGTCTGAGAATCAAACTAAAATACGTTTGCTAACTAACACATTTTACCGGAAATTATTTCAAATATTAAATAATGACTTAAAGGTAGGAGTGAACGATTAAACACCAGCACTGCAATTACCATGGTTTCGTTGCTTGCTGGCTTGCTTTCCAAAACGGGGTACAACGCCCTCCTGGGGTGTCAGGTGGCAGCAACGCTTTACCGCTGTTTTCTGTGGAAGTAGACGACTGCTATCAGCAATGGCTTTTTCCTAAATTCAACCCTTCTGCTCCCGCAAGCCAATATGCGTTTCAACTTTAATTCCTATGAAAAAGGATGCATTGAGAGGTGTAGATCAACGATAAATGATGATAGGAACTTACTAACAGAACTATCTGTGGAACGAAAGAAAAAAAAACATAATTACTGCAATTTTACGATCTGATACGAATTGGACTCGTTGTTTTTTTTGTCGATGTCAACCCTCTAGGGCCGGATATTCATTTGCTTATCGCCCTAGCACTCTTTT
Source organism: Pyrrhosoma nymphula (assembly GCA_963573305.1). Classification (NCBI taxonomy): domain Eukaryota; kingdom Metazoa; phylum Arthropoda; class Insecta; order Odonata; family Coenagrionidae; genus Pyrrhosoma; species Pyrrhosoma nymphula. The sequence continues at coordinate 129,417,122 of OY754337.1, read as the reverse complement.
TTTCTTTCTTTTTCCTTCATTACCTCGCCTACTCCACCCCGTCCGTCCCTCTCTAGGGCAGACTACCCCGGAGGGACATACCAAGGGTGGAAGAACGGACACCTTTTTCTCGTGGGGTTCCTTCCAGGGGTTACCGCTGATTAAGGTGGTTGGTCTAAAAAACCAAAGTGAACAGATTTTCTTAAAAATTTCCAAATATTTTCCTGTTTGGATATTCTATCGAATATCGAAGAAAAAACGGGGGATCATCGACATACTTTTTGCGATATTTTAGATTATTTTAACATGGAACTTTATGGCGCTCTCCACTCCAATAGGATAAATTACGCACTTTCTCCATTCATACTGAACAGATTTTAACCAAAAACTGATATAATGTAGCACTAATAAAATAAAATCTATTCTGAAAAAAAACATTTAATACTATTGACTGACATTTTTCGTAAATACGGTTAAAAAATATGTATGCGAGAATTTCAAATGTCGCTATGTGGTGTAAAGTTGGCAACGTGGCACACGAAAGTACGGGACATGCTATCGGTCACGTAGGCATGACGAACAGATCTAACTTGGGCAGAATGGACGCTGTTGCCGGATTAAAAACTAATGATTAAGTAATTTATAGAAACATATTTTAATACTAGTTCGCATTCGAGTGACAATACATCTTCATTAGAATACTTATTTTGAATTCTGTGGCCACGGGTGTGAACAGTTTTCGGAAAATTAATTTCGCAAGAATGACTTACGAAATGAATCAAGTCTGCATTTAAACAAATTTTTATGGCAATGTGTAAATTTAAAGGACAATATTTCAGAATGTACCTAAGACATAACTCATTCCTACTGAATATAGTCAAACTACGACCTATTATTTAAATTTTTAACGAGCATTAAAATTTAAGTATCTAAATTTCTCAGTGACTAACGATTACCCGACCAGCCACCTTAATGCGGTTGCGCTAGTGACTCATATAATGTGGCCGCACGACATTCATTCTCTTGAATCCGACACCAGAGACTATTTCGGAAATGGACCCTCTTAGTTGTGAACAGAGAATGAAGGAGGCGGCAGCGCTATCAAGATAAAAGTTTGCATGAGATGAGCGGATTGCCGCAGTGCAGCAGAGCCGATAAATGTGTGCGAAAATGTTTAATTTCTTACCTTCTCTTCCACGTCTTCAACTGCGCACCGTAAACTCTTGGCTGAGACAATTACCGTCCATTGGGTTCAACATTTCTCCCGTTATTCATTCCCCTTATCTTCTAACTCATGCTCTGGCGTCACTTGGAGCAGAAATCCACTAGCGGGTATGGATACAACGAGCAGATTAGGCAATGCCACCGTTGAAATAAGTTTGGCCAGGGAAGTAAATGAAGCATCAAGCTTTATTCCTGAAGAAAATGTTAGTGAGGGCATTATTTGAGGCTTTTAGACGTCAGTAAATTCAAATACCATGTTATCAGTCACTATTATTTTGTTATCATTAAAATCGTGAGATGTACACCATTGGATGATTTATTATACACTATCCTGCTCTTGTTTTGCATTTTAGATTAGGTTAATTTTTGTTTCGAGTAATTGCCAAGGAAGTAAAAGGGAATACATTTTGTATAGAAAAAAAACCTACTGGATGCCTATCTTTTAGCTTCAGAGTGAAAATCCGTGACTAATCGCACATTCTTGAACATGGGTTTGACAGATGCTGATTTCAGGGCAAGCATTCCCTTTACCTTCAAAGTGAAACGAATGAGACTCATGGCTATCTTTCCCATCATTCGACGACATTCTTCATTCTAGAGAGTGATCTCAGGGTGAGAAACAGACAAAGAAGTTGACTCACTTTTTCCCACTCATGAGTTCCGGCCATTCGCTTCCAACAAAAAGCATCGCATGGCGGATTTTTCACTTCTTGGAGAGCCGCGCACCTTACACTAGTTTTCCCTAACAATGACAAATTGCAATGGCATTAAAATGGTCATTCCTCCAAGAACCTACCAATCAGCCGATAGAATACTTGAATGAAAAAAAAATTAAAACTTAATCCTTCTGTTGAGTATCAGTTATTGCCGTATATGAATGGATTTGGTGTACACCGAGTGTAGTGGTTCCCGGCCTTTTTTGTTCCACATACCCCTTGGTCACACATGTCTATTCCACATCTGAGGTGCTATTTCGCACTCGTATGGCCACACCTTGAATATGTAGCGAGCATATGGGATCCGGTGCAGAAAGACTTAATCCGGGAACTTAATAAAATACAAAGGAAAGCTACGCGATTCGTCAGAAACTGCTACGGGCGTACAGACAGCGTTACACAGATGTTAAACGAATTAGGCTGGGAGCCGCTAGAGACTCGGAGGCTGCGCGCCAGGCTAAGATTACTTGAGCAATTGAGAATAGATATCTTTAAGAGCGACACGGAGAACATCATATTAGAACCCCACTATATTTCCAGGTCCGACAGAAACGATAAACTAAGAGAGATATTTTGCCGAACGGATAGGTATGGGAATTCGTTTTTCCCCCGAACAATAAGGGACTTCAATAAATGCAATGCGTAATTTCATTAGAGCGTTTACTTTTTATATGTAAACGGCTGGTGTCCTAACACCCCCCGCCACACGCCAATTGAGGCGGCTTACGGGGTAGTATGTAGATGTAGATGTCTCAAATTGTAACATTTGCATTGGAAAATCTTTCGTTGTCTGTATCACATACGCGGCAACGACCTGACGAAAGCCATTATCGAACTTTTTTCCCCGAGCTTATTCTCATGTGAGTGTGTGCCACAGGTTAAGGAACCGCTGCAATAGCGAGACCATCATGACTGTTGAGGAAAATGCCTCGACCTCCCATTTTGTGACTGAGTCTCTCGGATCAGTCCACTGCCGTCTGATTCCATCCGAGTGGACATAAATACAGAAGGATTTGAAGAGAAAGTGAGAAGGAAGCTATGTTCCGTTCCCTCTCCCCCCCCCCCCCCCAGTCCGCTAGTCGAATAATATTCATGGTCTCCCCACTTTTCATCTTTCTACCCCTTCCACGTTATTCAACCCCTGAAAACGGCCCATCCCACTCCTCCCCCCCCATGTACTCCTTCCCCTACCCCTCCTCCCCTTCCCCTCCATTAGCAAGGTTCAGTTTTAGGCCCTTTTCTGTACTCTCTTCATGTAAATGATATTGATATAGTTTTTAATTGGTCCAAGTACCATCTGTATGCCGATGATTTACAGAATTATATTTCATGTAGGCCTGAAGATATTACTGAGACTATAAATTTTATGAGCGTAGAAGCAGCTAACCTCTGTGAATACGCTTTAAGGCATAATCTACAGATTAACCCTAAAAAGACTCAAGTAATCTTGATAGGTAATAATAAGCTTTTGAAAAAGCTTCCTGTCCACCTGCCATCTGTTACAGTAAATGGCGTACCAATACCTTATTCAAAAACCGTGAACAATTTAGGAGTTATGATTGATTCATGTCTAACTTGGGAAGATCACGCCAACCTGGCGTGTAAGAAAGCCTTAGCTGCTCTACATGGCCTGAGGAAACATAGAGATTTACTTCCACCCTCCACTAGAAAACGACTTGTAGAAGCTCTGGTATTCCCTATTCTTGACTATGGAAATATAGTTTCCACCAATATGCTGGCTATTTCATCACTCAAAATGCAAAGGATCCAGAACGCTTGTGCAAGGTTCGTCTTTGATCTAAGTAAGGACTCTCACATCTCGGAATACATAAAAGCTTTATCTTGGCTAAATATTGACAACAGACGCAAACATTCAGCTATATTACTTCTAAAAAGAAATAATTCTAACGAACTCCACTGAATATCTCTCTACCAAACTCCGCCTTTCCAATACCATCCGCAATCGTAATCTAAGAGCTAGTAACTCCATGCTCCGTGTACCATTACATCGTACAGATAAGTTTAGAGGGGCATTTTGGATATTTGCTCCTATAATATGGAATACTCTTCCTGAAACCATATGCACGATAAACAATTATAACCTTTTTTAAATCCCGTTTACGTGACTACCTCACTAATTTACAGCATGGTATTACTGCTCTCACTTGTACGTTTATCTATTTATATATATTTTTGGTTGTTAATTTGTCACAATTCATTTGTTTATTTGATAATGTATGCGCGTGCTATCTCTTGTGAGATGCACTAAACTGACATTATATTTTGTATGAATTGAATTTGTTAATGTTACTCTCGCAGGACTTTTTAGTCCTTTTGGCACCTTCGATGAAATAAAGAAATATCAAATAACATTAGCGCGCTTGTTTCTTCGCCAACCTGGGATTCAGTTGTGGGATTGGAGACGGTTGAGGATTTGAACGAATGAATAATGGCGAGGACTCCAACATTATCCAATGGCGACCGTTCCCTTGGAGTGGTGTGGGTGGGAGGGGATGAGGTGAGACTGACCACACTGAGGAGCAACGTCTTACGCATTGACCCCCTGACCCTGACCTTTGGTGGTTGCTTAGGTGTTGTTTATTAAGACGTGTTGGCTGGAGCACAGGCGATCTTTTTGCCACGCTTATTTTAACTTTGCCCGTTTCCAATCATTGCATTTACACACATGATGTGGTGCACGCTGTCACGCGCACGGGTGCGACGTTATACTACACCAAAGGCGGTGAAATTCGCCATGAAAAAAATCATTTGCCTTGACCGGTATTCGAACCCGGGTCTCCCATTTGCCAGTCAGGTGTGTTAGCTAGTTACTATATTACAGTTGGTGGTGTAACTGGCTAACACATCCGGGTTTGAATCCCGGTCAAGGCAAGTGATTTTTTTCATGGCGAATTTCACCATATTTGTTGTAGTACAACTTCACCTGTTTGTTTGTTAGTTTGTGTGGATGGAATAATCTTGTAATCGATATCTAAACCACTTCCCAATTTTCAATTGAGCTCAAATTTGGCACACTCTGCACTTAGTACTCTCGATGGTCACAATACATGAAATCAGTCATTGAATTTCCTAATTACTAAGTCAATCTACTAAAATTAAATGGTTTACATTTCATATGGAAAAAGTCTTTTGTCAATAGATGACGCTAGTAGAAGATAGCATTTACAGTTAGAAGAAAGAGGAAAATAAAAGCGTGGGATCTATTTTCTTAATCAACATCCAGCCTCTGCCATTTATATTATCAATATCTATTCCACAGGCGCCCACCTTTTATTAAGAGAGTGATGAAAAAGATTCTGTTTTACTTTTAAGTGCACTTTAATAATAATAATATTAATAATAGTAATTTTATTCCTCAACATCATATACATTTTACATTAACATTGACCCTTAACATTGGGAATATAGGTACCCATATGGAGAAGCTCCGTTTTGTCGTTATCGACTCGTATTTACTTAACAAAAAATATATTGAATGTGTTGCAACATAAGTAATAATAACAAATTTGTATTAACGCTGGTATAGTTACATACTGGAATTACATACAAAGTTATAGTTACACACAAAGTTACATAACATATAGTTACATATAAAGATAATTACCACTGCTGTGAGATCTACCATTTCATACAATATTTAAAATAAAATTGAAATATCATCAATAGTAAATAACCATTTTTTCACACTTCTACAAATTTTACCTTAATTTTTTATATTAGCAATAGGTTCCGGTATTGCACAAAATATTTTAGGCCCTAGGAATACGTAACTGTGCTTAAATGTTTCAGTTCTAGGTCTAGGTTATGGTTACATTGCAATTGCTACGCAGCTTATGTACTTGGTGTTTTCCATTCGCTATGCAACTCCATGCAATATAAGCGAGGTTTTTTTAAAAGTATTTCTTTCACATGTTATTATTCAATAGATAGAGTCGTTGCCAACCAACTGGCTCCGCGCTGTGAGGTGAAGCCGAAGTCGCAAACCTTAGTTGCCAACTTCGAAATCCTCAATCTTCATTCAAAATGCACATTGGCTCCGTCACCCAGTTCCTCTTAATCCGATTTTTTCCGAAAGGTCTCTTATGATCGGGTTGCAAGCACAAGCAGCTCACCATAATCCAGCTGTGTCTGTATCGTAAACATCGTCTTGTAACTTACTGCTAACACTTCACCGCCCTCTCAGGTAGAGTACAGTTATGAAGATATTTCATGTCTGCCTAAACCAGCGATGAGTTTAATAGAAATTGCCACAGGAAAAATTCCACCAGAGTGGTTTGGGTGAATTTTCCTGAGGCAATTTCTACGTACAGTTAAGTTGGCAACATTTCTTATGATTGGCTCTTCCCTTTTCCTCCACTCCTTGACCTCCCCCTCCCATACACGTCTTTCACTCAAATATGCTCACTCCACGCTTCACACATTTCACTTCGCGCTTCGCACAGGTGACTGCCACCAAGTTTTGCTCCGACTGCAGGTTGGGGAGGCGACCGGCGCCTGATGCAGTTTGCTATCTATTCACAGGGATGGGCGGAAGTGGTTGCTAGGAGAGTGAGGAAAGGGTGGATAGAGATGTAGTTCACAGTTCCTGCGACATAAAGTTCCCTCCATATGACACCCGAGAATTGAGAACTCCGCATTTAAATCTCTGCCAGCAGTCGAACCCAGGCTCTCTGGACGGAGATCGAGTATTATAGGGCAACCTCTGCAACCCTATTTTCACCGATATATCCTCAAAACCTTGTGGGTTATGGGATAACATTTGTATTTACGCTAGTATCGTCAATAAATGCTTATAAATACTTATTTTAAATAATGAGTTAGGATTAGCTACTATGAAAAGGATTATTGGGATTACATTTAAAAACATAATTTTTTAGCGACTTGTTCATTGTAGAGCTATTTTAGAACTTTTTGAGCTGAAGTGAGAAAGATGATTTTGGTGAATCTCTCCTTTGGAGAGCTTGAATGGAAGTCTTTTTAGAGCTATTTTTATAGAGATAAACATATCCGTGGGATTTGATACGGGGTGTTTTAAAGTTTTTATCTCATTTGTGAGTCAGCCAGCTTAAAATAAAACTTGCACGAAGACAAGTTGGTGTAACTTTCCGAACAAAGTTAACCACGGTCTCATGCGAAATAAATAACCAGAATTGTAGTATATGCATATGTGCACATTAAAAAAACTCCCGCGCAGCTAAGCCTATCCTATCCACCTCCAGTTGCTTCCCTTCTCGGCATTGGCGTGACCGCAAAAAAAATCCGATTGAAATCGATTCCATTTCTTTCGCATAGAGTGCGCGTGTCTTGAGGGTTCCCAACGGCAGACCCTAAGGGTGGTCTCTCGCATGACAATAGATTTCCGCCGAGGAGGGAAAGGGTGAGGATATCGGGGTATTGGGACAGGGAATGCCCCCATCGGAAGCGACATTTGTCGCGAATGAGGGAAAGCAGGGACGGAGGAGTGCGCCACTCCGTGGGTCGAAGTGGAACTATCCCCACCCCCTTTCCCTGCCATCCTTCGCATCGCTAGGGGTCGCTCAGGGGCAGCGAATGACATTTGGGAGGTTATGAAGCCATTTCGATTCGTCATTGGTCTCCCGCCGACCGATCTCCTTGGAAACGGATTATGGGCATCATATCGCTAAAGGGAAACATTTGCGAAGCTCCTTCCGAATACTCTTTCATATATCTCACCCAGTAAGTACCAGAAGCTAACTGAAGAATTCGCATCGTACATTCTGATGGATATAAAGGAGTCCAATACCAATAATATTGCATTCAGGCTCACGAATGATTTAATGGCGAGTTGAATTATTTACTATCATTGGAATTTTGAAATGGATATTTCGTATTTCCTCTGGCAGCTAAACGGAGGTAACCGAATTTTTAGTTGTGACCCTGGTGATGTTTAGTTGACGAAATTCCAATTCTTGTAACTTCCCCGGTGTGTCTGATGTGAGACCGATTCTGCCAAGCGTGCATGAGAAAATACCACAGAATAATCCCCGGGAAATAAGTTACTACTCACAGCAATTCACTGGCAACAATTTGATGTTTTGTTTGTGAATTCCGATGAGGGGGTTGAGAACGCGCCTTAACTTGTGGCCATCCGGGTTCAAATCCGGCTGCGGTCCATGGAGACATATTTTTTCATATTCCCATTACCATCTCTTTCTCGTATGTCTTTGAATGAAGAAGCGTGTTTTAAAGCAACCAAACTAGAAATCTGTTACTTTATTAGTCATAGAATTGAACAAAATAATGTCCTCCTCCAACTGGTTTGCAGAAGCCCTTGCGATTCTTTGCATCAGCTTCAGCACATTTGAATTAACTCCCTTCAACAAACGATATCTATTCCTATTTATACTTACCCTATGGCTCAGGTAAGTGATGCTTAAATATTCACTTCGTAACCTGGTTCACGTGGATTGTAGTTTGTGACAAAAATTATATTAAATTTCTTCCTTTCGGCATGACTGTGAATGGTCCTGGATTTTATCGTTTGTATTTCATGTCATCTCATTCTATCTCATGGGGTAATACTATCCCTGGTGGCGACGCGACGGGCTGCTAACTATTGGGTTCACTGTAGTCAGTCATCCGTGGGTGGAAATATTGCCACTGAGGCATCTGTACTGTATGTTTAGGAAAATTTAACAAATGTCTATGCCGACCTAATATCGCTCAAAATAAAGACGTTAATTGTATATTTATTATTTTTCTACCAGTAGCCGTTGAATTACTTCACTGTACAGTGTACATACTATAATGTTTCATTCTTCTAACAAGAATGTGGGACGTAAGCAATATCATCCAGGACATTATAAAAAAAGCAGTAATACTGTTAAAGTAGTTTTTCATCGCAGGATAGGAAATTTAGGCTCGTCATATTTGCGCAAACCTTTTTCTTGCTCTTCGGGGAAAGTGGCTTTTGGGAGCACGGCGTTCAGTGTGATTTTGAATTGAAAAATCCGGTGGAGAGGAACTTTGTAGCTGATGGACTTTCGCTTTATGGGCCACGCCTACTCTCAAGAGAGTTTGGTGAAAGGTTAGCGATATATTGGTCTTCCCTTCCATCTCACCCAGATCACATCCGCTGACATTAAGTCCGCTTTCGTTGGTGCGTGAATTAGGTATGAGGGAGATGGGAAAATTAAGCTGACTCATAAATGCTTCCCGAATATTTCATTGCGGTGGTCGTTCTACCAATGAAATAAATACCTAAACACATACATTCGACCCACGTAGCGGTTTTTCGCCGTTGGAACCCGGCTAAAGATTTACAATTTATCGGCATATCCGAGACCCGTTCTCGGGACCTCGTTTAAAAGTTTTTGAGAGAGTAGAGAGGGACGGGGTTAATGTTAACCCCTGGGTCCGTTCCCCTAAGGTTTAGTGGAAAATGGTTCGTTTAAAGGAATTTTACGGGATGCGAGGAAAGCGGAAGGGTTTTAAGAAACAAATTAATAATTAACAGCCTCAACGGAGTGGCTGGCAAGTGCTGTTTTTTTTATCCGGATTCCTACCTGAGGGTGCTTTTTGGGTCCATTCTCGAGATGACGCGAGTGATCGAGGTTTATCTAATGCTCCGAAGGGCACGCCTCCACATTCCTCTCCATCGGCCACGCCCCCTTTCCACCACACCCTCGCAAAGAAAACATCCCCCGGGTGCGGCTTCGGGAACAGTTCCCTCCTCGAAGCGCGTTCGATAAGCGGTCGGAAGGAGGGGTGGCTCATTCTACTACGGCCGATATCGAAACCATGGGTCCATTTAACCCCATCTGCCGGTGGCGCCCCGGGAATTGAATCCTGCCTTCGACGTGGAAATAAAAACATGAGGTCTTTCAGTGTTTACCGGCTGGTTTGCCCGATGTGCCCGACCGAAATATCTCTCGCTTCTCATTCCAATTTTCAAGGATTCGATTCAAAATTCCCCATTATATGTATGCATGGTGCTACTAACTACTACGGCCTCTGACAAGGTCCTCTCACAAAGACAACTACGGCCCTTTTCTTTTTCTAAAGTTATTCCACTGCGACGAATTTCTAAATTATATTTAGTATTTAAAGCCATCCATCGAGAGTATAAATATTTAGACAAGTTTGTGTTTTCAGTAGATATCCAAATTTTGAACTATGTATGTCTCTGCTGTTGACATTTTTCCGAATGTAGCATGAAAGCATGGGAATTTTCATCGTTCGGCAATTACATATTTTTATCAGTTTGAAAAGGAATACCTAAACAGGATGACATTATTTTATTGAGAACAGAGAAGCTTATAAATGTGTGTTACAAGCTGTGACATGTAATTTATTTTTACTGAACCGGCGCGCAGTAAACTCAATGTACATAGAGCATAGGTATTTCATTTGTTTTCAACATTTGCGTGTTTTAACGAAATAATGAGCTCCGTCTGTTTTTTGCTATGTAAAAACCAATTTCTGCCCCGCGCCACTGGAGACGATACGTTTTTTTTCTTTTCATTGATAATCAGGGTTTTGTCTCAAATTTACGTCTTGCAAATGACATGATGTACATATAGTCCGGACACCACTTTGGAAAAGATATATCAAAACCTTTTAATTCAACAACATTATTCTGCGTTTCTGTTTTGACTGCATGAAGTGAATTTTGTATGCTCATGTGTAGATGAAGTGTAGGTGGTAGTAGCCAATGAGATTGCGAGCCTTTTCTTTGGATCGGACGTAGCATTCATCATCAGAAGATTTTGAATTCGCAAATTCCATCTAAGGGTCGATTTTCTATAATCTACGACGAAAAGAGATTCGGATTTGATGATTTGACGGTTACGTACTTGCTCAACTCATTCGCCAAGCATGCCTTCTTTGTTTGCTCCATACCATAGCCCTCTCCCCTGGAAGTAGCAAGGGAGACTGCAGCAGGAAATAATTTATATTCTTAAAGTAGATTCAAGTGTTAATTTATATTCTCCTCATAAGTAACAACTACAGTTTTCATGAAATCCCAGCCTGCATTTCTTTACCCTGTTGGATGTGAATTAATAGGGAATGTCAAGGTTATTTATGGGAATAGTAACTGGCATTGCATTTCTGTTTTCTAGGGTTCTCAATCAGCCTTTTTGCCAAAAACGTATGCCCGTTTTTCTCCTTTCTATGTGGTTTTTCTCCTTTCTATGTGGCTTTCAAAAAATATGCCTGTTCAACTCCTTTCAATGTGGCTTTCAGTATTTCGTCGGTTTTTTAATAGCCCTTTTCTATGTGGTAACGTATATTATGGCTAAATACATGCTCTGCATTGAAAGAGACTTGTAGAAAGGTATTTACTACCGCGAAATTCATGTATGGCTTGCGCCATTTGCCAGAAAAGATAAATTTTAGGCTGCTCGTACTTGATTTGTTACCTTAAAACTCGTAATGTCTTTAAAAATTCGATTTCACGTTTATTTATTCCTAGAAGTTTGTGTTTCTGGCCACAAAAAACATAGAAAAGCAGTAGCTCTAATCCCTAAGGCAAAAGGCAATTGACGAGTGGCTAGACTAAATGAGCAACTATTTGATGAAAACACTTACTGTACTGTATTGTATTATAAGGCAGAATTTGCGACACAGGAGTGCATTCTCTTTCTTGCGCCTTCGTAGTTGATATTTCTTGACACAAACCAAGAACAAAACGCCGCTCTGAGTGACGTGTTTCCTAACAAGCTGTGCAACGTAACATAAGCGGACTCTGCTCTGATCTGCCCATCATTTGCGCAACAATCTTATTCTTTGATAATTTACTCATAGTTATTAAGTTATGCTGATAATTTTCTCAAAGTTATCAAAGCTATGTAAAAGGCCAATTACTTATTATTATTATAATATTACAAATGTATCACTTAGAAGAAGCTATTATCTTTTTATTCAATTCGTTTTTAAAGTAATTCAGGAACCGTATTACATGGTTCTACGCTACGTAATGTTTTCGCGTCCTCTTGGGATGGAATTTAATGCGGAGAGTATCCTTTTCTGAACGTGTGAGTCTACCAAAAATCATATTTAGCATTTGATATTGTGTCAAAAAAAATGAAATTCCATACATGTATTTTTCAAAATTTCAATTTTATATCACATGTTAATGGCCATCTTTGGGGAGTGTGAATATACTTGGAAAGGGGCTTATTTTGCTGCCAAGGAGAGCTTTCTGCGAGGGGCTATGTTTTCACATTACACTTGAGTGATAAAAAATAGAGTTTCCTCTGAATGCTGGAGGGCAAACTGTTGCTTGCGGTCTATTTTGGAAAGTTTTGAAGTAGGAGAAGTCGGAAATGCCGAGAGTGAAAAAAAAGGCTACTGCTAAAGAAAAGGCGGTCGGAATGAGAAAAGGATGAGAGAGAAAGAATGAAATTCATGAAAAGGCGTGGGAGGAGTAGTTCAAGACTGTTTCGGTGGAGATGCCACCTTCGCCGTGGAAAGGAATAATGCCTGCCATTACCGTTTCGAGGAAGTTCTCTTGGAAATTGTGCCCCGGGAAAATCCTGCTCTCAGAAATTGCTGACGCGATGGCAGTGGTACCCAAAGGCGTGGGAAACTTCATTTCATTCAAATCTGCGCTATTGTAAAAGTAAAAAAAACGTCACTGCGCCAACGAAATCTTATTCGACGATATGAACAAGAACTCGACCATAATCACTTGGATATTATCGAAATGAAATCAAATATTTGATGGCTTATTGTGACATTTTGCGACATAATTTTTAAAACTTAACCACCTATTATTTAAGTGTTCATAGTTCAGTGTCTATGTTTACATTGTCATTTATCGTTTTCAAGAAATATAGTAAATCTTGTTGGTTTATATATGTTGATATATTATCGAGAATTGAGCGTAAAAAGATTACTTATTAATAAACCTACTTTGAATTTGTGAACCCGTTGAGTTCGACGCACTAAGTATAAGATTTTCAGCAACCCTGAAAAGATTAAGAAATTAAAATTGTGAAGTGTATAGGAATGGAATGAAATGGATATTCTGACAGTCGTTAAGTCGAAGTTAAAATTAAATTTTACACCATTTACCATGATAGTGCATTTCTGTGCGAGTGTTATGTGATGTAGATCCTGTCCACTGCATGTGATGGACCACATTTCCACTGAAAATTTTATTCAGTTAGCTAGCTTCGCATTGGCTATATTGGCTACATACTACTAAAGTATTCCATTTCACGAATTTTTTAAAATGTCATACTGCGGTTTTTATTCAGAGATATTTTTACTGTCAAACTTAATATATCTAGCGGACCCGGCTGGACGACGGGTTCCCACACTTGATGTTTTCTCTTTCGTAGAACTCATCGGAGCCAGCGCTAGAGATCAAACGTTGTTTCGCGTTCCGTCCTTTGCCCCTTAGCCTATTCATGACTCTGGGGCCGGAAGTTGCCCTTTCCCATACCCTTCCAACCTATCCTTGTTTCCTACCCATCCCCGCAGCCCTTCCTACCCAGGCGATGAACTGACGCTCGCAGGCAAGGGGAGGGGTGGTGTCCTGCGCGGAGGACCCGCTTATCCACTCTCAAACTTAATATTCTGATGCGCAGATGTGCAACATAACCTGAAAAATATTTGATGACCTAAATGTCTTGATTTTCTTCGGGAAATTTTCGTTCTGTTCCAGGTGCCACCACCTAGTTCCCGATTGTATCTTTTGCATAACAGAATAACGGAATAGCCTTGGCATTCATTTAAATGTTGAACGGGTGGTCACAAGAGGGGAGGTGGGGGTAATTGTCGTCCCTTTGCCCGCTGGGATTTCTTGCGGAGGTGGCAGAAAAAATGTCAAAACTCTCCTTTGCAGCAGCCAATGGGCGTACGGTGGCAAATGGTAGGGAAAGTCGTTCCACCCTTTTTTCAACCGGGCGGAATCGCTGGATCGGCAATATATACGTACGGGCGGATCTGCTACCCCCTCCCCTACCTACCTCCCACCCCCTCCAGCGTCCCCCTTCGCACTCTGTAGCATCAAGCACACCCCCCTTTCTTCCCTAATGCACCCCTAACTCTAACCCACCCTCGTATTATTCCATTTCATAGTCTGCTACATTATTATAACCTTTGTCACCGATACTGCGTTGCATAACCATTCCGCCCGTGGCGCTCACTTCCCGCGATATTCTGTTAGAGTACAGCTATCGCAGAAGTCAGTGGAAGCCGTGATGACTTCATGGAAGACGGCTAGTGAAGAAAGTTACAGTCCATTTGCGTTAACCTGGCCGATGACAACTCGCGATAGAGGAGAAATAAGTGGAGGAGAGGGGGAACATTGGAGGGGTGACCGTTGCCCGTCATGCGCAGTAAGCTATTTTGGTTCGGACTAGTCCAAGTTCTGACAATTTCGTCCATCAAGGGGTAGTGTTTTCAAGCCTCACGTGGTTTACCTCTTTTCTGACAGTGTTCTTGGCTGACGTGGACAACATGAGGGCTTCAACAAGTCAGCCAATTAGACTTCAGATTTGAAGGGGAACCATTCTCCCCAACTTTTCCCCTCCCTTTCCACCGCGAGAAAACTGTTCGCGTACGGCTATCCTCTCAGTAAGCACTGCTTCCCCTATTTTCTGAGTTGGGCTAGGCCCACCTGCCCAGCAGCCTACTGAGTGTCGGCCAAGTTATCGCGAATGAGATGTACAGTCCTCGCGAAAGCTTATGGCGTTGCGCAGTAGACGATTTTGGGACGGGAAGGGTCTATTTTCTAAAAACCGGTTTCCGTGGGTGGAAGGGTGGCACCGGTGGGCTAATGTTTACGATTTTCGTTGGCAACATTGAAATTTGTCATGTGCCTTCAATGAATTTGAATGACCCCAGCTATTCGCCGCAGTGGGTTATGGAGTGGGCGTCGTCCCTTTGTACCTGAGCGCGCGCCAGGGGGTCACGGCCTGGGGATCTCAGGCCGATGACTCGGAAGTGGACTTATAGTTGCAACAAGTATTAACTATTTTCTACAATATTACACACAAAAAATATCACATTCGTATTTCTTGCGATTTTCGTTTTTTTAATAAATTACGGCAATTATCCAATTTATTTTTGCATAAAACGTACATGTTCTCTCTGTCTATCTAGAATATAAATTCTTAAATTTCCACTCTTTTGTGTTCTCAATGTCCCATTTATTCATCAAATATACATGTCCACAGTGCCAATTTATAAAATTATCTTTTCAAGTACTTTTTATTTTCTTATTTCAGTGACTGAAATCGTAGTGTAGTGGTATTCAAATTTTGACTCCATTCATTACATAAGCTAACTAAAAGAAGAACATAGAATGCACTCTTATTTAGTAATTTTATGTTGTATGTCTTAAATCTGGATTACAGAATTTCACGCGGCTGAAAATTTAAGCACCGTTATTGAAAATCAACGGAATTGCGCGAAGTTTGGTGTCTACTAATTCAGTGTTTCAGCGGAATCACGACTATGTTTGTTATTTTTTATTAATGTTGAATAAATATGAATGCATTTAAAGTAATTGAAATACCCAGCTGTGAGTCATCACGTAAGACCCTGCATTCCACAGCCCCGGCCGCGGAACGGAGGTACGGCGGGAAGGGTCGGCTACCTGTTCCACGCTTCACGACGAGTCGAATTGTCCAATACGGCTCGGAATTACATTTCTACGCTGAGACACTGAGTTGGCCATTCTGCCTGCTAGGGTGCTCACTTTCCCCTCCGTTCCTTTCTCTTACCCATCCCACACATTGCACCCCTTTATGTTCTGCGCATCTAAAGGCCGTAAAGCTTTCGCGAGAACTGTACACTAGTGGGCTCAAAAAATGTCGGGTGTGGCTGTACGAGGGTCAGGGCCGTGGATTTTGCGTGAACACGTGTCAGTGTTTGCGAGAGTGTAATTAGGCGAGCGACGGTCGTCAAGAGGTGTACCCTCGCGATATACCCTTAGCTATTCGACTTCCCAGCAATCCTCAAGCCACCTCTCTCTCCCGTTCCACGGCTGCATATGGTGTGACACTCAACGTTGGCCAATCAGACTTCTATAAGATGCGTTTTTCTGTTCATTTCGCATTGACATTTCGTTTTAACATTTGAAATTTACACACACAGACCCACTGCGTTCTTCCCATTTCGGAATTGGCACAGTCATAAGAGTTTGATTCTTGTTGATCATCATCATTGGTGCATCTGTCCGCAGACAGGTTTCGACGGTAGCGTTGTCTCCACAGCATTCTGTCCTGGGCCTCTCTCTCTTCATCTCCGCATAACTCCTTCCTTCTTTTATATCCCTCGAAGCATTCCGTACCTCCTCCTACCTCTTCCTCTCTTCCCTTATATTATTAATTTCTGTAGGCTTTTATTTCTTAAAATATGTCCTATCCATTTTCCCTTTCTCTTTTTAATTTCTCTCAGTATACTTCTTTCTTCTCTAATCCTCTTTAGCACTTCTTTGTTCGTGATCTTATATCTTCTCCATTCTTCGCCATAGCCACATTTCAATGCTTTCTAAGCACTTTTCTTCTCTCTTCTTCAACGTCCACGTTTCGCATCCATACAATACAATGCTCCATATAAAGCATTTTGCAAATATTTTCCTAATATCCGTCTTGATGTTCCTTGCTGTTCTTGGTGATAGGCCAGGAGAACTGAATCTGCTTTAATTAATTTTATTGAGCTTTCTCAATTCATCCCCATCTTTGCATTTCTCTTTTACTTTAGCTGCCGTCATGCATTGCTTTGTGCACGCCCTCCTGTTCTTTTGACTCCTCCTAATTCTCACATCGATTTCTACGTCTACCCATTCCTCTAACGCCATTCGCTCATCTATTTAGTTATTTATTCTCTTCCATTTTCTCGAAATGGCTGAACCCACAAAGTACGCTCTTTACAGGGCCTTTATCCTTTACATACTCGCCATCATCACCCAACCATTGCTTATCCTCCGCTGTTATACCGAAAACAATTCTCAGAAACAGGAAGAGGCAATCGTGGTAGGCACGGCAAAAACAGAGACGCCACTAAGAAAATTAAAAATAATTTTATAATAATTTACATTAATCATTTAATGCCAAGGTTAACTCGTGAAATAGTTTGATCTATGGGGATGTAGAAAACTCGCGATAATCACATCAAGGCCCGTACTTATAATGTATGGTTAATGCTAACGGCCTTAAACGCAGCCTTTTAGTTAACTCTATGTCAACTAATCTTGCGGTTTTTTTTACATAGGTAACATCAGAATTTCACTCATCATTTTCAGATTCCACTTCATGGAAGAGCTTCATGCTAATCCATGCGAAGAATAAATCTAGCGCTTTTCCTCAGAAATTTATTTTCCTGGCATTATGCCGCAAGTGTGGTACCTGATGATGCCGTAAGTTGGTGAAACTCGCTGTACCAAGTGAAAATAAATTCCTTCAGGAAATTACTAGAATTTTTCTTAGTATGGATATCAGACTAAGTTTCTTGACGAGAGTGTTGTCGATCAGAAAACGTATTAAATTTGGTTTACACACGGAGAAATTATTTAATCAGAGGTTATAAAAATGGAATAAGTGTCGAGAAAAGGGCGTTAAAGAAGTAGTAAGAGTTCTAAGATGTCCAGAGGCGTTTTGGTGGGTCTTCCGTCAATTGCCCTCGCTAGAGCTCGTTACAGAAAAAGTATTCGTCCACTTCATATTTGTTGCGTGCAGTTTTTAAATAAAATTCCTGTACTTAGATTAAGTAAGAATTTCCTCTCCTTCAAATACGGGAGATTTTTTTTCAGTAACCCAAAATTAGTAACGCAACGAATTCCAGTCAATTGCTTGTTGCTACTGGAAAATCGCTTGATTTGAGGTGTCTTTTTGTAGCACTGTATTCATGTTAATGTCCTTTTTTATGGAAACGATTATGAGGAGATCACCTCTGAAAATGAAAAGAAATGAAGAAACGCAAGAAGTTTTCCGTGGATCGCAATAATTGACAAATACTATTAATTATTTGGTAGTTTGACAAGATTTCGTTATTTCCTTTCATAAAAACATTACTAGGTCACAGTTAAACCACTAATGGAAATACTTTCAATTTAAACCATTCTATTTTTCATAAATGCATTCATCCTCTATTTATCTTTTTTCTGCTCGTTAGTACGAAATAATGCCCAACTGATATATTTATGACGACGCACAAGACATATAATGATTCTACTTTCCTCCTCCAAAATGCAACACATTGTTTTTTGTCGTGAATAGAAGTGACATAACTTTTCTTCACAGAACTACGATATAGTCATTTAAAACGCTATTACAGTGGCAATATAGTTTCTCTCAAATTAAAGTGATTTTTGGCATGAAAGAAACGAGGAAAAAGTAATGATTTTATTTGCTAACATATTTCGGTTATCATCAGTGCATATTCTCGGTGATTCACTCTGAATTCAAAAATTCCAGTTTACAACGTAGCATATTGAACAGCAAGTAGCGTTGAGTTAATGGTTTCCGGCTCAACTTTGTGGAAGTTCATTTTAAATAATAAAAAAAGAATAATTTTATTCCACCAATTTATTTCTCGGCACTACTAGTTTTGACGCAGCGGCGTTGTCTTCAAGTACAAAAAGACTCTGTACATGAAGATAACGCCACTGCGTCCACACAAGTTGTACTAGTCACCCCCTATCAATTTCCTTATCACAGGGGTTCTAATAATTATTCTATGTCACGCGGTCCTAAACACGCGACGTTATATACTGTATCAGCCCGACACACAAAAGGTACCCTTCACTTCTTACCTTGAGAGAGATCCTTTCTTTTGGTAGTCCTTGGCGGCAAAGGTTAATGGATTAATTCATGCACAAAAATGATACACTTGAACAATACATATATTTATAATAACCCTTTTATTCTTCACTTAGAAAACAAATTCACTTTGGTTAATCAATTAATTAATATATGTTCCCTTCTCAAATATATTCGTATTAATTTATAATGTTTGTTGTACTTCACCGGATATTGCACAATGTGACTTCCGCCGATATTCTATTCCCCAGTATCTGTTTATCGGATTCCTGGATCCTTCCTTAACACAGGACACTGGCGTTGGTAATTGCTGTCCAAAGCTAATTACTCCCGGCTAATTATCACTGCAAAAACTCCAGACTGACTTTCACTCGATGACCGGTCCTTCTGCTTCCCTGAGTGAGTGAGTGCTGACTCCGTTGAGACCTTGAGTGTACTCCCCCTACGTTCCTTGTGACTTTTTCCTAAGCAGCCTCGTCCCTTGCTTGACAAGCCCTTATATACTTTCTCCCCACCCCTCCTGTATGTTCTAGAACATTCCAGGTTTCCTCAACTTGCTCTCGTATCTGATAGGCTATTCCCTTCTCATTATTACAATTTTGATTACCCCTTCCATCCTTTCTTTGCCTTGCAGCTTTCATAACACAAACGGCATTGTTTTTAGTTTGTTTACGTAACACGAAAACGGTATTGTTTTAAAGTTGTTTTCATAACACAAACGGCATTGTTTTAAGTTTGTTTACATGATACGGAAACGGTATTGTTGCCTCGCGGTAGCACGTGTTCCCAAAATACCCACAATGGCGTCCTTAATTGTAAACTTATGCCAACACGGCCAAAATGGCGTGTTACATTAGCCCCATTAAAATAATGACTTGGAAATATAAGAAAGGAATTATTTTAAAGCCTTAAAATGTAAACTAACGCGGCCCCAACGCCTTCAAACTTTAGCCTCATTCTGAATAATGTCTGTGCCCAAGTATATTGTGTTACAGCAGAAATCACACATGAATACATTTATATCAATCAACACAATTACAAACAGCGTCTCCTCCTTTAACTCAAGACATATGATATACCATATAACAATATGGTCTCTTCCCTTTCTTCCTTGCTTGAAATAGGCAAATCAACATATAACCAATGAAAATCTTATTCACGTAATTTAAAATCAAGGACATATTATATAAATCGACGTTATTAACTGATACATTGAACATGAATATAACGTGCAAATAATGAAACTATCCATCTATCCAACTATATTCGCTAAATTCCATTCATTCTAAACAATATGAGATTACACCCTACCTTTTTGAGATAAAACGTCTGCCCGAAAAATTTTTCTGCTCAATAGTATTCAGGTGTCTGGTTCTGCGATTAAGTTATTTAATATTATGCAACAGTTTCGCCGTGCTATGCTGCCGGCTTCGTCGGGATTTTAAGAACAACAATAGTCTTTTTTCAAAAAGTAAATAAACAATTCTAGCAGTTGTTTATTTTGAGAAGTAAAAAACGTATTTTCGAGTTAGTCTCTTCCAGGTATAAGGGAGTTTATAACTATCCTCTCTATTGATGTTGTTTGGTCTTTTTTCTATTTCAATCGCCTCCCTTATGAGCCGTGGAAAGTAACTGCTTTCTTTGTGTAGTACTCTTGCCGTCTCGATGTCAATGGCGTGACCTTCCTCTAACGTAGTGTGCTCAGCCACGGCAGAGTGATACCATAGTCTTTCTTCCGGATTACACGTTCATATTCCTTTAATCGGCATCCAATTTCTTGGCAATCGGCAATCTCTTGGTTTGCCCCACATACGATTTACCGCAACTGCAGAGAAGTTCGTACACACCCTCATACATTGTGGGTGGTAATGGTAATTTTTCTGCTCAAGTTAAGTGATAAACCAAATTGATTAACTTCGACTTTAAGCCTATTTACATGGAAACTAAACTCACCGACAAAAACTACGAATTCTACATCGGTCTCTTGAAAAATGCACAGCAAAGCAACTGCCACAAGCCGAGCATTTCTTTTCGAGTGGGCATTTACAGCCGAGGAGGAAATAAATTCGGCCTTGGTTCAGATATGTAGGTCATAGATATTTCCATGATTACTTACGCGGCACCTTAACATTTCCTCCAGTGAGCGCAAACCGGAGCAACAAAGGTATTCTTTTTTTTGTGAAAAATTCCCCCACGGAGTGTCGCGGTAAACCTAAGAGATGCCGTGTTCCTAAAAATAACTCTTGAATTGCATGAATAATAGTGCGCTGTGAGAGTGTATTCGACCTCATCCCCCTCACCCCTCACCCGGAAACCAGAGCACGAATCTTAACAAACAGAAGTGCGGCCACGTACCTCCTCCCACGTCAGCGCCATCTAACGGGCCGGGAGGTAAACATTATCATATAAGTCGTGTCGCTAGGCGGCGTCCACCGTGGGAAGAGCACAAACATGCACGCACGACGGGAGAAGAGGTAAGACGGGCAGGTCACTATAATGTGCTCTCTTTAATGTCTTCTTCGGATTGATTGGGTCCCTTGAGGGAGTGCGGGAGAGAGGCCTCGTCTGGGGACACCCACCGCCTCCATTCTAATCAATGTTTATGTCTCTTTCGGACACGGGGAAGATGGGTGGGGAGGATGCGGGGGGAGGGGGTAAGTAAGCAGGAGGCGAGGGGAGAGAGAGAGAGAGACTCTATCCCCCGGATGTGACGCACAAACATTGAGATGCTGTGTGCTGGAGATTGGGCACAGAGGGTGCTAGTGCCTCCTCCTCCTCCGTGTTATTAGAGCGCTGCTGGGATTTGCAGAGCGTTGCACCGAGTGAGCGGTCTGTCGGTCGAGGCGTCGCACAGTGGCGCAAAACCCCACTTTAGGCGGACAAAAGTCCAAAAATGAAAGTTTGAATTAGGGTTTCTGAAATAGTGGGTTGGGTAACCTGATGTTTGAACTACGCAACGGTGTATTTCACAGGTTGGTAAGCATGCACCTGCATGTAGAAATGAGTGTCAAAGTGAGAGAATAGCGGAGCACTGGTCCCAATGGACGCATAGACGCCGAATTGGACGGTCGATTTGAAACTATTAGTACAGCATACTGGTGTCCTCTATTTCATTTTTTTAAACTTTCAATCGATTGAAATAAGCAAGTAGAGTGTGAATACGATTTTAAAATTTATTTTTTGAAAGAAAATACGCCTGGAGTAATTAATTATCACGAAAGAAAATTTATTGATTTTTCAAGATGAAAAGTTTTAATTATTTAGAGAAAATTTATATAATCGGACGGAAACGTATCGTAATTTTGAGATCTATTATTCATTTAAGTATGAGCTAGAGATTGTAAAAGAAATCAACTGCCATTGAGTTGCAAAAGGACTGTAACGATATAAGAATTATTATGCACGAGAGGCGGATAGGAAATTCATCCGGCCGCTATGGCCGCATGGCAACGGGTAAACTATAATATTCACAATTTCAATCATGGAAAGCAAATGCAAGTACCGTAAATAATATCTGTTTATGAAATTATTACTAGTTTGTAATAAGTCAAATTTGGATGCAATATGTTGGATGGTATTATGTCCACTCTTAGGTACAAGTGGTGATGTTTGTTACACCAGGGCTGAGATTTTTTAAAATCTCAGCCCTGTGAAACTTCTGTACAACCTGTATATTTTTTTCAATGACGCATGAAAATATTTTTCAAAGGTGATTACAAAAATAATTTTTTTTAATTTTATAGCAGATTCATTTTCGACGACCACCTCATTTTACGTGAACATTTTTAATTTGATTCGTTCAGATTATTCTACTGAAAAATAATTTTTTTGTAAAAATTGTAAAAATAATAAAATATGCAAAAAAAATCATAAAATACACTAAATACTGCACATTTGATGTCAGATTTCATTTAAGCAATCTCAAAAACATGCACATGCCTATTTTGGAGTTGATTGTAAAATCTTTGGACTTTAGTCCGTCTAAAGTGGGGTTCGGCCCCACTGTGCGTCGCGCGCGTCGTGTGTTTTTGCTGTTTGTTCGTCCGAAATTGAGTCCTTAGTCGCAAACAAAAGGGGGGAGCTGTGGGTCGCACGGTGACGGTCTACGCCGCGTTGTTTCCTCACACGGAGGCCTGCAATGAAAGAGAGGAAACGATGCTTTTGTTGCAACTCTCCCCGCATGTGTGTCGCGGCGACTAAACGGTTGACGAGCGAGCGGGCGTCGTCCGAGTGAGTGAGGGTGGCCGTGTTTGCGGTAAACGGTTGCGGTAAATGTTGGTGCGTGAATCTGATACTCAGCCGCTTTACATCACTCCTTTCCTGCAATTCTGCGTCATTACTGTTTCTTTGAACTGTTTCTTCATGATTGCAAAATGACGTCGTCGGTTAACTGTGAGCTTTGGGTTATTGTGATGGAAATTTTACGAGGTTGACATATGCAATCTTTACATCATGAGGTGATGGTGTTGAGGTTTCTTAGAGTGTATATTCCCTCTTTAAAAAGCCAGAATTAAAATGAGAAAAATTAATTGTTATACGCTATAATTGTGTCGTTTTATGTAAATCATAAATATGCACAACACAATATTATAAAAAAGCTGTGAGAATTTAGGGTGAAATTAAGGTAGTCAGAAATAATAAAATTTGCGTAAAACCTAGACCAAGAGTTTCAAATATTAACTAGATAGAATTTTCATGGTAATAGAAGGAAGCGTTTAGTTTTAAAGATATTTTACATAAAGATAGTATGACTCATTACCTTATAAGTGTCACAAATGCAGTTTTCTTTCTTCATAATTGGCCCCAGATTCAATCAAAACAGTCATCGGTACTGGAAGGGCAAACGACTCGGAGAATCCCTTCCCGACTTCCCTCGCTTCAACTCGGACGTAGTTCAAGAATGTCCCAACCCCATTGAGCCGTACATGCTTGTGATTACCTCTCCGTGGATTGACCCCCCACTCCACTCAAATATTCTCAAATACTTTCGTCACACGCCATATGGATCGTACAATTCGAAATAATTGCGGCCTCGAGTAGAGATTAGGGTATGGAGCTCGTTTATGGCGATTTTGTAAGTATATCGAGAGTTCAATATGTATTAGGGTTGTGTAAAAAATAAGGTTCTCAAATTTTTTTCAGGTGTAAGGTTTTTTTTATTTGAACTGAAAAATACATCAATGGAAAGCTTTATTTCTTAGCTATTTTTCAACATAATCACCAGATTTTTCAACGCATTTTTGTTGACGACTAATCCACTTTTGGAATCCAGCTTCAAAGAAGTCCGCCGCCAGTCCGTGGAGGAATTTGGTGACCGCTTCCTGCACTCCTTCATCAGTCTCGAAACGTTGTCCACCCAAGTGTTGCTTTAATTTTGGAAAAAAAGTAGTCATTCGGTGCAAGATCAGGGCTGTAGGGAGCATGTTCAACGAGATCCCGGCCAAAATTGTCGATTAAATCCTTGGTTTGGCGAGAGACGTGCGGGCGCGCATTGTCGTGGTGCAGTCTAACGCCTTTCGTCAGTCTTCCTCTCCGGCGATTTTGGATGGCTCTTCTGAGTTTTTTCAAGGTCTCGCAATAATTTTCCGAATTTATTGTGGTCCCCCGAGGCATAAACTCAACAAGCAGACCGCCCTTACGGTCCCAAAAATAAGTTGAAAAATCTGGTGATTAAGTTGAAAAATAGCTAAGAAATTAAGCTTTCCAATGATGTATTTTTCAGTTCAAATAAAAAATGCCTTTTACCTGAAAAAAATTTGAGAACCTTATTTTTTACACAACCCTTTACTATTCTTGACACAATCCATCTTTCATGGCCTAACACACGGTGTAACGTGTGTCACCTGTTTCATACACTGACAGCGTGGACTGCGTTGAGACGCGAGAACGACTATGATGTTACTTTTAGTCCCCATAGTGAATATTAGTTGGATTTATGCAGAAACATGATCAGTCCCCTTGAAAAACATTTAAAGGCACCATTGAGATACACCCTACGTATTTCATTTTAAGAAATAAAAAATCTACAATTCACAATGATTATACACACGCAATAGAGAAACACAATACCTTCAGTGGTTGTTGTGTTGCAGTCATGCAAACCATTTCTGCCGTGATCGTCTTCTCCAGATTTGAAGGCACGGCAACTTCAGCCGTAGTTTTAAGCAGCATTGCAGTAATTGGGAGCGAAATTGTTAAACCCTATGGCATATTTTGCTTCTTGACTGTTTGTATTAGAAAGTAAGTTAATGTTTTACCTTTTTGTCCTTTGAATTCCTGACAGGGATTGATTTACAGAGGCAATTAGAAACACATAAATTCTTCGGTCAGTTATAGCCACTTTATACTTCAAGAAAAAGAATTTTAAGAATGCTTTATCTCAATTTTTGCAGCAGGCTTTTCTAACCACCAAATGTTTTATAGCTACACGCCATTTACTGAGCCCTTTTATATTTATATATAGTCAATGTAGTGTTCTCCAAATTAGACGTTAGCCAATAAGGTCATGTAAACGTAATGACCACGGGCATATTTCATACTCACTATTGAAACACATCCCGAAAGACAAATACAATGTGAGTTTCTATTCCCCACTCACCATTGGGAAAGTGCTTTTCAACTCTAAAGATCGTTTCAACTCTAGAAATGCATTCATTCTACGAAGTAAACTCGCAGACCATTGATTTTATATCTAAAGATCGTGTTGACAACCAGGACAAAAGTGGTGTGTACCGGCTCAAATGCAGTGATTGTGACGGGGCATATGTAGGGCAGACTGGAAGAACATTCAAAACAAGAATCAGCGAACATATACGATGTTTAAAATATAATGATTGTAAATCCTTCTTTGCCAAACACCTGATAGAAACGGGCCATAACAGTGATTTTAACCTAGAAGTGTTACATGTACAATTGTACATGACAAAAGTTGGAAACTAGATACTCTTGAAAAATTTGAAATTATGAGACATAAAATGCTACCAAATGTTCAAATGTTTAAGCAGATGAGCTGCTTCTTCCAAATCTCACAATGTACTAAATTTATTTATTTTGGGCCGTAGACTCATGCGTGTTCAATGATCATTTCCCTTAGCATCAATGCTTACTTCTCGCATATAGCACTAATGTCGTCTGGAATAATACGTGGTTTTAGACAATGGCACGCACGCCTGTGCAATGGTATTCTCGCTGGAGGAATAAATGGCGAATGTCCTTCCGAAAAAAGAACACTGAATGTGTAGAACTTACCACGAAAAAAATACATCCACCTGGACCGGAAATCGAACCAAGGACCTTCGGCTTGTGGAGCCAATGTGCGGACCTCCAAGCTTAATAGGCTACATCATTCTCAATTTTTACGTACTCCATCGGTGTATTTTTGGCTGTTATGAAAGTCTTCATACCCACACATGTGTTCAAAGTGGCATAAACGTCTTAATTCTTATACGTAATAAGTAGTGAAATTCTCCGTGCATATAATGTCCATTTGTTTCGATCTTCAGTAGAATAGGCCCAGTGATGTACACGTGATATGCATGGAATAATGAGTATATCTCATGCAAATGACTCTTCAATACCTCTCAGCGAATTGCTCATTCTGTCGATAGCATTTTCGTGAGTATAAAATGAAGGTAAGAGTGAAAAAGTGACATCGCTTTGAAGGTAAAATAAATCCGTTGAGCCGGCTTGCATTTAATTAATATCGGAGTCCCGGCGTACAAGAGAGGTCTTTTAAGCTCCAGTCAGTCCTCTTCCCATGTTCCCTTTGCCCTTGGAGCAGCAAATCCTTCCTTTTTGACCTCGCCCTTTTTCCCAGGCATGTGGCGCAAGCGACTGGAAGTGACCCTGGCGGAGGAAGTTGGAACGAGACGAGTACGTTCGCTCGGCGACGTTACTGTGTGCCCCGCTTCCAATATGGCGGCTAGCTTGTGATGAACTCCTTGATCTAACTTATCGACGCCATGAATGAATGTATTTAAAATCAGCTGATATGGAGGTGATATGTGTTTGCTCCAGAATTATCGGTCCATTTGCGTATGGAATCAGCCTATTTCAATTTATTAAACGCCGATTAAAAACTTAAGGCTATTAGCAGTGCAATCTATCATAAATGGCCATTCGCATACGTTCAACAGTGCTGAGTTTAATGTTTTTGTTTCTACTCTCACACACACACAAACTTAAAGAGAAAGAGTTTAAGAGTTTTTTTAGTTTACGCTTAGTTTTCTTAAACTCGAGCCTCATCACTTGGATAATCGCGAGATCTTGAAATGGAAAAAACTATCCCCGAGCTGGGAGTCTCGGAAATGCTAATTCACTGAATGCGGCCTTTTAGCGAGAGTTATGCCTGTTAACTCAGCTAAGTTTTTATTTTCTCATATTCGTGGAGTAAAGTATAAAAGTTATATTTACTCTGCATGTCTGTCATAGAGTACACGACTTATTATGACTCACCGGAATAACCTCATGTCTAAATAGAGCGACTTGTGCTATTCAAGTGTTAAGTTATTTGATAAAATGGTTGAAGATTCCACGTTTTTGCGCATGTTAATAAGTTTATTAGAGAAACAGAATTTCTCAACAATTGAAACTTATGAATGAGTTACCATATCGGAGTAAATTGCTTTAAAAGTGAAATTAGTAGAATTCTTCTTGTACATAGACAAGCACTGAAATGAAAGTTTGAATCGATTCATGTATTTTTGGAACAAAGTCGATGCTGATTCGAGCTGCAAGCAAAATAGAACCTCTTCCGCAAGTACCTGCGGAGAATCGATTATTATCACATTGTGTAGCAAATCTTCTTCTTCTTCTTTCTCAAATCCCCTTCTGCTGTTAGTGGCGTCGGGGTCCCTCAGCCATTTTCCAAATTCTTTCCTGTTTTGAGCGACACGCTTCGCCTCATCTTCAGGCTCTTTCCTCGCGCCTGACTGCCAATCTCTCTCCACATATATTCTTCCCATTCCATCCTTGGTCGTCCTCGCCTTCCCTTTGGTCTTGCCTCCATCACCTCTCTCTTGGCTTCCTTTCCTCATTCATCCTAACCACATTCCCATCTACCATCTTTAAGTTTTTCTTTCCATCGACTCCACTGTCGGGTCTTGCTGGAATTGGGCTCTGATTGTGGTGCTTCTCATTCGATCTCTTTTAGTGCGTCCTGCTGCTCGTCTTAGATACCTCATTTCACAGCTTTGGAATCTGCTCCTATGTTTATCTAGTAGGTTCTCCGTTCCGTATACCAATACCGGCTGGAAAATGGTTTTATATACTCTCATCTTTGTCTTTTCTGATATTTCCCTCTTTCCCACAATTGGTTTACTAAGCTGATAATACACCTGGTTTTCTTTATGTATTCTGTGGCTTACTTAGGTGTCTGGCCTTCCATCACTAGTAATTTGTGTCCCCAGGTATTCGAACTTGTAAACCTGTTCTAGTTCTTGCTCTTCCCACGATATGTTCAGCCTTTCCTGCACCTTATTTCTTGGCACTGCCATAACCTTGCTTTTCCCCACATTCATTCTCATTCCATGGTCTCTAATTGCATTAGCCCATTCTTCTACTGCTGTTTGCAAATCTCTCTTATTTTTGGCAATCAGTACAATGTCATCAGCATATACCAGTGACTGTACATAAACAGGCCTTAACCTATAGTTTCCTATCTTGCACCTTGGTGTTCTTATTTGGCATTGTTTATGTATCTGGTCCATCAGAATGATGAATATTAGAAGACTGAGGCTGTCTCCTTGTTTGACACCTTTCCTCATATCAAACTCAGCCGACGTTTTTCCAGCTATTCTAGCCACTCCTTTCACATTTATGCATAGGCTTTTGATTATTTCGGTTAGGTCTACAGATACCCCTATTTTTTGTAGTGCTTCCCATAGGCTGCACCTTGGCATAGTGTCGTAAGTTGCCTGTAAATCTAAAAAGGCTAGGCAGACTGATCCATTTCTGTTGATATATTTGTCCATCAAAATTGTATAGCAAATCGTGATTGCAAAATTTAGCGAGAAAAAACGCAAATGCTATTATCATGATTGAGAAAAGAACATGACACGTTTCATAAAGAAAGATTATTTCATCAAGTAGTGACTTGTAACTGTAACAATCGTGCCGCGACTAGTATGGCATACTGCTGTAATTACTTACCAAAGCACGAAACTTAACTCTGTCCATGACACTTGATATGCGTGACGAACAGTGTAAAAGAACGCAGTGGATAAGTGGGGAAACTGATAGCACATGTGAGTCAGTATATTTGAAGCGTGGCCGTCAGGAAGTGTTGGGTGCAACCGAGTGTCTGTTATACTAATTGTCAGGAAACAGTTCGCTCCATAAACTATCTCGTCAGCCAAAATGTCCCTATGTGTGTAACCCACTAGTATCTGAACTTTTAACCTGGTTATATTGTTGTGACTCCGAATAACGTAGGATTAAACTGTCCTCGGTTGAAAACAGGGCCTGGAAAATGAACTCGGACGCCATTAAATGTATGTCTTTGTGACGAGGTAATAATCATGAAATGCGATTGTATTAACGGGGAATCGCCTTAACCAAAATACGAAAAGAGGCATAAAAAGGCTTGCCACGTCGTAGTTTTGGTCATTGACAATCGTATGCAACAAATAAACAGTCCAGGATTGTCGATTTGTCACATTGAAGAGTAGTTCAACAGAAGCGTATTTGATAGCAAACTTCTGGCGGGAGATTCCTCGCTATCGTTGTGCGAGAATGTGGAAGCCGTGTCAACCGATGTTTTCATCCGATACGGACGGGCACGAGTAAAATAGTACGATAATATCGCAGCGATTGCAAGGAAATTTGAAAATGTCCATCGGCACTGGTTGCTTACAGAAGCACGGCTATGAGAAGCATAACCTCTTATGACGGCCCTTGTGGACATTTTCCTTGACTAAGCAGATGCTACTGAAGATGATTAACACTGGAAGATGACTTCTGGAAGTCACGAGTGGAGCAACACCTAGTAGGGATTCATCGCTACTCGCAAGGCCTTGGTTCCGCCTACATGTCACTTCCAACTTTTTGGCAGAAAGTTACAAATTTTAGGCAGTGAGCAATAAATGTAGTGGACCTGGGGCAGAAATGTTTTTAACTCCTCCATTGCCATTTGTAGAATTTATATGCATCTATTAATCATGTTTGGTTTTAGAATTCTTACACTTTCTGTTTTGTGAACAGTCCATAGCCTTTTGTTTAAGTAATCTTTTATAAAACTGATAATCCTAATTAAAAATATCTATAGATTTCCAACAAAAGGTCTTCCTCCGGCGAATTAATTTAATGTTTATTAACAATCGCGCGGCTATGTGATGAGCTTATTTATCACTTGATTTTCGAAAGAGATTTAGCGACGCTGGTTCACGTCAAATGCATATCGTCCATTCTTTTCGGCGTCGACAGTGACTTCGTGGTTCCCCTGCTGTGAGTCCCGGGTTTGACCCACGGTGCCCGCTGGCGCCCAATCTGTCCGCCGTGAATTATTAAACGGCGAACGAGGCTCGCAGTCCGTGTACTCGGGGCCTTGATCAATCAAAAAGCGGTCCCTCCCTTGGCCCCTCCTCTGTTCCGAATGAACGGGGCCCCAAATCCCTGGAGGGGCCGATGCCTTATTCAGCGGGAGGGACACCCGCGCTTAATCAACTCGCTAACTTAATCTACGCACTAACGTATTCCTCTTGGAAGGCCATCGCTCTTTTTCCCATGGCTACATCAAGATTTTATTGGATTTCGGAAGAATTTTTCCGTCATCATTTATTCAAGTGTCGTCAAAACTGGCAGCGTGGAGTTTCTTTCAACCGTAATTTTGCAGAGATGCACGAAAACTGACAAAGGTTGTACAGATAAATGCTCAGTTTCCAATGAAAATTTGTTTCTCTGAGTTCAAATACTAATTTAAAGCATTTCCTTCCTACCTCCAATCGTATTGATAACTTCCGAAAATGTCACTCGGTATTAATTCAAACGAAGATGGGGCAGTTTTAATTTGAATAAGGCATAACTTTCGTAAATGTTCAGATCAGCTTTTAGCCATCAGCACTAACAATACAACTTTCATGAGGCAGTTCTCTACACCGGATATTAGAACTATATAATGATCCGGGTAAAATTAAAAGTGAATGACTTGAATTCGCGTCAATATTTCGTCACAAACGACTAAAATCGTAATAGGGAAACTAAGGACCCAATAGATGAATTTATCTCACTTAATTTGGCAGAAGTTTCTGCTACCCTGTTGCGACTAATTATGTTGGTTGCTTTTTATTATTCATATATATTAATGTAAATTTTAGCGCATCATAATATACCATTGCACCTTTCAGAACAAATTATAAATGCACCACCCCATTCAAATTTAATTTTAATTGAAAAGTTGATGAGTAGTGCCAATTAAGTCTGACCTGGCTCTGAATAATCTAAATATTAATCAGTAATACAGAGTCCAGAGGAATATATTCCAACAAAGTCAATAAAATTAAATATTTGAAAATGCCCCTGAAAAGTGAATTTTTAAAAAAAATTTCATTTTTTCATTCTGAATTTCGTGATTTGGTTTTTTCACTCCCTGTAGGGAAAATGCAGTGTAAAAAACTGAAAGGGCCAAAGGTTGAATTACCCACTCAGAAATGTCTTCCAGGAGTCCAAAGGGTTTGGTTTCTAGGAATAACAACAGTTTCCAACAAGTTTTAGGGCGTTGGAAGGGGACGGAAATAAACTGCCAGGACAACGTATGCCAACAAGCAACAAGACGTGGATTGATTCAATTGTATCTCGTTTTTATGTTGCTACTTGCACTTACGTTGATACCTGAGACAAACACTAATTCTTGGTATGAAAGACGTATAATCTTTCGTCATCGCAGACTGCCTTCGCTGAAATATCTTCACTAAAACCTTTCCTGACCATTTTTTCACATTTCTTTTATTCAAATTCGTATTCGCTAGTTATTCCATTTACTTCAAAAAGTTAAAGCAAGATTTTTAAAATCATTTCGGCATAAAATCGACTACACGTATTTGGTCTCCTTTTTAAACTATTTTGTGATCTATTTTTTATGGTTTCTTGATTTCACACCTACTGTTCAGATACCACAAATAGCATTCTTCAGTTTTCCACGCAGCTAGCAAATAATTTTGAATGATTGATCTATGTAATGCCAGATGCGATGTACCGACATACCTGTTGCCACCGCAAGCACCTTGTAATGACGACCATGAGGTGTTGAAACGTATCATACCAGTAAACAGTTTCGGAGGATAGTACGTAGAGTTAATTTTATTTACCTATTTCAGTAATAAATATGTTTTTTATTTAAAGTCAATTTCCCTATCAATGTTTTCCCGTGAGACCCTTGCCTCGCCAGTGCCTCACAGATCTGGTTTTTTAACCCACTTCCTGCATTGAATTCCTTCTTATTTTTTATCATCGCACATCCATAGCAAACAATATCAAACTTAGTTGCAGCAATACAAACATTTTTAATAAATCTCATTATAAACTTGACAGTCGTAGGCTTCACTTCGTAGAAGATCATTGCATTAGTACTCATGATGAGTTAAAATACTTAGTACTTTACTGGATTTTTTTAACTGGTAGAAAAGTACTAAGAATTTTCATTAATCGTGGGTACTTAAACTCATAATGGTTCAAAGTAGGACTATAAACTTGCGATGCCACTCCAAGTACCATTTATATAAAATGCGCTGAAATTAACTATTCCATCAAAATCATGACTTTGTGTTTTAATTGTAATGTTTTTTATGTTAAATTATTCCATTCCATTCAATCCACGCATAGATACAGTGAACCTTTAATCTTTACAAATATGTATTCGTCTAATCAAGAGACAGAAATCTGGAGCAATCTTTCTTTCTTTAATGAGAAAACATAATAATGAGCCTTGTTGTTATGTGTCGTCGTCGAGGGCGAGGTTTGCTCATCGTGAGATGAGCTGGGATAGAAAAAAATCCTTTATTAATTCCGTAGGATTTAGTTTATCATGAATGTTTTCATCACTAGATCAATCCTGATGATGTCGACTGCTCAAAGAAACCTGTAGTATAGCATTAAAACTCAATGAAATGTATGAAGCACTTATACTCATCTAAAATGATGTTTTACGAAAACGAGTCTGTAAAGTACGTGATTCGTGAGATGAATTATGTTAATCTCGTGTGTGTCTTTTCTCCTCCTCCTCCTTCCGCAGGCCCACAATCGACTCGTGGCTGACCTGGAAGATGCTGGCATCTCCATCGAAGAGTCACAGAGCTTCGTTCCGCGGGAGTTGGAGACGGCGCTGTCGCGGCTTCGGCGTCGGGACGTCCGCGTCATCCTGGGCAACTTCAACGAGACGTGGGCGCGGCGCGTCTTCTGCGCGGCCAAGGCCAAGGGACTCGTGGGACGACGCTACCAGTGGCTGCTGGTCGGCACCTATTCGCGACGGTGGTGGGAGGTATGAATGCTCCACTCTTTCTCCCATTCATATCCGAATCGAATTAGAGGGAACGAAGTTTCTAGTCGTTTATAATGTGAGGGAAGAAGGAATTCATGTAATCTCATCTGTTCGTAATTGTATGAAACTAGTTTTCTCGCTTCTCACTGTCCGACAAGTGTAGTGTTTGGGGTAGAAGAAATGTATTCTCCTTGTCAACCTGAAACTCACGTTATCTCAATTTTTCTCGACTCCTATGATTGGCGTGTTTAACCTTCAAATATCTTTCTCTCTTTCTTTTCATGTTTCCAGTCACTTTGTCACTCATTCTGTACACTCGTATTATTTCAGCTGAACGCGTGAAATTCCTATCTATTTTATTTATTTCGCTATTCAAATAAGACACTATCTTGGCGCATTATTTCACTACATTGCGCTTCGTCCCACATACGTTCTACCCCGTCATTCGGATGCGATATGCATTGCCTTGCCCAGTTGTGATGACGTTCTTATGCATTTCTGGGAGTACAATGGAAACTAAGTTCACACGTTTATTTTTGAATACATTATAGGAATAACACACTAATGGCCGTATGTATAGTCATTACCTAGCAGTCCCCTTATCCATCCCCTACCCAGCAGGCCCCTTGAATTGTGCGTCCTATAGTCAAAATTAAGGGAGCTGCTAGGTAGGGGATGGTTGGGGGTTATATCTCGTATCTAAGGACTACAAACGGCAGGAAATGGATTTCGCAGCTAAAATGTTTCAGTGAAGACGGTCATGTTTAACATGGATACGGATAAATAAAGAGCCAGACGCAGCATGAAAACTGTTAAGATGGCCGCTCAACGAGCAAATTGCTTCAACGGTGTGGAGAAGAAGATTTTGTGTGACAAGGGTGTAGAAGCATAAAGATATATAGTGGAAAGTAAGAAAACGGACGCAGTTTCCTGCCACAGGAAGAAGAAATTGTGGGGGAAAATATGCTGCGAGTGTATATGGACATACTTAGATAGAGTCAGCCGTCACATCAGATATTTATCGATTAAGAGCAAATCTCACCGTTGTTTTATTAACACCAAATCTTCTTAATTATTAATTTAAGGCTATACACGTTCATTAGAGTCAGTTTAGTTATATCTGTTGTGTTATTTATTCGATAAGGGGGCCCCTGGTGGAGCATGCATATCCTGCCTTTGGAGAGGCTAAGGGGGCTACTGGGGGTGGAAATTTGACTATTAATACTGTTTTTGACGAAGGGTCTGCTAGGGGCTGTGAAACTGCTGGGTAACGACTATCAATTCGGCCCTAATTCTTGATGTAGAATGCTTGATGGTTCTTGGAGTGGTGGCATATGGCTCATCATGGTGGTATACCTTTTTTCTACCAATGTTGTTCCTCATTTCAATTAGCCAGATCCTGGTTTGAGGGTTGATTTAAGCACTCAATCCTTTAAGTCTGAGAACATGAAGACATTCACACTTTCAGGGTTGTGAAGCAGTTAATTTTTATTTCACCATTTTTAGAGAAAATGTCATACTTCTGGTGGAAATCCCGTTTGAATTCAAACCAGGAGGACGTGTTTGTATCTAAAATTTGCTCATTTGAATATGAAGTCATCCTAGTTATCATAAGCGATAGTTTGGGATTATAAATTATGCTTCAATGGCAAAGATCCTTTGCAGCATGCGCAACCCATTAATATCACTGAATATAAGGTTCAACGGTTAATTTGTGATAAACATTAAAATATCATTTAACATTTTATGATTAAATACGTAACTTTATCGCTATTTTATTTGATATTTTAGCACTACATTCCAACATAATGGCCCCTTCGTCTACCAAATGCTAAGATCTACTTAGAAACTAAGGGTTGTCCACAAAATCTTTTTTTTTTATGTCTACTCTTGTGACTTCTGGTGAAGTCTTGGTCATAAGTCATCAGGTATGAGCCGCTTTTAAATCGGTATTAATATATGGGATAGACAGTTCAAATGGGCTTCACACCTGTTGGTCCTTGTGCGATGTCTTTCGGGGCTCCCTCAGGAGATATGCATTTCAATCTTTTGGCCTTTCAATCGTGCAACTGCCCTTACTGTACGAAACTCGACCGTTACTACTACCGCTGTAAACATTTGACGGAAACTTGTTCGTATCGTCCCAAAAACATTCCAATGTGAACACACCAATCACATTCAAGTATAGCTCAGTTACTCCTTCGAAATTGATTAGTGGATAATAATAAGCTTCAACTTCTTCATTTTTCCGGGTTCTACCGCGTTGGTTGCTGTGGTGATGACAACAGTTTCTCTGGCACTACTGCCAGTGTCTTCAGGTCGAAGATGCCGGTTCACAATTTTGGTCCTCATTATATGGAACTTCTTTCCCGCCAATTCTTGCTGCTGCCCTCCATTGGTTCGTTTCAGATTTCTCCTCCAAATGTAGTCCAGGTGGTATCCCTCGTCTCTGTTAAAATTATCCGTCTGGGCTATCTCAATTGATTCCCTAATTAGTCTAGGGTAATATCTGCCCTCTCTCACTATCACCTTGGCTTCGTCAAATTTTACGTCGTGTCCCGGGGTCCAGGCGTGCTCAGATATGACAGACAGCTGAAATGGTTTATTTTTTGTGGCTCTTCGGTGCTCCTGTATCCGTACCTTCAGTGAACGGCATGTCTCGCCGATGTATGATTGAAAAATGAAGAAGTTCATCGTAGACCACCGCGAAAATCTTCGTTCTTACATTAATGAGCTTGATGCAAAATTATATAACTGTACCTTTATATCCTCTTTTTTTCTATCTACGTCGGAGTTCTTTCAGTTGATAATTCCAAACAAATATGCCAATACAACTTTATGCTTATCCTTACTCTCTATCACTTATAGCTCGCTGGCAACATGGTGCCAAAGTCAACTTTTTTTTAACACACGCAGACGTTGGGGGCCAAGCCTCCAAAGTGCCTATAACCCTTGCTTTTTATTTTACCCGGCTTGCGACCGCGACCCCCCTATCAAGCCTATGCGACCCCCATGGGGGTCGCGACCCACAGGTTGAAAAATACTGAGATAGACTTACGCTGCTAATGAATGTGTTATGACAGGAGATGAGTTAAAAGTGTTGCATAATCTTCGAAAGAGTCGGATAAGACTGATGACTGCAGTTAGTTCGTTGTTTCAACTATTATATACAATTTGGAATCAATGTGAATTGAAATTAAGTCATTTACTTCATGGATTATCTTGAATTT
This sequence comes from Pyrrhosoma nymphula, assembly GCA_963573305.1. NCBI lineage: Eukaryota > Metazoa > Arthropoda > Insecta > Odonata > Coenagrionidae > Pyrrhosoma > Pyrrhosoma nymphula. The sequence goes on along the minus strand of OY754337.1, from coordinate 129,380,743 downwards.
TAAGTTTGGGAGTTTAAATCCGCAGTGAAAGGATAATGATTGATTTGCGTACTTAAGCAATGTAGGTATTATAGATAGGTGTTAGTGTTTAGTTTTTTATTACACTTCTTTCAATAAATTTTGCCACCTCAGAGTCATATCTTTATTTTATCTCATTATTGTTTGGCCGGTCTTAGATCTCGTGATCGATACTTGATGTCATACAATCATTCCTATCGTGATCGGTAAAGATGAAATCCTCGGTCATTGGAGAGATCCAGTTCATCGATCAATATTTTAAGAGAACTTGATATCGGGAGTCGATCAATCATGACCGACCCATCACCAATTCCAAGTGATATTTTTAGCTCAGTGGTTCCCCGAAAAAAATGTCCATAATATTCACAAAATGCATCGCTGTGCGTTTTTTTCATTACCAAATACAAAATGTGCTTGGGAAATTCTTTTAAGAATCGAAATAAGTCTGACACGCTCCCACCGCTGCGATCGCATCGATTAAGTCAAATGCTGCGGAGAATCCATAGATGTAACTCCAGATATTAATAGGTGGTTATTATATTACAGCTATCCAGTAAAGAAATCCATGTGGCACCTTTCTTAACGTTGAGATTTTAGGTGCTGATAAATTCTATGTGACAAACTTCTTGCTCATCTTATGTCGCTGTTCTGCAACTTTTTGTCGATAGAGGAAACCCATTACATATATCAACGTTGCACGGCAGGAACGTGATAGGAAATTGTAGCCATCCTTGAACGTATGCAACACTCAAATACAGTCGAGTTGCGCGGGATGCAGAAATATTTTTGTTTTACCCAATTCCAATTTCGTTTGTAGGTAATCCATCCCATTTTCGTTCAGTCCAATTCTTTTTCACAGATCTGGGCTAAACTTGCATGATGAATGGCTGTCAAAATGTAGCTTGCGTAATACTTCTACCAAGGACATTTGAATGTCCCAAACTAGTTTACTCGTTCGCCTATACAAGGGGCATGCGACATGAGGAAAGCGGCGTTATCCCTTAGACCACAAAACTCTACTCGAGTTTCCTATTGAAATTTAAAGACTGTGTTATCAACATTAGAATATCCAGTCACTCTAACAACATGATGCAATAAAATTCGGAATATCGCCTACCGACCCGTTTGTATCTATTTGGCGAAAGAAGAACTCCTTTCATTTTTCCACAGAGAAAATTGCAAATAGTTTTTCTTTCGTCGCATATAAGTTCCACCACATCAGTCCTGCGACAACATTAACATTTATTTTTGTCGTGATGCATTGAAAAAACTATGGTATTCAAAAACTCTTCACGTTTAAAATCACTAGGTTAAGCTTTTCCAGACAATGTACTGAAAAAGGATTATTTCCATAATCATGAATTAGCCATCACTTAGATTGTTTTATTTGCAAAAACATTGACAAAATACACCGTTTTTTTCTGGTTAGGGAAAGAAGTTAAATACTTTAATTTCCATTTGATTTATATCCGGGAAAATGTGATATGCTTTCCCTAGAATGGGAGCTCTATAATAGTTCCCGTTTCATTTCCATGGCCATATGACTTTGTAAACTAAAAACAGAAAAATTGTTCTTAATCGATCTCTTGCGCTAGATGAATATGTTTCTTCCCTTGTATTCTCAATTTATAGCTCATATGTATTTATTGATTCGCCAAATCAGTATTTTAAAAGCACATGATAAATATTAATCATGGTATAAGTTGACCTACAGTACCACCTTGGTAGTGGTTCCCTATCTTCCGCTCTTTATTGCCCTATCTTTGCAAACAGTCACCTCTGAAAATCCGTAAGGTTTTCTGGAGATGTGATAACAGTGATTTTGGGCAAAAATACCAAAACATACCAAAAACTACCATAAATACCAATCATTATCTTGCATTAAAAGTAAATATGAAGTATAAATAAATGGTGTGTTACCCATGTGATCATAGTCATATCTAGAAGCGTCTGAAGGTCACCACCTTCAGACTAAGACGGGGATATGCCCATTGTATGGATTACCCCGCATGTAAAACGGGGAGTCCGGGAATTTTGAAAAATATGCATCTTTAAATGACGTTTTGAAGGTGTTCTATTATGTTATGAAAGGTGATGTATAGGTGTACTATTAGCATGTGTTAAACACATCATTTTTAAGTTTTTTAAATCAATGGGGGGGGGGGGTTACAACCCCCAAACCCCCCCCTGGATACGCCTATGCATTTAATAAATATTTATTAACAGTGATCGGTGGGAACCGCCAGACATCGTATCTCCGTGAATATCGTGTGTTTCACTTAACCTCACACATTGAAGCTTGTATTTCAATTTGGAGCGTGGTTTATTTTCATCGGTTGAGTTATTTTGCATGTAACACATCTGACGCGTTACCTTTACGCAACCATTACCTTTCGGAAACATAATAAGAGAAAAAGACAGCTGGATAAATTAATAATACTAGGAAAAACATCTCCTTGGCAGAAAACATGAAACAAAGAGTTGCGAAAATACAATGAAAAGGAACGGTTCAGATATAAATGTGAGTTATTTGAGACATTTTATTGCATCTCATGTCCGAGGAACAGTTATTTGTTCCTTTTTTGTGTGAAATGGGATTTTTGGGGATATCTTTATTTCTGTTTGAGACTGCTCTGCGTCCATTCAGCATATAATCATCACATGAATTGATTTATTGGTGAATAATCCCTCAAACGACCTAGAACAAATAAGATCATATCGACTCTTAAAAAAATGAAGGTGCAGATGCGAAAATTGTAAATTTCAGGATGGAAAGGAGCATGAACCGAAAATGAAGATACGAAAGTGTATCCATGATTCCTTAAGTGTGCAATTTTATGTAAAGAAACGATCATATAGATAGCGAAAGATTAGAATAAAAAGAAATATTCACATTATCTCAATCGTCTCAAGCTCAACTTTGTGGAAGTTCAGTTTATAAATGAAAAGGAAAACTTTGGCTCTTACACCAATTTATTTTACGGTACGACTAGTTTTGACGCAACGGCGTCATCTTCAGGTTTCTGTTCTGGTTATTCTTAAGTCATCTTCAGGTTTCTGAAGATAACGCCGCTTGGAATTTAACAGAGTTGTCCTTTTCATTAATAACTATACACAACTTTTTCTATAATTGACTTAGTTCTTTTATCCATTTTAATGTGTTAATTCTGGCTTTACGAGTGGAAATAGACTATATTTTATGATGACGTGAAATTGGCAAAGCCATTGCCAACTGCTATCAATATTGTAGTTTCGTCAAAAACTGAGCATTAATGCCAGGGAGCATATCTGGTGTTGATTTAGCCAGTGCATCGCATACAGTTATGATATCCAAGATTTGGTGTCGCTAAATATACGCAAAAAATACAGAGAACCTTAAACGTTTGTGTAACTCCTGTAGTAAGTCATTCGATTCCTTCTTCACCTTTTTATCATTTCACACAATTCTTCTATATTCACTCCATTCATTTACTTGGTGTACAACTTTCAGCTAACTTGCTCACTTATTCTGGTGCATGGAATGCATTAGTCCTTTTGAGTAATGGGAGCGATTGATAGAGTTGTCACTCTATGAATAATTACCTAGTAATGGCAAGTATTCGTTTGAGAGTTCTTGAAAGTAGAAATTGTACTTTATATAGCTATTCGTTATCCTAGTATTCTTGTTGTCTTCAAGGCAGTCCTGTGCTTTTCCTTGTTTGATTCTGCTCTATTTCACAAGTAATTAAATAAGTATTTGCATGACATTTATCCTCTTTCGCAACGTAAAAATCTTTAAAATGAATATAAAAAAATACGAACGTGGTGACTTCTTCGAATCCTATTTTCTATTATCCTGTGGAAGTCTTCTAGGTAAATGTATTCAGAGTAAGAGTGAAGGCTTTCTCCGTGTCTCAATATAGTGTACAAGTGTTTCGACTCCAATTTAGTTTAGTTTAATGTAATTGCTTTAAATTTATCATCTTTGAATCAATATTTGGTCATCTGTTTTTGAATGAAGCGTGATTTTTGCCATAAACTCGCGGGAACTCACTCAAGCATAACACATCGATTTTGTGTTTCTTCCTTTTTTTTAGATTATCTTTAAAATGGAAAATAATGTTCAACCTATCAAAATGAATTCAGCATAAAGGCTCGTTCACAACAATTTAACTTGGCGTAACTTGACTTATTCTCTCGTCGAAGGCGAACCACTGCGCGAAATTTCTAACCAATCACAACCCACCACTGCCAAATTCGATCTTATAATCGATTGATGAGGCCTATCGATAGCGTGAGTCTCGATAGTTGTAGTAAGCTCCCCCGAAACAGCTCAGTTGATTTGTGAAGTATTAATTGTAAATAGTGAGTTGAACTATAGAAGTAATAAAATGGAAGGTTTGTTGAACATGTGAGGGTTATTTCGCACTGACTCGATCAACTTATCCGCATCCATTTTCGCTAAAACGTATCCACGTACGACTTCACAACAAAATTACGTTTTCAATATGGCTGCTCGAGGAGATATCGAGAGTAGCAATCGATTACTGCCCGACAATCGATAATAGAGCATGCCATGCTATTGGCTTGAATTAAGAGAAAGTTGAGCTGAGTTCAACTCCAGGCTACGCCAAGTCGAGTTACGCTGCTTTAAGTCGTTGTGAACTAGTAGACGCTATTCTCAAGGTCTCATCTCTGGCGTTGCGCCGAGTCAAGCCAAGTTACGCCAAGCTAAGTTGTTGTGAACGAGCCTTTTGTGACCGTTCTTGTTTTGATTGATTGGAAAGAAAACAACTTAAATGCCTTAAGATGCTTCGTGGATGTGTATGAATGTACTTGATTCAATTTATAAAAGTAAAAATTACCGAATGTCTGTGAAACTCGCAAGTGAATGTGAAATGCCGAAATGAATGTCTAAGAATAACTATTATCTTTAAGCTGCGATACATGTCGAGCATAGTTGGGAGTAGCGATTTAAAGAATTAACGATTAAAATTAATCGTCAAAAATGCAGTTAACTTATTAACTTAACCGTTACTTTTTAGAGGAGTTAACTTTTAATCGTTAAAATCACCTATACATTAACTGATACAAAACTAACTTCAGTTAATTTTTTTTGTTAATTTTGGGCGAATGTCGACCTGTTCCAATTTGGGCGCAATACTTGTCCAACAGACAAAGTGGAATATAAAACGGTATATGAGAATGCAATACAGCTGGGTAATTGTGCAAGAATGCAATGAATAGGCCAAGAAGAATACATCCAAACAAAAGTACAGTTGAGTGGAGTGACGGCCAAAGTTTAGGAACGCACCCTCAGAGACGAGAAAACACGAAGACCACTCGAAGAGCATGTCCGCACCAATGCCTTACTCGACGACGTCGTCGGGTCATCCAATACTACATATATACTTGAACAAGAGAGAGGGGGGTCACTTAAAAAAAACCTATGACGGGTAACGAGGGGGACGGCTTCATTCAAAGTAATGTATCTGTAAGATGTACCAGTTTATGCATAAATTACACGGCGACATCCCGTCGTCAGCGGGGTTGAGTGGAGTGACCGCAAACATTTGTCGACCGATACAAATATACAATGATACAAATGTCCGATACAAATTTTGAAATAAGAATGTTATTAAAGTTAAGTGCCTTTTTAAGTCAAAGTTGAATAATTTTTTCTCGAATTTGAAGTTTGTATTCATTTTATCTCAAATACGAAAAATAACTTTTAAAAGTTAGATACTTTTTAAACGTTTCTTAAAAAAAACTTTTAACAAAAAAGTTACTTTTTTAACTTTGGCTATAATCAGTTAATTTTTTTAGAAAAGTAACTTTTAACTTTAACTGGATACTTTTTACAGAAATTAACTCTTCCTTTAATCAGTTACTTTTTTTAGACAAGTAACTTAAAACTTTAACTAGATACTTTATTCAGATATTAACTTTAACTTTTTTCAGTAAATTTTTTTTGTTAACTTTCCCAACTATGACGTTGAGGTAAAGTTACGCTCGATAATTCCATTTCAAAGTACATTGTTACGTGTGGAGGTGACCTCCGTGTGAACATTCGTTTCCTTTTCCTCCTGGATGTCTCAGGTGGTGGAGAAGAGGCCGCCGAAGATCTTGCGGGCGGACGGCGAGGAACTGGAGCCGGAAGAAGAGGAGGAAAACGACTTCTCGCACTGCTCCCCGGACGAGCTTAGTGATGCCCTGGAGGGATGCATCCTCACCGACCTGCTACCGCTCAGCACCAACGGAGAAATCACCGTCTCTGGCATCGTGAGTACCTACTCTTTCCATATCCATTTTCTCTTTCCAAATGCAGTCGCGGAATCCACATTTGTATTTTGACGAACCTTCCTCATGATGTGCGTCAAGAGAGTGGTCGCCAGTGTGCTGCTATTGATGCGCAACAAGTGATCGAACGTTGCCACATATCCTTGCTTATCAATGCGATGACTATTATGCTGGGAAGAATGGTTTCAATTTTAGGATTGATTGCGCTAGCTTTCCTCCTGTATACATTGCAGTCATCATTTACATCGTTAGGCTCTATTATGTTGATTTATAAGGGGAAGGAGATAAACACATTAAGAGATTATATGTGAATTTCTCATGAAGATGCATTTTTCACGACCCGGGTACCACATGTTTGCGTGTAAATAATTCAGGTGTTGTGGGCATTTCATTTATATTCATTTCTTTTCTTCAATAACATTGGAATTTCTGAAATGGATGGATATTATTGGAGAAAGTAAGTTTTAGTTAATGCTTCAGTAACGGAGTTATAACGTGCGTTTCACTGACTTTTGCTCTATCATTTATAATCCCTTTTGCGCATGATTTGACGCAATCCTACAGTTCCTAGGTGACTTTAATGACAAAAAAGTGTAATATCTCATTTTTCAGTTATTTCCCGAAAATTAAAACCCTCTCCTTTAGTGCAAACATCTTCATTAAGCTTACTTCAACACTTTGCATTTATTGTGTCTCCTTTAATTGTTAGACGCCTTTCCCCTGCCCTTTTTCCCAATCGAAAAGCACGAAAGTCCTATTTCATAAGATATCAAAACTCAGTAAAAGCATCATTGAATGGACGTATGTTTCTCGTGAGGTGAGAAAGACACTTTTGCCGGAAAGTTGTTCTCTAAATGCCAACACGTATATACTTGTCTTTTTTCTTTCCTCTTATTCCACTGTCTAGGTCCACATGACTTGGAGGATTAATCGCAGACCATATACCCCTTCTAGTCTGTTGTGAATTTCAGGACTATATTTCAGTACAAGTAGAGACATTTTCTCAAAGTCTATTCTCACATTCAATATAGACTTTTATTCCTCGAGTTTTATCTCAGGGAATGTTAAATGTCGGACAAAACTCTACAACTGACAGAGAGAATATTTTCAAGGTGACCCCTTTTTTATCGCTAATGCTCGTCCATTATCAGGTGATTAATAAATCCAAGAATCAGAGTTATCCAATGAACTTCGGGACATTGAAGGTGGAAGGAGGGAGGAGATATTTGACCCTTTTGATCTTTCTCATGTGTTTACGCCCCAACCCCCTTGAATCCGGGATCACGTGGTATACATATGTTTAGGAATCTAAAGAGAACAGTTGCCAGCAAATATTCTCGAGTGATCATTCTTTCTCATCAGAGATCTTTGGTCTACAAATAAGTGCACTGCCCATCACTACCCGAGAAAACAGTCCTTCGATTCCCTAATCGTTTCCTTGCTACAGAACTACGAACTAGCGAACTATAAGTGATAGAGAGTAAGGATAAGCATAAAGTTGTAGGCCTCGATGAGAACTAAAAAAGCACCCAACAGATTTGAGACCCGACTGCCAGTTTAAAGGCACAGTGGAAAAACCGACAAATCAAAATTTAGCGCAATGTTTCCAGCGAACTATAAGTGTTAGAGAGAAATGATTGGCATTCATATTAGGACTTGCAGAGATCTAAAAAAGCTGCTCAACAGATTAGAGATCAGACTCTTAGTTTAGCAGCTACAAGACGTGAGGGAAAGAAACATTCGAAAATATCATTTTGGCACCATGTTTCCATAGAAATACGAGGGAATCCGTGTTTTTGCTAATTATCCATAAAGATCATGTCAAGGCGCATACCCCCGCCGACTTTCAAGGTCATACCCACACTGATGAGGACATGAGGGAAAGAAACCACAGAGAGTTTCATGAATTAGCCGACTTTGGCACCATGTTCCCAGAGAACTACGAGGGATGAATAAAATTGCCAGTTCCCAAATTCTAATATGACCTTGGCTGTTGGGCGTACCCTCGGGGGAAAGATGATACTGCTACTCATGCGCACTAGGATCCAATTAAAAACGTTTACCATGGATTTTTTAACTCTAAAATATCCCACCCCTAAGAACATCAGCTATGAGCATTGCAACATCTACATCTACATACTACCCCGCAAGCCGCCTCAATAGGCGTGTGGTGGGTGTGTTAGGACACCAGCCGTTTACATATAAAAAGGAAACGCTCCAGTGAAATTACGCCTAGCATTTATTAAAGTCCCTTATTGTTCGGGGGAAAAACGAATTCCCATACCTATCCGTGCGGCAAAATATCTCTCTTAATTTATCGTTTCTGTCGGACCTGGAAATATAGTGAGGTTCTATTATGATGTTCTCCGTGTGACTCTTAAAGATATCTATTCTCAATTGCTCAAGTAATCTAAGCCTATCGCGCAGCCTCCGAGTCTCTAGCGGCTCCCAGCCTAATTCGTTTAACATCGGTGTAACGCTGTCTGTACGCCCGTAGCAGTGTTTGACGAATCGCACAGCTTTCCTATGTATTTTATTAATTTACCGGATTAAGTCTTTCTGCACCGGATCCCATATGCTCGCTGCATATTCAAGGTGTGGCCGGACGAGTGCGAAATAGCTCCTCTCTTTTAATTTTTCATCCGAAAATCTTCCCACAATACGCTTGACGAATCCTAGCTTCTTCAGAGCTCTGCCACAAATATTTCTTATATGTGTTCCCCACGATAGGTTCGAGGTTATCGTAACTCCCAGATACTTCACTTCATATGTCGCCTTTATGTTAACACCATCCACAGCATATACATGGGGATAGTTGGACGACCTCCGCAAGAAATGTACCGCCGTGCATTTGCCCAGATTAAGTTCGAGTCCCCACTCTTGGCTCCACACATGAACGTTGTTTAAATCCGATGATATGATTTCAAAGTCAGTGTGATCACTAATTTCACGATAGATGACAGCGTCGTCGGCAAATGAACGTATTTTACTGCTTATTCGAGAGCATAGGTCATTTATGTATATAATGAACAAAACATTCCTGTTCACTACATTTAGGTCAGATAAGTGTGTTAAAAATACGCTCAAGTGATCAGAATTTTATCAAGCCGAGCATTCTATACGAGCTTTTAAAAAACATACCCCATTATGTAATAGGAGACACTTTTGAGATGCATTGTCTTACGGTTACTTTGACATTTATGTCCTTCACGATCAAGTTAAAACATCAGCATTGTGAAGAGTTAGAATCAAATGACAAAGGAATATTAATCAAGTCCATTTTGAGGTATTATCGTCTTTTTTTCTATGGAAATCCCCATTTTCAAATACATACTTCATTTGTCTTTCTGTAGTCTCGGTATTTATCCCCATCTCATTACCTATTGCTTGTTTTTGTTTAGATGTCATTTTTTTCTAACATTAGAGAAATACACTGTTTATTCCTCGTATGTAAATTCATGTTTTCTCCTGGTTGGGTGGATATTTTCCTAGGCTATCCTGTCTGCATATTTTGCCTATAACTCTTTTCTCAGACCCGTTGCAGTAACACGTTGAACCCGGGCAGTGTATTTCTCAACAGCGGTGACAGCGACAAGCTGTGGAAACGTGTTTCCTCGCTGTCCTTCTGAAACCGCAACGTTGTAATTATGGCTTCCAAACCGTACCGCGACCCGCCCCCTCCTTCTCAATGAACCCCACCCCCCCCCCCCCAACAATCTACTCCTCCCTGCTGTCCAGCCGGCTGGCAACTAGGGTGACCAACTCCTGGAAAGTTGGATCAAGGTATTATGGTCCGTCCCTATATTCTCCGGGAGCTCCCAAGGGATTCCGGGATATTGAATTGAAACGGTATATTTGCAACCACAACATACTGCACTGCATGCCGTACTATGAGCGAGCAGTAAAAATGTCCGAATGTATAACATGTTTCATGTTTGAAATTTAAGCAAACTAAAATACACCTAAGATATATTTTTGTCATAATTGTTATAAAAGAGTATGAAAATATAAACCATTTCTCGGTTATAGTTATTTACGTGACAGGACAGTTTTTTTCACAGCAGATGAAAACATATGCTACATTTACATGCGTATGCGCGATAATTATGATTTAATTTGAATCATTAGCAAAAATTAGAACATTTTGCATCAGAAGAAACTCAACTAGCACTAATATAAGGAAATTTCAACTGATACTCTTGTTGAATAACGGAATTTCAATCAATAAATTTTGAGAGGCATTAACGTATTCCTTTGTATTTTTAGCAAGTAGCAAATGAACAAAAGTAGTCAATGATAATAATGGCTAATTTAATATTATTTGAAGTAAATGCGAAGTCTTGATGTGCAAGGCGGGCAGTTTTTTCTTTTTGGAATCCTTGTCCGATTCCCGGAGTCTTCCGGAGAAACCGGGTAAGTTGGCAACCCTGGTGACCAAGCGCGGACGAAGGGAGCCACAGGGAATTGAATTATCCCGGAAAATGAGAATCCGGGAGAGAGAGTACGCACCCACTCCTTCCGGTCATGCGCTCCACACTCCGTGCACCACAGCGTGCACCACATACGCGCACCATCCATTGCATACAACCACCACTCACTCGTCCCGACTCGATCTAACCTCCCAGCACTTCAATCTTCACTCCCTTCCTCCTCCCCCACTCATTATTATTCCCACCACCTTCACTTCAACGCTTTTCTTACAACGCTTTTCTTACAACGCTTTTCTTACAACGCTTCCTACACCACCGTATGCGTAGTACATATACATCTACGAAACACCCTGCGAGCCACCTCATGGGTGTGTGGCAGGGGGTGAGTAGTCACCAACATGCATTACACTATAATTTATTAAGCTTAGTGTAACTACGACAAATAAAACCAGTCTGCATTTTGAAACTTTTTGCCAGATAATTGATTAAAAATAGGTGTTATTGAATCAATTTTTACATGCTGATTCTAAAAATGACTTCAATTTTTTTCTATCACGTCAGGTTTTTACACAAAATTAGAATTATTGTTTCAAGATTTTAACTACTGCAAGCACAGTTATATTGACATTACTTCACGCAGTGACAAGTTTTGTAAAAAAAAGAATGAAGGATGAATTACACTTCCAAGACAACACAACAATAGCAGCAGTTGTGCCAACCTAAGACTCATCACCTTGTATTGAGAAATATCCCTCGCACAATAATTACCCACTGGCACATAGAAATGCACTCATCAATAAATCTTAGAAGTTAAATTGGATCTATTCTGAAAAACACAGTACGGCGTAGAAGAAAACTTAAGAACAGTTCTCAAATCAGATTATCAAAGTTAACTATTATCACTTACTAGTTTTCAGTCATCTGGTATCATATGCAGAATGGTGTAATGCATTAGCATAATTTGCTAATATTTGTCAGGATGCGAAGCCTCACAAGCATGCTCTACACTATAGATAGTCTACCAATGTTGGAGAGACCGTTAGTATTCATGTATTTAGCAACTACATAAAATGGGCAGAGATTCAAGAGTTATGCTCAAAACACGCACGGCGTGTTGTAAGTGTTAGGTATGAAATAAGGAGATAAGTAATAGGGAGGAAATTAACTAACTAGTCACACTAGCTATTAATAAACCTAGTTAAAAGACTCATTGGCAACTGTTATGGTCTCTTATCGTTCTCTGGAAAAATTATATTTTAAATCTTTCCGTTGTGCAGTCTTGTTCCCTAATTTTATTTATCATGATCTGATCTACTACCAACTAATCAGATACTAAATCAGCTACCTATTGATTAACCTAGTTAAAAGTCTCAATGGCAGCACGTAGGCCTGTTGTTTGTTGTGAAAAAAGTATTTAATAGCGAGGTATATTTAATGGTCGTGATGCACGAACGCATGGATGAAATAAGATAATACTCTGGTTTATAGTTTGTGGTATACTAACCTAATACATGCATTGCAATCACGAATCCTCTCAGCGTGACTGGAAATAGCAGTCACTACTGAGTCCTTGATAGCGCTGAAGATTATTAGAAAAAATATACAAAGTGCCCTAAATAGTATTTATTTCATAATTTTCATTCGCACTCGCGATGCCCAAGAACGTATTTTAACACAGCTCTGAAAAAGGCACCCTGACCACTTGGCTTACATTTTTGACACAGAAAAGAGACTTTACTTATACAACACCTTTCGTTGTCTCGGTTTATGATATTCGTTTTTCAATTTAAATATATGAAGTTTGGAATCGAAATCGGAAAAGTCACCACAGTTTTGTCTACGGTCCTCAGCGCTATTTGAAAGTAACAATAAGGGAAGCGCTTGCTTCATGAAGGGGCCAATATATCGCCTTTCTGGACAATGAAGTATTTCTAAGACGCAGGCCGAAGTCTTTTAAGACGCGGTTACAAATAATAACGAAGTAAATTCGATTGATGGAAGAAAAGATTACGGTAGGACTCTGATATGATATTAGGAGAAAATGAAGTAGTTCACGTAGTGGAAAATGAAGTAGTTCATTAAAATGCGGAAAAAATTGAGATAAGGATTTTGGTACAAAATCAGGGCCTTTTTTCACATTTACATTTTCCTCTTACTTACTCTTGCTCTTACTCCTGTGGCCATGCAAATCCCAAGTGATTTTTGGCCTCGCATACAAGTTGCCTCCACTGGTGTCTGTCTTCTGCCATCTCCCCTCCTAGTCTCCTTATATCCCCCTTCACCTGGTCACTCCATCTGAGCCTTGGTCTACCTAAGTAGTGGTCTCTTCCCTACTGGTTGTCCCGTCCACACCTTTTTCAGTAGCTGGTCCTCCCCTCTTATTTGCACTTGTCCCAGCCATCTCAATCTTCTGCTTCTGCTACTATGTCAGGATCCTTATATATAGTGCTCTAAGTTCCCGATTCTTCCTTATTCTCCACACTCCGTTTTCTTCAACTGATCCAAACACTCTACGTAATATCTTATTTTCAAAGCTCATTTTTTTGGTAAGTGTCAAGAATTTCGCTCCATATAAGAGTACTGGTTGTATGATAACTTTATACATCTGAAGTTTCGTCCTCCTGGTCAGTAGTCTACTTCCAAAGAGCTTTGATAGACTCCAAAAGCATCGTCTGTCTGTCTAGTCTGCATATAATTTCATCATCTTATTTATTTTCGTTTTTTTTGTAACACCCAAATATTTAAAAGTATTTGTTTTTCCAAACTTGAAATTTAGGACTTTAAAATCTGGTTGGTTATCAGGTCTTCTGCTTATTTGGTTTTTCCTTCATTTACTTGTCCTAATTTCTTAGTTTTAGTAATTAACTTTTCCGCTTGCTCCTTAATATATTTCTTATTTTCAGCAATGAGTGCTACATCATCCGCAAACGCTAGAACGTTTATCTTAGTGCCAATTTCTGCTCCCCCTTGTAGACGACTTATGGTTCTTAGGGACTCCTCTATAACTAGGTTAAATAGCAGGGGAGAAAGTGCATCTCCCTGTCTTAGGCCTGTATTGATATTAAAACTCTCAGAGTATTACATTTTCCTCTTACAGAAAAAAAGTCCTCCGTCTCCAACCAAACTCTCCTTTCGCTCTTAGTTACCGCACTCCTTTCAAATGACACGCGCTTCACGGGCGCAAGCTTATGGCACAGGAGGCAGTGAAATTACGGGCATCCCGTTGGATGACGCCAAACGATTTTCAATTCCGACTGTTCTGTCGTTATCGTAGAAAACTTCAATAAATTTGTATTTTCTCTTGAGATGAAATGCGATCAAAACGAACGTATCAACCCGCAAGAATGGCAAATAACTTACGTGTGAGATACAGGAAAAAAGCATAAGAAAGAATTAAAGGTAGCATAGCATAAGGTGGATAAAAGAGATAAATGATGGGTGCTCAGAATGATATGGACTTGGTATTTAAAGCTTAAATTTGTTGTGGCATTTTTTATGCATTCCTCTACCCCCTTTTCAATGTTTTTCCTCGGCGGTCTGTTTCCATGGCAGGCTTAGCCAAAGGAATTGCCCGAGGCGTGTCCCAACAATATTCATGCGACTCGAAAATGCAGACTACTTCTAGCCAGCGACTACTTCTTGCCAGCAACTTCTGTCAGTCACCTTTTGGCCGTGACCTTCCCCTCCCCCGGTCTACATAATAGTCGGTGCAGGAGTAAAACAGAGAACCCTCGGGACATCTGACCACGGCAAAGAGGCTTTATCTTCCTATTCACCGGACGAACCAGATCCTGGCGCTCCAATTTGAAGACTTCCACCGCTTCTACGTACCCATCCCACTATTGCATCCCTTTCAAGGCTACCAATCGCTTCTATTCTATGCTTTACCTACTCCACGTCAGCCTTATCAAAAATGTTCCCTCCGAAAGATGAATCCTCGTCCTCTGATCCAGTCTAGTCGGCGAGGAGTACATATAGCTCCCAGAATTCAGTCACTTTTGACTAAGACAGGCTGAAAGCTCGCACTTGTACTAATTTGTGATTGGTTTTGGATTGTAAGTTAGAAAATGGTGGCTATAACAATAATTAATGGTTTGTAGTATGATTGCTGTCGTGAAATATAATACCTGCTTTTTTTAGTTGTTCATCGATAATATTTGTATTCACGCTGTTTTCCTCCTTCGTATCACTTGAGCTTGGAAAGAGATTGTCTCTAGACGATCGGCGGTTTTGGTGAGAGAATTATTTCCCTCTCCCGTTACAGGTATAGCCAAACTTGATGGCACTCCACAGCGGAGAGTTTGAGGTTCCACAGGACAAATAAAGCGTTGAAGATCGGTAAGAGGTACCGCAGGGCTCAGGTGGGGACCTTTAGAAAGCACATAAACATCTTTATTCTTCCTCCCTTGTATACTTTCGTCTCCCTGACGTTATTCTCTGTAAAAGCGAGTGCCACCAAGTTTTGCTACACCTATGCGTCTCATTGTGAAGACACCGTGTCGCGTGGGATTCATTAACATTTGAACTCAAAGGTGGTTTAAAAGGGGCGTCACAAGAATTCTTACGGTTATAATTGAGGGCCTGAGAGTCAAAAGTAATACAAGTGAGATCAACACAAAAAACGATATAAGTGCATATATTTTCTAAGTTGGTACCGTCGGGTACCATCAGGTAGCTACAGGAAAAGGAATACAAGTGTATGAACGTACGGTGCTGCGGTCTATCCGCCGAACACTCGAGCTACTTTGCTTTTTGTCATTTCTTACCGAGGTAAAGTGATACAGGTGACACTGGAAGATGCTTGCCACTTGTATTACTTTGACTCTCAGGCCCTCGATGTCAAAAATTTCAAAACAACACCTTGGGGAGGGACCGTGATATTGACGAATGTTCAACTAGCGGCATCTAATGCATCTATTGTTATTACACAATACCGTTGAAGGTTCTTTTTTTCTCCCCTGATGATAAATCAGATGAAGTGAAGTATCTAGGAGTTACGATAACCTCGAACCTATCGTGGGGAACACATATAAGAAATATTTGTGGCAGAGCTCTGAAGAAGCTAGGATTCGTCATGCGTATTGTGGGAAGATTTTCAGATGAAAAAGTAAAAGAGAGGTGCTATTTCGTACTCGTCCGGCCACACCTTGAATATGCAGCGAGCATATGGGATCCGGTGTAGAAAGACTTAATCCGGGAACTTAATAAAATACAAAGGAAAGCTGCGCAATACGTCAAAAACAGCTACGGGCGTACAGACAGCGTTACACAGATGTTAAACAAATTAGGCTGGGAGCCGCTAGAGACTCGGAGGCTGCGCGCCAGGCTTAGATTGCTTGAACAATTGAGAATAGATATCTTTAAGAGCGACACGGAGAACATCACATTAGAACCCCACTATATTTCCAGGTCCGACAGAAACGATAAATTAAGAGAGATATTTTGCCGAACGGATAGGTATGGGAATTCGTTTTTCCCCCGAACAATAAGGGACTTTAATAAATGCTAGGCGTAATTTCATTAGAGCGTTTCCTTTTTATATGTAAACGGCTGGTGTCCTAACACACCCACCACACGCCTATTGAGGCGGCTTGCGGGGTAGTATGTAGATGTAGATGTAAATCCTTGCCACAGCGTATATGTGCATGGCCGGCTGCAACATGAGCCTGCAATTCAACTAAATCTTCCATAATTTGCGCAATGAAATTATTTTTGTGTGTAGGCGTGATCTTAAAACCGTGGAGGACATATTCTCAATGCACTGTCTCTGCTCTCTCTACCTCTTTTCAAATCCACACACGAACATTCTCTACTCAACACCTCTCTGCAACACCACCCAAATCTCACATCCCCACCACCCTTCCCTCCCCCCACCTCTTCCCTCCCCCCTCCCCCTACCAACCATGAAACTTAGCCTCACAGAAGTGGAAAGGGAATGGGCTTAACGCAGAGTTTCCTACTTACCCGCATTCTACAGGAGACTACCGAGATTAGATGGGGTTACTTAAAATCTCCCTCCGGATTAAAGCCCTCTTTTCTCTCGTTTTAAATTTAAATTAACACTTTTTTTAATTTTCTTTGCATTATCATCGTGCTGTACAACTCCTAACTGTTGTTCCAATGTTATTGTTAACAAATACGTTATGGGTTATACGTATGAGAGAATTTTAAAATTTCTTGGTTTAAGTTTGTGTTCTCCGGCACCTTAAAAATAATAATACATTTTGTCTTGTAAGTTTCGTAGTTCGTTGTGTTTCGACCATTTCAAAATAACTTCGTGTTTGAAGCAAAATTAAATTCTCATTATTTTTATGATTCATTCCTATGTAATAATTTTTTTCTGGAACTAAAACGGTTCCTCCAAGTAAATATGTGCGATAGTCGAAAATTTCCAAGCTTACTTTTTTAATAGTCACGTCGACCAAGTATCGACGATGACTCGTTGCATGTGTACGTATTGCAACTTAGCGAACGTTGGGAATTTAAAAAGAAAATTGCGCATCCATTTTGTTCATTGATTCGGAATACACACATTTCAAGGGGTAAGTGTAAATGTTCTTTAAAAGCTCTCTTCGTGAATCATCCGTAATGTTCTACACAGGGTGCGTAGGACTCCTGGCGTGAAGTTGGCAACCGTAGCTTTAAGCCGAGAGCTCAGGGCATTCGCAAAACCCACCACCCTTCTCCCTTCCTTCCTCCGACCGACATAGTCGCAGTCCCCGCCCTCTTCCCCGAAATATTTCCGGGGCATAAAAACATTGAGAATTATAAAAGAAAAAGGGTGAGGAACAAACAAATTCGCAGCCTCTCTCTCTCCTCTTTTCTCGCTCTCCCTTCTTTTTTTAATAAAGGGGTGTCTCACAAGGGTGCCTCCGCAGGGAAGGATATGATCGACGAGACGGCATTCCTGTTCTCCTCTTTGGGCGATCCTTCTGCACGCCACACCGTAAAAATGTCTTCGCCATTCATGGTGCCTTCTTTTTTTTTTGCTCTTAGTGGATGTTCGTTGTGTTGACCGGGAGTGCCTTCACGATATCGGAGATTACGCGACGGTGCAACGTTTGGTCGTTCGAGCTGGGTGGAAGTAAAATTATATTTGTCTCGGTTTTGTAACTTGACCGCTCAAAATAAATTTATTTTGGAATTTTATAGAACTATGGTGCTGCTTGGTAAAATTTATGGATTTCAAAAAGATATTTACATAACATTTATGGAAGATAAAATAAATGTTCCGAATTTTATTCTTCCACATTTTCGAATTATAAAAACGATTTTTCTCGACGATTACGGATTTTTTTTGCAGTCGCTTTAGTGCAAAATTGTTTGTTTTATTACCTTCAACCATTATTATTAGAGGAAGATTATTTCACTTAGGGACAGAGGGAACTAATCCTTTTCAAAATGAGATTAAATAGCACGCTTTTATGGCAAGCATTTTTTATTCTTAAGAAATGCAAAATTTCTTTATTACTCCTCTAATTAACCTCCCTTTTCTTTCGGTGAGTTGAGTAATAGTTTGCGTACAAGGTGACTCTGATGTTGCATACTTTGCCGATGTTTTTGCATCAGAACTCGTACAACCTATGTATTATGGTTTCTTTTGGATTGTTTGGCAGATGAGCCGTAGATTCCCTAACTTCTTTACCAAGTAGCTGCAATTTACTTTAGCCATTGATACGGAAATTTGGGCATTATGTTTGCTTGTTTAACTTATCCACGGCTAAGTACGTCATTAATTTTCGTTAACATTTTAAAATAAAATAAAAAACTTGTACGGTCATTTCTACCCATGTAGTATATTTAATATCCTGATATTCCTTCCAAATATGAACTGGTGGTGGAAGTACGTTCATTTTAATGGGATTAATCCTATTTCTGACCCTGCTGGCAGTGAGTTGCTGCCTTCACGCTAGCATGTGCAATTTATTTTCCAAATAGTAATTTATTACGAATATGATTGTAAAAGGCAACTCTTACTTTAATCGGCGTTTCACAAATTTCAGGGTTGACCTCTTGTTTACACCTAATCCATAATAATTCCTAGTGCAACCTCACATTTGGGCGTCACACAAGAATGCTAAAATGCAAGTCCTCGAGGATGCTTTCGTTGAACAATTGAACACTCCTGCATGGGCCTAAGTTATAAATTAGCGGCTCCTCTCATAAAAAGGCTCTAATGCTGTAGCTCTAATTAGTGGCCATCAGTAGAGTGAACATTGCGTGCCTCACACTTCTGCGGATGCTGCCCGGTTCTCCTGGCTCTGGAGAAGATTAAGCGAACCCATTTTTCTGCCCACTGACGTCTACATTTAAAAGTAATTTCAGCAAGGAAGTACTATACACTGCAACGTTATACGGGTCACTTGCCTTTTAGTGGTGTAAAATGAAAAATAAGAGATATTAATGATGTGGGTGATAAAAAAAACCTATTTAAAGTAGCCATTCAATATTTGGCTGAGAAAAAGCTAATTTTGACCATTTTCAAATACCTTTCTGAAAGATTTACCCTGTTTTATTTTTTCCATGAAGGGAATGAAATAGTTTAGGCTTAACATCCAAAAAAAAAGCATCTTTCATACTTAAAATAAACTGAAAATAATTTGTATGATCATGGAATTGATACAATAGAATATAGCATTTTAATGAAATATAGGCGTAATGGAAATGTAAACAAACGCTCAATGCGTATATATATATTATCCATGTCCATAGTCTACGATCGAGTTTTGAAACAAATGCGTCGCATTAGACGTGAGCTTAAAGACTCGGTCAACTGGATCCATGTCCATCAAAATACGACTTCCAATGCTTGCGATTTGGTTCCACATTATTAGCTATAAAAAGGTCTCATTGATGGACATTCCTCCTCATTAACCTTATGTGGTCCCTTACGATTATATTTTATTCCTTAAGTTTAAAATATTTCAAGAGGGATCAGAACTATGGGAATTCAAGAAATTTATCAGCCTGGGACGAGAGCGAAATGCAAATGCTGAATATTCTCGTGCACTAGAAATACTGTGCGAATGAGAGGCTGGTTTCGTAAATAATTATTAGCATGGTAAGGTAATACCGTTCTTAGGTAACTTATGGGAATGGATAATATTTCATCCGTTCCTCATATTTTAGAACTCAGCCTCAAAACATTTGTGCAACTTTGAATGCAAAAAACATGGCCAACGGAGATAAATTCAAGCGAAAGAGTCCTCTCTACCTCTTTGGGAAATACTCAGCGTGGCCAACAGGAGCAGGGCCACTACAGAGATGTCCAAACTATGCGTAGCAATACCAATTGGGCCATCCAAAAGAGGGAAATGGACCACCATATTGGAATGGAATGACTTCATTATGGAAATGAAGGTCTTCCAAGTATGGGTCTTAAATCCAATGTCGCCACCAGCGTGAAATTAGTGCGGCTCGTAAAATGGTTCTCGGGTGGATTCATTCGAAAGTGTTGAGGTCGTATCAAAGTGAGAACAC
The DNA here is from genome assembly GCA_963573305.1 of Pyrrhosoma nymphula. Lineage (NCBI taxonomy): Eukaryota > Metazoa > Arthropoda > Insecta > Odonata > Coenagrionidae > Pyrrhosoma > Pyrrhosoma nymphula. The sequence goes on along the minus strand of OY754337.1, from coordinate 129,360,536 downwards.
AAGGAAGCGAACTGCATGTTTAAGTGGTTTCAATGCCAACATGTACGTGCATTTGTGCTCGGGCAGCCCTAGGATGCTAATAAAGTGCTTCACGATGACCACGCGGAGCGGAAATTCTCCCCCTTCCTGTTTCGGTGCATGAGCGTGACTTTCGACTGGGCGGCAAGCAGCCAGAGGGAGTAGAGAGAGCAAATTGCCGGAAACCAGATCGGTCGGTCTGCTATTCGGGAGAGCAGGCCGTCAACTCCTGTGGGAATCCCCGCTCCAACCTCAAATTCCCACCCGCTCCAGAATCCTTATCCTCCAAGCGAGAGGAAGATAACGGGCTTCATGCATATGCATCCGGGGATATCTCTTTTTCTCTCGGCGTTCATATGGCCAGGCCCTCATTAAATTCACTCGACCTCTACTCACCCCCTCCCACCCCCTCTCACGCCTGCCCCAAGTGTCGACGAGCAACTCACGTTGAGACGCGAGAGGACTCTCCGCTTCAGTTTATCGCAGAGGGCGGAGAAACACTGGCCGGGGAGGAATAATTTTCAGATCTTAATTTTCAGAAATAATACCCCGCCTGCGAGCGGTAGACATCCCAAAAATTGCTGGTTACATTTCGTGGATTTGCTATGTTCTTTCTGTACCTTATTTTCTCATATCGAATTGTTATGTTCGCAAAATTGAATGGTTAACTAGGTGCTGGGACGATGGCCTCTTTCATAAAGTCCGGCGCTGCGCGCCGTACACTCTGCAGTTTCGCGGTTACTCAGATGCCACGCCCTGGCAATGGGCGGTGGTTTGCCAGGATCTGGACCTCGAATACGCAGAACAGTTGGAGCACCAGCTCCCCATTTATTACGCCGAAGCCACGGCTGCCCTTAAGGGTTTGATGTATATATTTAATAACGCACCGGAATACTGCCATGTAGAAATGTGCATAGATAACCAAGCTGTACTGCACGCGCTACGTCGCGGCAATGGCCTTATGTTTCATGACCAATTGTACTGTTCTTTGTACCTTGATTTAATAAAGAATCCGACGCGGTCAGCGTCCTGGAGGTTCGTGCCTACGTCCGCCAATCTCGCCGACCGTCCTTCCAGGACCGTGCTCGTGTAGTTGTATGCCTAGGCCGGCCATATTGGTCGGCCGACGGTATATATACGCGCGGGCACGGCACTGAGGCGGTTGAGTTGGCGGACACAGGCACGAGCGCCCAGTCTCTCATATATTTGAATTTTCACTTGGCCGAATCAGAATTCAATGTGCTAGGGCTCGGTCAGGTCGTTAAAAACATATATAAAAAATAAGAGATAAATGCTTTGCGATTAAATGCTGTTGAATAGTTTCATAGTTTAAGGAGGTTCCGCCGCGACTGTGAGTCAAAACAAATACTAAATTCCACATTTTTTATATTTTGTCAAAAAACTCCTGCTTTCGCTGATGAAATGCGTTACCTATAGAAATCCAAAAGTAAGGAACAAAATATAAACAGATTATTATTCCACGAATGTATTTTAAATTATCACTTTTTCCAGCCGTTGAAGCCGACTGCAGCGCCATTTCCTACGAATTACCGCATTTTGACTTCAATTACGGCATTAATTCTTCAATAACTAGAAAAATAAGGTGGTAAGATGCCTGTATTACATTTTTATTCAATTTCTCTGGATTATTTCCTTCTTAGAAACAGTTTTCCGCGAAAATAGCATTTATATTTTATGGAAAAATACTATTTTTCCCCGTGTTTCTTTCATTCCCCCATTGAACACAATGTAATTTCAAGTTCAATTAGAGACTAATATAGCGTGGAAAGGTATTATTTTGTTGTTCATATCAGATAGAGGACAACTTTTTCTACAAGTAGACAGAGTATGAATAAAATGACATTAAAGTCATTTTACGATGGAACCACCTTAATCAAATCCACAAAAGATAAGTGCTGCATATTTTGCGACGATATATAGGTAGATGAAAATGGACGTCCTTCACTGGCTTTTCTTCCAATTGAGGTAACTATTCTAACAATAGGTTACCAAGTCTCGCAATTCCACGAGTGAAAAGAACTAATGCCTATGGCGTCTTACTCAAAACTTACAGTTCTGATAGCGCCGAAGGAGCGTATATATGATACCGTCGTCCGGTGAGTGCGAGACTCACCCCTACCGGTCAATTGACAAGTGGCGCACTTGACATGAGAAGAATATGTAGCCCGACAAGGAGTTAACGCTTTTTCTACCTCTTTGTTTAATTGTTTTATTTATACAATTATCCGTTTGTACTCATCACTTGGAGACAGTGCGTTATACCCCTTCACCTTCGCCCTTCTCATCGGCCTCCGTAATGATGATTTAATTAGAAATCTCCTTCAGCCTCTACGCGTTGACTATATCTGAAACATTATGATTTTCAACGCTTGGTGTTATTTTCAAGTGATCGAGACCTCTGGTGACAACCTCAGTAACTAAGCTGATAAAAATGACGACATGTATTGAAGACAGCTTAAACGAAACTGAAATCAATGTAGATAGTGGCAAGGAGGTTTATGATTTGAACATAGAGAATTTACTTGAAACTTGGCCGCTCTTCTCTGGGCTATTCACCACATTTTTCTTTTAATACTCAGGGTCTCGAAGAGGATTTCTTTCAAGAAAGTTAATCTAAACCAATTATAGCAAGTGTCAGCTAATAACAAAAGACAAACGCCGAAAAATCTTAGGACGTCGTTTGCTTCTGCCTTTTCTCCATCATGCCTTGAAAAAGGTAATCATTTTTCATTTGAATGCAATCTTTATCAGTGAATAGTGAATGGCAATGATGCCATAGTTTCTTCTTATTTGATGTTTTTGGCCCAATTGTTTTTGGTCGGGTTGCAAACGCGCTATTTTGGTTGCAAAAAACACAGACGTCAATGCAATCAACTACGCCATCCACGAACGAATTTCGGGTGAGTCTGTCCCCTACAAATTGATTGATAGCGTCATGTATACGGACGAGATTTTTAACTATATTAACAAAACTAATAACTATTTTAACAAAATTGTCACTAAAACTTGGCGCACCAATAATACTTCAGCGCTACTTTTATGCACCACGAATGTGCAATGGAACCAGGCTCACTGTCAAACCACTGATACCAAACGTCATCGAAGCGACAATTCTGAATGGCAATTCAAAAGGAGAAGAAGTGCTTATTCCACGTATTCCCATCATTGCCACCGACATGCCATTTGATTTCAAACGACTACAGTTCCCCGTTCGCCTTGCATTCTCAATGACAATCCACAACGCACAAGGTATATCGCTTCTAGTGTGAGGATTAAATGTGGAGAATCCATGCTTTTCACACGGTCAATTATATGTTACATGCTCATGAGTGGGACAGCCGAAAAAGTAATTTGTTTTTGTAGAGGGCGGTAGGACCAAGTATATTGTGCATCGGAAAGCACTCGAATAAAATTTTCAACTCTATTTTATTACACAAAATCTAATTTTCTATCATTGATTTTGAACGTGTAAATGTGTCTGTATTGTATATGTGTGCCTACTTAAAAAAAGAGGCATTGACACGCATGCGGCGGCCCCGCCGGCGGCGATCGCGCCTCAAGTTCGCGCCACCTTGTTTCTCCCTCAAGTTTGCATATGGGATGGGAAGGCTTACTTAAAACAATGCAATTGCTGTTTTGGGGAAAAATAATTATTCTGATTTTTTTTTTCATTTTTGGGAAACATATAAACTCATTTATCCACATTTCCCACTGCTTCCTCTTGAGTAGTGCAAATAAAAAAGAAAAAAACCAAGTTCACTTCAAGAGCACACCAGACAGAGACTGCAGACAGCAGGTCTGCTAGTTTTTATTATTATAATTTTTGCAATCCAATATCAAAGTGACCAAAGCGTAGTCCAAAATGTGAATACAACGTATTTCAATATGACTTCGTCTAGATGTCGAATACCACGCCGAAAACTGTAGTGCATTGAAAGAGTGGAAAATGTAACACTTAGTTGGATCCGAATGTTTTCATTGCCCTGCGTAATATGCTAATCATCATAATTTAATATGCGTTTAGCAATCGAATTATGGAACTTCCTCTTCATGGCTCACTTCCATATTTACATGGTTATGCAATTCCTTATTTTGCGCTAGTCATTTACGAAGTTTGCCTGTAGGAAATTCTGGTGCTGACTATTCCTCAAACACTCAGACATTACGAGTTCCATATTTGAAGGGAATGCTAAGAAATGACGACAAAAAATGTAGCTACATTCCAATTGCGATGCGTAATTATGGGTGATGATGATCGTTCCTGTATCCAACGGTATACCTACGTCCAATTCCCCGCCATTCGATCACTCAAACTGCCAAACATATTTAGCGCATGCCGAAATGCCATGGAGACGCGTCATTTGTAGGTTGGATGTTTTCATTTATGCTTAATGGTATTTTAATGGAAACGAAACCTCTCCATCGGTGCTTAAATCCTCTTTCATGCATGAGTGAGAACTGATTTTGATGGAAACGTTTGCCAACGGTGTAATGAGCATGGCCAATGGTGAATCCGAATCATGAAATTTCAAGCGAACAAATGTTTTCGCTCCATTCTCATTATTTTTTGGGAACTCATTATTTAAATAATAGTTTTCCGATTGTTTTTGACAAAACTACATTATATCTATATCTTGAAATAGAAATTTTATGAAAAAAAAGCAACGAAACATTCACGTCCTTGAAGACTTTGCCCCAGCCTCACATATCGTATCAAAAAGGATGCAGAACTTGGCATTTGCGCCGAAGAATCATCATGTTTGTAACAATACTGTTTTCTTGATAAGCAAAAGAAAACAACTGACGATGTTCGTATGAGTTGCTGCAGAATCCATTGCGAAAATAGAATAGTGAAATGAAAGTAAGGCAGTTTCAAATCAGTGAATACCTTCCTCCGTCGATTTTGTTGCCCTGCGGGGAATTAAAGGAGGAGGAGATTGCCTTTCTTTTTTAAATTTTACTTCGCTCCGGGGGAGTCTGCTTGCTCCCATGACGACGGAGCAGAGGGAGAGAGAGAGATAGAGGGGCGAACAGAAGAGGAAACCCATTAAAGTTAATTAAAAATCGAGTAATTGGGAAAATAAACAAAGAGTTCCGCATCGCAAATGGAAAGATACAATAACAAGGCGAATAAATAACGTGCAAACAATGCCTTTGGAAGCAAGGTGGGGATGGGGCGGCGCTTTTTACAGAAGGGGACTCTTGAAAAGGGGGAGGGGCCCTACTGAGAGGATGGGCTGGCGGAAAAGGATGTGCGCCAATGATTGGACCGGCCGACCCTTTCCCCCCCCCCATGACCCTCCATGCCACCCACGATAACAATTACGCATTCGCCTACTCCCGGCACGCAAATGCCACCCTTGTAACACCATATACCGTAAATAAATTCTACTAGGTGACCCGAGCGAAAATTTCGCACTTTCAAGCTATCAGGGAATAAGTATGTTAAGGAAACGGTGTAATTGGGTTTTAAATAGAGAAGAAGGTGTATCATAAAGTAGTTTATTTATACTTGTTTTCTTGCACAAATATACAAAAAATATGAATACAATACAGGACAGAGAGCTTATCGAAACTTTTCAGTCAAATTAATGGGTAAATAGTGAAATTTGAGATTGAGATTGTATTTTTCGTCAGAAGCCGGTGATTCAACGTTTAAAATGATACCTCATTTATCACTGTAGGTGCAGTATTAACGGAGCATATACGGAATGACAGAAAAAGACCTTTCTGGAATAATATATATGATAATTAGATGATGCAACCGTAATTTGATAATCGCAAACTGTTGGGTTAGTTTACCATCATGCACTTACTTCGGTGCATGCAGGTTTGGAGAGGTGGACGGAGCCCACTGAGCCAGAGGTCTTGAGTTCGAGTCCCAGACATGCCTGTGATTTTTCCGTAAATGTTGGAGCGGTGCGGCCCCTGGGAAAACAAACCTCAAGGGGATGAAGCAACCAAGGGCTTTGGAAATTAAATAAATGCGTTCTATTTCGCAGTATTCATGATTTTCAAGTCCCAAAATTATTTCCCCATTCAGGAAGACATCGGGATTTCCAAGCCTCGACGATGAAGGAATCATGACGTCACTGCCGTAAAAATTTTAAAAGTATTTGTAAAAGTTTACATTTAAAATTAATAAATAATTGTAACAAAATTCTAAATATTTGAACAATTCACAAATGGTAAGAAAAGCATTCAAATGGAATGAATAAATACTTTTTTCTTCAGGAATACGTCACAGAAGTATTTTATAGTGCCACAGTTTGTGTTCCATATGCCATTTAATATCTACTATTTCATCCACAGTAAAATTTCGATTTTGTAGCTCTATTGGTGGAAGTTGAATAATTTTAACTTTGGGGGTTATTCACTCGTTAATGAGAATACGGGCGACTCCATGAGGGGAATGCTACATAGTCCCAGTAAACTAAAAATGTTTCAATAGTAAAAAAACTTAAAAGTATACTAATAATAGAGGGTCCACAGTTTTGATAGTTATTTTATTATTTTAGATAACCGCAGGCGTGGAATTGATCACATCTTATTTTTCGCAGAGACCCTTAAATGCCGTCGTCGTGAGCACCAACAATGATATCCTCAGTGCAAAGAATAGTATACAATATAAATTTATTAATTTAAGATATTTTTTGTTTCAATGTAGCTTAAATGAAATCGCCTTTGTACTTCCAAAAATATTTAAATAATTAATAAATACTCAGATTTATAGTAAAATATTATTTGAATGCATAATTTTCCTACTTAAATAATGACAAGTAAGTCCGAGGATATTAAACAGCCGAAACTTAAACACTATTCATTACAAGAAAGTTTTGTACTTTTCAGCACTTTTTTATTCTTTAAAACACACTATACGCGTTTCACAAATTTTATGGCCTCGTCAGGTGTAGTAGTTTGTTTACATATATATTATATCGTTGTCGTTGTTAGATACAGAACATTAGATTTGATTTTAAAGAAAATTTTACAGTAAAAAATTACAAAAAGGAAATGGAACAAAAATGAAAAGGAGGGGAAAAAATATTAACATGAAAATAATTGCAAATATTTACACACAATGCTAAAGGCAAAAACAATGAAATCAACAATGGTGGTAAAGAAAAAGGTCAACGTTTTTTAACGAAAGTTTTCCAGAAAGTAGTGAGGAGGTGTGTGTAAAAAGCTGCTCATGTATTTTTTTAATGTAAAATTTTCTTTAAAATGAAATTTAATGTTCTGTATCAAACAACGACAACAATATAATATATGTAAACAAACTACTACACCTGGCGATGCCATAAAATCGGTGAAACGCGTATAGTGTGTGTTTCAAAACAATATTAAGAGTAGAAAAGTACCGAACTTTATTATAATTAATATTAAAAGTTTTTACGAAGTAGAGCCTGAAGCTGTGAATATTTTATACTAAAACACTACTTGTGATTTAAAAATGTTATTCCGCAGCAAGGCGATCGGAACGCAAAACTTGGGGCATTGCTAGATTTAAATCAGGGTACAAATGATGACTGCCACCATTCCTTAGATATTAGAATGAATAGTTAAGCATCGTACTTTGTCGGGTTGAATTTACGCTGTAGTAATTATGCCGATGCATTTTTTCCAATTGCTCTTCGCTCTAAGAGATTTCATTTATTCATTACTACAGTGTTGTAACAGAGCCATCTTCACATGGCCAACAATATTAATTATGCGTTTTGCGCAGTGCTCATCCGGAAAGTGAAGAGACGTGAGCAGGGCATGGTACCATTTTTGTTATTTGAAATAAAACAAATTTTACTACAAAATTATCCATGCTTGTGAAAAATTAAGTGAAAATTTTAAATGATTTGCAAAAAAACTACGATCACATCCCCGGCCTCTTGGTGATAGTGTGGCCTTGACTGCTTGAATTGAAGACGAGGGTTTGAGTCACAGATTAGTGGAATATTTACCACAACCATGGGTGTTTTGATACATATGAAATGAGTAAAATTTTAGAATGGTTTTACACAGACCAAAATTCCCTCATAATGAAAACGCCGTGTGCACATATATTTCACGATTTACAACTGAAAGGGTTTAGGATGAAGGTCTTCTTCTCCTTCTGTGAAAGCGATTTTAGCTTTTCGGACGAATGTAGTGCACAACTGCACACGGATAGCCTTGAAACAACAGTACACGTAGATCCGAGTGCATCTGCCCTCTAGTGAACGCCATCTCCAATCAGTTCCCGTTAAGCGGCTCCATCTCAATCTCTCTCGCCCCATATCTCGCCCTCCCTTGCTTGTCTGCCCCTCCCACCCTCTATACTTTCCCTGACTCCTCTGCCCCTTAGTCTTCCTACGTCCCCTCTCCGCTCTCGGATATCAGCCCCTGCCCCCACGGACTTGTCCCCGCAAATTGCCCGATACCTCCCTGTCCGTCCCTCCCACTTCCCTTTCCCTCCCTTCGCCCGGAAACCGGGAGTTAGTTGTCCCGCATCGCGGGGCCTCCGGCTGTTTCCCATCCCATCTGGACTGCGCTCTACAAATTTAATCTAAAGAAAACTCTTACCAGGCGCGTTCATTAAGGGGTCAACACTATTAAGAGCGCGTGCGCCAATGTATGTTTTCAGCTAGTCCGAGTAATTTAATGCCATTACCTTTCTTCTCAATTATCAAAATTCATCGGCCGATACATAAGGTATTACGCATATACTCTGGATGCGATTACAGGAGTTTTAAACAACGGTTTAGTGAAATATTTGTGAAAATTCTGCGACTAGCCAAAATCAACGAGGCTTACTTTTTCTAAAACGTTTTCGAAGTAGTAATGTTTCTCCAAAAAAATAAAATATACTTAGAGGAACAATAAATACCGTAGATTATAGGCTTATTTCGTTGTAATTGGGAGTGGAAGTGAACGGAATTGAAGAGTGTATAGAATGCAAGAGTGACGGAGAGAGAAGATATGCGGAGTGGGCTGAGATGTTGGGAGGTCGACATTTGGTGGCTATACCTATTTTCTGATTTCGCTCCTTGCTACGTCTAACACATTCACTGCATTAATGGACTATATTAGTGGACTCCTCCATTTTTACGCGATTACTTACTGACATAACGAACGTACATAGAACATACTTTCTGACAAAGAACGGACTCCCAGGACCCACTCATTAGTTGTGCTCGGTCTGCGCGGCGATAATTCATCAGAGTGCAAGTCCAACGTGTCAGAGCGGGAATGCTCAAAATAGTGCCCGGCGCATGCGCAACAAGGATGAATGAATGACGACATCTACCTCTACGAATGCTCGCATCTAATGCGAGGTCGGTTCCCGTTATAAGTAATAACGTAACTCAAGGGCGTAACTAATGACGATTTGACTCGTGCATTTGTGTAAGATCGTCCTCCACGTGTCTGATAAGTTAACACAGACGACGGCTCACGTCCACTTCTTCAGCTAAGTCGTTAAGCCAGCCAATCGTGAAGAAGATAGATTTCTCAATTGACGAGTGATGTGTTTATTTTCGTATGAACACGCACCTCCAGCGTATAGATACTTACTTACTCCCATGGCCATCTATGCCCATTATCTGGGATTTGGCCTCACCAACAACGCGTGCCCCCTCCATCTTTCTCTCGGTCTCTTAACTTCTTCCACACTGCTCCCCCTATGTCCATGTCCGTGTTTGCTCCTCCATCCTTTCACCACCTTTTTATTTTTGGTATTCCCGGTGGTCGTCTTCCCTCTCATGGTCTCCCACTGGTAACATCCTTTAAGTAATGAGCCCTGCTCCGCTCTCATAATGTGCCCAAGCCATCTCATTCTTCTGGCCATGACACATGCAGTGTATAGATAGTGAAATGAAAATCAATGAAGAGTTATTTATTAAGGATTACTTTTCACTGAGATGGTCAGAATGCAACTACATTTGTGCAACAATATTGATCGAATTTTCATAAGAATTAGAACCTTTCTATGATGATGGATATCGTACTAACAGAAAGAAGAAAATAATTCATCAGGGGAAGCGAAACGTATTCTCATTGGTTGGTTTTTATAACACGGACGTTTACAACCAAAGCCTCAGCTACTTCTCTATGATAAATTTCAACATGTCTCATTGGGAGAGGATAGTTGGCAAAAATGCGAATGGTAATTCGACAAAATGCAAAAGGGTTTCGCAAATCAGGTTTTTGGAAGTTGGTGGAGGGGGATACGATTGGGATTGGCCTGCCGATGAAGGCAACATCTTCGTTTGTCCCGATCACCAATCTCTAGGAAATCTAAATTACGGAGAAGTTATTGAATTAAATGGTGAAAGATTTGCATTGCATGTAGCACATGTTATCTGGTTTCCGCACCTATTACCACCCCATGCAAAATGGTGGCCTATAAGGTACTTGGCGAAGTTTGCGAAATCTCCTTTCCGCTGTGATTAGTATCAACCTTATAAACAAACATTTTCTCCAATGATCCATCCCACGCGCGCCGAAAAGTGAAAACAGGATTATCATGTCTACTAACTCCGGTAATGAAAACCCCAGCGTCTAAAAAGACGCCTATTCAGTAGCGCCCCCACCATTTACGTCGAGGCGACGTGAAAAGGAGTTTCGTGGCGCCCGGCTGCTGGCCCCTCTGGGATTCTTCAATAGATGCATTTCCTCATTTTCCTCGTCTCCATGCCCGCCAGCAAGGGAGTAGTCAGCAGGTTAAGCAGGAGGCAAGCGTGGACGATGGGGGATGAAGGAAGTTTAAGGGAGAGGAGCGCCCCGAGAAGGCCGAGCCACGTCAAGGGTTCAAATCGTTTTAGAGCGCATCCAGGTCGTTAGCGGGGTCGTGGGGAAGGTCAGAAGAATTAAAAGACGAGCCCCGAGGGATAAATGGTCACCCGGTGCTAACATTGCTTTGCTCTCCCCGGATATATGTTGATAAAAAAATAGAGGGGACCCAGCCATATCCCTTGTGTGACTCGCAAATGCTTTTAATTCTCTCTCTCACTCCTCGGGCACAAAAAAATTGCATTTCCGCCGAGAAGCTTTCAGGTCATTTCCAAAGTCATTAAACAGCATTTTTTCTGCTAAAACTTTCTTTTTTTATGCATCCTCCTCTCAATGTGGTTCGCTCCGTGTGGCACTAATGCGTGCTCTCTCTCTCTCTATCTCTCTCTCTCTCTCTCTCTCTCTCTCTGGGGAACGAGTCAAGCTCTCCTGATTTGAATCCCTGATGTTTTCGCCGAAGAGTGGCGACTCGTTTTGTCCTTTCAAATCGAGACGAATCGCAATTCGTAATGTGGAAAATATTTTAATTTTATTTTTAGCAAAACTCGATTGAAATTCCTACTTTAAGTTCTCAGTCACTGAATTAATATCTGCGCACCCATGTTTGTAAGCCCCTTAAATGCAAAGGATTGCTGAAAAAAATCTTTCTAATTTGTATCCAGAAGGTAAAAATGTGCCCGAGGACACATTTAAGAGGATATTTTATGATTACGCTTCCAGATTACTCTTACGTTGCAATCCGAGCTTTCTCCAATATTCCCGTCCAGAAGTTATGAAGGAAAAAGTATTTAAAGTAGTAAAAAGTATTTTTCCAATATTAGGGGTACACTTGTAAGAAATAGGAGACCACCAAGGATGAAAGTCAATCTATTAGGGAATCTATTAGATTATGAGGTTACGCGAAGAAATGAGTTTTGTAATCAAAGAGCATACTTTTCGCAATGGTGTTGTGAAATGGTTGTTAATCTGCTGGAAATTTATGTGGGTTAAATTTGTCGCCTAACCAGTTAATTTCAAATTCAAATGCGCAAAAATATTTATGCTGACCAGAAAAAAGTAGATCTTTTCGTAAACTCCACGTTTATATAACGTAGTAGCCTTGTTTTGTGATGTCACTATACGTGGTCGCGTCTATTTGTTCGCGTCCAGAAATTATGGAGGAAAAGAATGGAAAAGATTAAAATATGTCCTCTAGTATCCGAAGGGTCTTGTGCCTCCTAATGGTTGGACTCAGATTAAACAAGCTTTCTCAATTTCCATGTACGCATACGTCCTTTCTACTATTTAATGCAGTCATTGGTTTGGAAGTGACTGATATATTTATCACATCCCGCTTAATGTAAAACCTAATTTGTGTTCGTCTAACTCCACATAGCATTAAAACACCAATTCCAACGCGTTGTAGATTTAGTTACTCTTTTCATTAGAGTGGCTTTATTCCTTTGGCATATTCGTTGGTTTGGAAGTAACACATTCTCCATCATATACTGCTCGTTCGTAGCACATATTTCATAAGGTATGTAACGCCTCGGTCCACTGATAAATTTATTACCTACGATGTAGTTTCCAGCGTCTTTTTGGTGGAAGCCATTCAACTTGGAAATAAATTTTAAGTATATTTCACTTCATAATTTTAATAAGTCGTAGCTAAACTTTTTTTAAATGAAGAATTTCTCAGTGTTTCATTCGATAATAAATTACCTATTTTAACATACTATAGAGCTATTTTATTATCTTGTGTGGAATAGTTCCTTAAGAACTAAAACTATGACGCGGATTAAATTCCTCTTAATTACTAGCCAAACTTGTTTTAGAAAAAATTGTAATGTAAATTGTTACATCCATAATTATTTTTTTATTAGTTCTTGATTTGTATTTTTTTAATTTATATGTCCTTTTTAGACCTCATCTGTCACGTCACAATAAAAACCGGTAATTTTCCTCAACTTAAGACTTCTAGACCGAGTGTGTTGCCAGCTGTCCACTTTTCCTCAGATTTCGCGTTTAGTGGTAGATGTCAGGAAAGCGTTGGAAAGATATTCACTATCATCGGTTACGTCTTGAAGAAGTTCTGGCGTTTTCCTTGCTCATTCTCTCGGAGAATAGTGGGTCTGAATAGGTCTACCCATACAGTTTGTACGTTTAAATGAGATTTGAGTTTGAAAACCGTGGGTGGTAATAAATTCTGTGGACATACAATGGAATCATTCATTTAGTGACTCGTATCATTTCCTCAAAGTGAAGCCGTAAACTTCCTGCATGATAATTGTTTGGGGGAGTTGAATTTCTCACGCTCTGTAGAATTTTAAATGTCTTCCTTTCTCGTCGTGGTGAATGGAGGCAGGGAAATAAAACTTCGGCTTTCTCTTTTTTCGTAATTCTAGTCGAGAAAACTCACTTTATTCGTATGGATAAAAATACTGGCTCACTCGTTGAACGAGAGTCTGTTTGATATTGACATTACAATCTTGCCTGGCCGATGACTCCCTGTCGTTCCCTTCAAGCTCGAGTTGCTGTGGACTTGGGTCACTCACCTTCGGCAATGACGTCCAATGCGTATATTTGAGGTGCTGGTGGTGGGAGGTGGCAATACACACATACAGATCCTCCTCGGGAAACTTCATGCGTGTCATTTGTTTGTTTTAGTCGAATGTCAGTGGGCGGCTTCGTCCTTTCCGCACGCCTCCTATCGCCCGTGAATCGCCTTACAAACATGAAGGGAAACAAACCCTTGGAGCAAACTGGCAAACCCCTTTCACCCCTTCGACCCCGCCCACCCACCCCATCACGACAATTACGCCCACCAACCTCACGCGCACTACTAGCATGCCTTCGACATTCTTGCCTGTTCTCGTAAAAATATCTCGCCCCTCTCGCCCCCTCCCCCCCCCGTTTGAAGCGTGTGCTCCGTAATCATCATACTAATGATCCCTAAATAATAATAATAATAATATCATGTTGGATATATTGACTATGCAAAAGCTTTCGACTCAACTCCTCACGACTGGCTGCTAAAAACTCTGGAAATATATAAAATAGACCCTAAAATACGGGAACTTTTAACTGAAATGATGAATACCTGGAGAACAAATCTTCACCTCAAAAACAAGGTTTCTTCTATAAATATCCGTAGAGGAATATTTCAGGGCAATTCACTATCACCACTATGGTTTTGTTTAGCAATAAATAAATAAATAAATCGTATAAATGATACAAGAATCAATCATTTAATCCATGATGAGAAAACCACCTTTGTTAATTCCACTAACTCTCTAACGCTGGCACTTTGTGGAATTACCAAAGGTGGTTTTCTCATCATGGATATCCATAATTTCCACGAGGTCAGGCCTGAGATCATCAGTTTCAATCATTTAATGTTCATGGACGATCTGAAACTCTATGCAGAGTCCAAGGAAAAACTCCAACAACTCACCAAAACCACTAAAATGTTCAGTGAGGACATTGGTATGAAATTTGGGCTGGAGAAATGTACTGTAATACACTTACGTAAGGGAGAACCCCAACTATCCGAGGAACGTATAGAGGACATAGAGACACTTCCTGTGGACGGCACATACAAGTACCTAGGCTTTCATCAAAACCATCGGTTCGACCACACCTCATTAAAGAAAACACTAACAGACGCATATAATAGACGTTTGACGAAGATCCTGAATCCAAAACTATCCGGGAGGAACCTAATAACGGCCGTAAATACCTGGGTAGTGCCGGCCCTGATCTACTCCTTCGGAATTTTAAAATGGTCAGACACGGATCTAAATGAACTGGACAGACTAACTAGGCGACTACTAAACAAGTTCCGATGTTTACACAGTAAGGCCTCTGTCATTAGGCTGTATATTCCGAGAAAGGAAGGAGGCCGAGGCCTAATAAATATATTGCGACTGTGCAGATCTCAGGAAGAGTCTATTAAATTGACTTTAAAAGCATCAAATGATGTTATAATGAAACAGATCGTTGAAGCTGACATGGGATACACACCTCTGAACCTGAGAGATGAGGATAATGAGAAGGAATTGCCAGACATTGCCCAACAGAAACAAGAATGGAGATCCAAAGTACTGCACGGAAAATGTCCTACAGTTATCAAGGAGGATTGGGTTGACAAAACTGCATCTTTAAAATGGCTCCAGGATGGCTATCTTTACCCCGAGACCGAAGGTTTTATTATGGCTATTCAAGACAGAGTTATACGCACCCATAACTATGAAAAACATATTCTTAAACTAGAAATACCCGATAGATGTAGAAAATGTGGATGCATTGGTGAGTCAATTGAGCACATAATGGCAGGATGCTCAGCTCATGCAGGGAATGTATACCTTAATAGACATAACCAACTGGCAAAAATAATCCACCAACACCTGGGACTAACTTACGGGCTCTTAAAGAAAAATATCCCACCATACTACAAGTATCAGTCACCTGCTGTAATGGAAACAAAAACCCATGTTTTGTACTGGGACAGACCGATACTCACCGACAAAACCATAGATTGCAATAGACCGGATATCCTATTAATCAATAAATTAGAAAAAATAGCTAATATATTCGATATAGCAGTACCACTAAGCCAAAACGTAAGGTCCACCGAGAGAGAGAGAAAATCTCAAAATACAGAAATTTAGCCGACGTAATAAAAAATATCTGGAAATTTAATGATGTCAGCATTCACCCGATAGTAATCCCTGAGGAGGGAGTGATGTCCCATATGTTTAAAAAAAACAAACTGAGAAGCTGGGAATAAAAAAACTAATAACTAACCTCGGGCAAAAAGCCGTGCTTCTCCAAACTTGCCAAATCGTGAGGAGATTCCTAAGCCAAGAAAATTCGGACAGTAGGATAGTGTGAATTCTCTTCCTAAACTTCCGAGCCTAATTCTAATCCACCTTTATGATAGGTGAAAATTTTCCAGTTGATGTAATACTAGCTGAGAAAGTGTGACAAGCCGAAAATAATAATTATTTATTTATTTAACACAAACAGGTTTCCCCAATTACATGTGTTATAATAAAAATACAATAAAATAAATGAATACATACATACATACATAAATCACTCAAGATGAGGGGAAAGAAATATCTTAGGTTCTATTAAAAAATAAATGCATTTTCTTATCTCTATCGTCTCAGGCTCAACCTTGTGGAAGTTCATTTTATCGTAAATGAAAAGGAAAACTTCTTTATATTCCACCAATTTATTTTCAGGTACTACTAGTTTCGACGCAGCGGCGTACCTGAAGATGACGCCGCTGCGTCGAAACTAGTAGTACCTGAAAATAAATTGGTGGAATATAAGGAAGTTTTCCTTTTCATTTACGTTATGAATTTTCTTTTTGAGGGACCACACCACCAGAATCATAAAAAAAGTCAGCATATTTATATTTATTATCCAAAAATTCATTAGATGTGCGCATCATCCTTGTTATCGATTTCCAGAGAACATAACCATTTTACAAATCGCATCTGTATTTTTCAAAAGAGCCCTCTCTTTTTATTTACATGGTGTGGATTCCAGATCGTACTGCAGTATTCTAAAAACGGGTCGGATAATGGCACAGTATGTCAAGGTAAGCGTTTTGGTGCCACGAAAGTCATGAAATGAAATACGCCTTCAATCCCAATTTAGGAGAAAGTGTGGAGAAAAAGTTGAATCACGATAATCGGACCGAGCGAACAAAATGAATAACGTCATTTTAATGAACGAGCGAAGACGAGTGTAATTTGCTTTTGAGCCCATTTTTGAAGTCACAGAGAACGTAGGAATTCTGATTTCCTCCGAAATTTGAATTTGTACTCTCCACGTGTTTGTTGCGATTCCTGCAGAGCGCTGCTCCGAGTTACAAGAGACAAGAGTCATTTACTACATGCTGCCACAACAACAATTGTCTAACATAATAAAATCACCGATGTGTGTCTATAACTTTCACACAAGAAATATACGTGAAGCTTAATCTACATTTGGCTGCAGACCTTTTTATATTTGCAAAATTAAATTAGAAAAAGTGCTTTTTTGTTATCGGGAAAGGTAGCAATAGAAATAAAATAAAATAAAGATTCTTATTACTTCAATATAATTTTGTATTTCGGTCGAAATTCCGAAATATTTGCTGAAACGTAACGATTTTTGCAATATTTTATCGTTTTTGAGTCATCGTGTCCATGACGACCATAGTTATTGTTTCAAGTCGAGATTCCGTGTATGTGTATCCATTGAGTCAATGACTCTTTGCTCTAAATAAGATATGAAAGGTTTATTACATACAATTAAAATGATAATATTCTTACCGTTAATATTCAACCATTCTCTAGTCGAGTATAATTGAAGTGTTGGCGTGTAAATGACTCCGGCGATGGTAACTCAAGAGGTTGTTCGAATGCATATCAGCAGATAGCGCTGGTGCGCCCAACGGTGTGGTGTTCTAATCTAATTAATGTATGTAAACAAAGTTATGATCTAAGTCCGTGGGTGTGAACCACCTGGAATTATGGACCTACCGATTCCTCGCATCTACTCGTCTCGAAAACCCTCCATCGTGGAGGAGGCCATCATCGCCTTCCTCAGCTCGCCAATGGCCAAGCTAACGAAGAATCACTCATCATCGTCTTCCGAATGACAGTAGTCGCATTGCCTTAGAACACCATCCTGACGCAGCGGATTCAAACAACTAACCAGCACTGTAGGACTTTGTTGCCTAAAACGTCCACATATTAGGCGGGAGTGTGTTTAAGTTGAAACAAAAAAAATTAAATGTTACAGATGAGCGAAGTCAACAGCTTTATTGCTTGAACACTAATAATCCTGGTTGTCGCTTTCCTTTGCTGTTGCTCTCAAAATGTTATAGTACGTACCGTCAGTCTTGGCTTTTTAAATATTCATAATTATGCGCTCTTTCATCCTCTAAACTCTTCCTGCAAGCATTTACATTCTCATTTTGGAGATAATGAGATATTTTCTGTGATAATCACAATTTTTTTTAATATTTTGATATTCAAAATTTTAAGTCCATCAATTTTTAATTTTGTATTGTGAAGAACACGTGTGATGAATTTCGAATTTCCTTGAAATGAGACCCGTCGAAGAAAGCATTTGTTAGCAAATATAGATTATTTTCGGTGCATATTCGACAAATCAGAAAAAAAAATATTACGATAAAATAAAGAAGGTGACTATTTGTTGGATAAACCTTGTGTGGCAGTCTTATGAATAATGAATAATGCATGCTACATTATTCTTTTTTTAAAGTACAGGTTTTTCAAGTTGTTCGAATTGTACACTGAAAACTATTACACTAAATCGGCTTTTTGCCACTGAGGTAAAAAAGAGAAACACTTATTAAAAAAATTGCTTTAATATCTCATTTTAATTTGTAATGCAGTTAACCATCGTAACATAGCAATTGCATCCAAATGATGGAGAAATGATTGCAATGAGATACGTTCCTCGTTTGACGAGAGTTCTTTCATTCTCTAAGGCACAGCTGGTGTTTTTACATCCTCCACTACATGTCATTAACACTGCTCTCAGGATGTAGTTTAGATGTTTATTCGTTATACTCAATGTAATTAAAAAAAATCTGAAGGTAGAATCCTGTTTCATTTGCAACTCTTTCACCCAATTAATAAAGCTTATCACGAAGTTTTTCTGTATTTTCTTTTATTCGTAAAATTTTACAGTATGATTTTTATACCCTCTTTTTGTCTTCGTGTGATATTTAAAATATGATACTCTTTGCGTTTTCTTTCGTTTATAACGAAATATATATCTTGTGATAACATGTATCATGATCTGATCTACCGTAGTATGTCGGATTTCGTAAAATATTATCAACGTCGTCAGAGAATAGACTGAATCCAAGTTACAGTCGTGCATGTGGCGGTCCGCTTGCATGCTGCATTTTGGTGACTTGTCACCCCCTGCCAAACACCCTAGAGGTGGCTCGCAGGGTAATATGTAGATGTAGATGTAGCCTGAAGTCCACGCTCAAATTTGCTCAGTTGCTCAAATCCTTATTTCTCGCTCTCATCAGCCGAGACGTTAGAAATTACGTCGCACGGAATGTTTTCTTCGTTGTGCCTCTTTTCCCCCTCTTTAACACGTGCTCACCAATACAACACAAACGTCTTAACTTTTCCTCAGCATCACGTCGTTTACGAGATTCCCCCAATCGCCAGCACCCAGACATTACCTTCGTAATTCAACCGTGTATTTTAATTCCGAGTGGAAGCGATCTTAGCGTTCTTATAATTGATATTCTTTTGGCGAGTCTCTTATTGTTTTCTTTCCGTCTTTTGAGATGAGCGCTCGAATACCTATTATCTGCTGCCACCAGGATGTTTCCTTCTCGATTTTAATCACTGGAACGCCTTAAATGCACTCAGAGAAACGTTCCCGCGAGTAGAATATTAAATTCCTCCGTTTCTTAATGGATTAAAACTCTTTATTGCGCCCGGAGTGCGGGATGGCGTCGTTAAAACTCCGCGAGAGATTATTTCGGAGATTGCATCGCACGTGACGTGCTATCACCGTGGGAGTGGGTGCAGGCAGGCACGGAGTGGGTGCAGGCAGGCGCGCGAGCGCACCAATCTTCTCCCCATCTATGAGCGTCAACTCGAACCACTCTGCAGATGCTCTGTTGCAGGGTGTCAAGTGTTGCGAGTAGCAGCGTCTCCTCTGATAGAACGTGCTGATGCGCTCATGGGGCAGGACCATTGTACTATTATAAGTACAAGGTAGGTCGATTCGGTGACCGTAATGGGTCCGTCCTGCGCATGACGTCACCTGGGGCACCAAAGCAGACGAGAACTCGCGAAACATACGGATCTGGTCGAGTATTGCCGGTATTTTGGTTTGGGTTTGATCAGCAAAGGGCGGTAAAGAACAATGAATTATAAGGTATTTGGTTGTTGGAAGAAGTATTAACATCTACTTAAAATTTGCATTGCTGATTCTATTGTGGTTATGCCCCCGAAGTAACATTATGTCCTCACTACGCACAGCTATATCTGATACGTGCTTGCAATCGAAAAAACATTACTGCTTTGTTCGTGTGACATTTAACACGGTTACCTGCTGACAAAATCTTTGTCAATTTCTCCGTACCGAATAATTTACCAACAATCTAGAATCATGCAGTGGAATATTTCTCGTTGATTATAAATTACCTTACTTCTATAGCGTCAAAAAGCATTCCTGATAGCGTATTAAGCTAAACCGTGATACTAAATTACATTAATGATTACACTCTTTTCACATTCGCCCAACCATTATCATCAGTTGTGAATTAATCACTCGACTCACGATTTCAAAAATACCCGAACCTGATGTTTAATAACGTAAATTATATCCTCTGCGAGACGATCCTTCAACAGCTCTTATGGGATTCACACTCATTCTTCTTCGCCCTGCCTTCGTAAGATGAAATAGGAATAGCTTTTCTCTTTCTTCATTATGCTGATATGTACCAACTAAAAGGTAAAATCAACGTACTTTACCACTCAGGCATACGATTTTGCTATTTACCCTGCTATATTCATTAATGCTCTTTAAGGAGGATCTTCAATGAGTTCGAACCTAACACTGTTCAGTTAAGGAGGTTCCGCCGCGACTGTGTGAGTCATAACAAATACTAAATTCCACATTTTTTCCAGATTTTCTCCAAAAAATTTTGCTTTCGCTGATGAAATGCGTTACCTACAGAAACCCAAAAGTAAAGTAGAAAAAATGCAGATTATTCCACGAATGTATATTAAATGGGCACTTTTTTCCAGCAATAGGAGCCGACTACAGCGCCATTTCCTACGAATTACCGCATTTTGACTTCAATTACGGCATTAATTCTTCAATAGCTAGAAAAAACAAGGTTGAAAGATGCCTGTATCTTATTTTTATTCAATTTCCTGGATTATTTCCTTCATGTAAATAGTTTTCCGCGATAATGGCATTAATATTTTATGGAGAAATACTATTTTTCCCCGTGTTTTTCTCATTCCCCCATTGAACACAATGTAATTTCAAGTTCAATTATAGAATAAAATGGCGTGGAAAGGTGTTATTTTGTTGTTCATGTCAGATAGAGGACAACTTTTTCTACAAGTAGACAGAGTATGAATAAAATGACATTTGAGTCATTTTACGGTGGAACCACCTTAAGCAAAATAATATGAAGACTAAACCAGAAGGGTGTTTTGAAAGACACATAACTTGGTCACAACGTCGGCTGTTCCTCCACTCTCTTTCCGTTGAATGCGTTGTTCACTTTTTTTGCTTCTCTTTCGCTCTGAGGAGTCTGCCCCGTGTGCGTGAGTGCTTCTTCCGAGTGTCCGCGCGTTCGAAAGATCAAAACGCCATTTGAATGCTTTGTTTTCGGACGCTCTGAAATATCACTCGCATGTTGGGGTGTGGGTGTGGCGAGGGAGGGGCAGGGCGGGGAAAGGAGGGGTGAGGGGGATGTTGTGCTTCCAACCCTCTTGCCCGGAATACGAGGACAGCGTCATAGCAAAAATTGGGACTCTTCGGGACGTCTATCCACCATTATTATATGTACTATCATCCGAGGTGATCTACCGTTTAAAAAGTTGATTTTAACCACTTAGCTGGCGAATGATATTTTTAAGTTTATTTCATTTTGGGAACATTTTTAATTTCAATAAACTTTTAATCCGTCGTTATGGGAATGCATTTATTATAAACTAGCAGGCCACCCGGCGTTGCTCGGGATGGAGAAGGGGGATACTTGGAATTACTATGGTAACATAGCAAGATTTGTAGGTAAAGGAACAAAGCAGGTTAGGTGACGGTCATCTAAATAAACAGTGTAAAAAGGCAAAATAGAAAACTCTATATTTCCGGAATGCGAAACTGATGGGGGACGGCTTGCAGCATTTCTTTATAGACTATGTTGGCAGTTTTTCCTGTGGGGGGTGTATCGGAAATGGAAGTCGCCAAATCGGCCTCGCACACAGCGCACACAAACATGGCAAATTGAATGGGGTTGTTATCGGAAGGTGGGAGAGTAAGCAGAGCGCGGGGATGGGTGCTAGGTGGCGCTGAGCGCACTTGCAGGGTTCGGTAATTAGAAAACGACGCTAAGGACGCGTCGGACGCAACCGAAAGTAGCACTACTGGGTTCGGGAGCATGAGATGCACCAATGTACCAACTTTGGTCGCAATCCGTGCTGCCGTATGGAAACGCATAGCGGACGGACAAACAGACATCCTCTTATATATATATATATATATAATGTCTTGGTAGAAAATCGCTCTCGGCGACGATGCACATGCATAAATAAAACAGTGATACACTAAACAAACACAGAAACACGCAAAAAGGACACTCACAAAATAAAACTTGTACGTTTCGGCGTCAGGACGCCTTCGTCAGCGGTAGAGGAATGATGAGTCCGCTCTGTTCCCTTGGGAAGGAAAGGGCAGAGAGGAAGGAAAGGGGGGGTAAGTGCGAATGGATAGTGGTGGGGAGAGAGAGGTGGCTATTGGGCTTTTAATTCAATGGGCTAGGTTTAGCCCGGGCTTTTCGAATGCTCTTGTCACCCAAATATGGGCGTATTCACGAATTTTCACGTCAACATTACCGGCGGATTGAGGAAGGGCTTCTATGATCTCTAGGGAGAAACAATCGTCAAAATTTTGAGAGTGGGAGGCGGTATGTTTGGGAATGGGATCAAGAAAAGGTGGAGTTTTGGTGGCATGGCGGTGATTGTTCATACGGATATTGAGGGGGGTGGTACATTTTCCCACATAGAAGGCAGGGCAGAAATTGCAGGAAAGGCGGTAGATGATGTTGCTGGTGGTACAATTGGCCGTAGAGGAAGATCTTTTGAGGGAGGGGGTGGCGGAGGGGCGGAGGAGAGAGCAGCATTTGCACCTCGGGCGTCCGCATGTTGAGGAAAGTGGCGGAGGGGGGGCGGTGGGTTGCAGGGAGGGTCTAGTGGATTTTAAAATGTCCCGAAGATTTGAGGGACGCTTATAGGAAACTTTGGGACATGAAGGTAGGAGGAGGGAAGTAGAGGTATTGTTTTTTAAGATTGGATACAGGTCTTTCAATATGTTTTTGATCCTGTGTGCACCAGGGAAGAATGTGGTGACAAGGTTAAGTTGGTCAGGTTGGTGGGTCTTGGTCCGAGGGGTATATTTTGCAGTAGGAGACAGGATTTTATTTAAAAGCAACTTCTCTGGGTACTCTCGTTCTCTGAGGGAGTGATGGAGAGTTTCGATATATTCTTTTAGAGAGGGGGCATTGCTGCAGATCCGGTGGCCGCGGATAGAAAGGGAATAAGGGATTGAGCGTTTTGTGTGAGAAGGATGACAGCTGTTAAAATGGAGGTATTGGTCGTGGTTAGTGGGTTTTTTGTGGACGGAGGTGATGAATTTACTGTCCTTAATTTGGATATTAATATCCAGGAACGTAATTAAGGAGTCAGAAATGGAAGATGTGAAGGAAACTGAGAATGAAGAGTTCAGTGTGGAAATGAAAGAAGATAAAGAATCACGGCCGTGAGGCCAGAGGACGAATATGTCGTCAATGTAGCGGGCCCAGAAGAGAGGTTTATGTGTTTGATTTTTTAAGAAAGTGGTTTCGAGATGGCCCATGAACAGGTTGGCATAAGATGGTACCATGCGAGTACCCATGGCGGCGCCTTTAGTTTGAAGAAAAATTTGATTATTAAAGGAGAAAGCATTTTTTGTTAAAACCATTTCGGCTAGGCGGATGATGAAATTTGTGGAGGGAAAGTGTGGTTTTGGGCGTTGGGATAAATAAAACTTTAATGAATTTATGCCTTCATCGTGAGGGATGGACGTATAAAGGGAGGTAACGTCTATAGTGGCCATGAGTAAAGTAGCATTAGGGGGGATAGAGACGGCGTGGAGAAGGTCGAGGAAGTGGTAAGAATCTTTGATGAAGGAGGGAAGAGATATGACTAGGGGTTTGAGGTAATGGTCAACAAGTGCTGATATGCGCTCAGTAGGGGAATTGATGCTGGAGACTATTGGGCGACCGGGATTGTTGATTTTGTGCACTTTCGGGAGCATGTAAAAATGCGGAGTTTTGAAATGAAGGGGTGATAGTATGGCGATGTCAGAGGGGGATAGGCCTTCACTTGGGCCGAATTCCTGGAGGAATGAGCTGATTTCTTTTTGAAAATCAGGATTTGGATCATGAGGAAGAGGGGTATAGGAGGAAGAATCATTTAATTGCCGTAGACCTTCAGCTATATAGCTTTGCTTGTCAAGAACGACAACTGTAGATCCCTTATCTGCCTTGGTGATGATGATCTCATCGTTATTAATTAATTTTTTTAAGGCAAGGGATTCGGGACGCGAGAGATTTTTGGGTGGATTCAAGGATTGGAGGAATGAATTGTCAGATATTTTTGTGAGGAAACGTTTAATGAAGATTTCTACTGGATGATTTGAGGGAAGTGGTTTGGGTTCACGTTGGGACGGTGGAACAAATTTTGCAAGGGGATGAACGGAGTTGGGGGTTGAAGGCTTAGGTTGAGTTTCCCAGAATGCTCGCCACCGCAGATTCCGGCAAAATTTCAGGGCATCAGTAAGGATATTTAGAGGATTAACTCTTGGGGTGGGTGAGAAAGATAAGCCTTTTTGCAGAACTGCACGCTCGTTTTCGCCCAGTACAACGGACGAGAGGTTTATTACCTCTCGGTCGGCGGTGGCCAAGGTGCGGGGTAGGTCTTTCCGCGTCGGGGAGAGACGCTGTGGGAAAACCGGGCGGTCGCTTGGAGGGCGGGGGAGGTTAAGAAGGGAAGCAAGGTCGGGTTTGTAAAGAAAAAGGGGGGGAGGCTCAGGAGGGGGTGGGGGTGTGAGCTTCGTGAATGGTAAAGGAATGCCAATTTGAAGGAAGGAAGTGGAGAGTGAGGAAAGTTTTCTTAAAAGGATGGTCCGTCGGCGAACAAGGTTTCGGAGCGCAGAAGAAAATATTTGGTTTAAGAGATTGATTGATTTTGGGAATGAAAGGGATATGATGTTTGTAAGTGAGGTAAGATCACATAGATGTTTCTTGAAGAGAGACTGATATTGGGAAAGGATGATGCGGGTGAAATCTATTGATTGACGATAAATGAATACGCGAAGCTGAGGATGAAGACAGGGTGGAATGCCGGTAAGAGGTATCTTGATAGTCAGACCATTAGGTATGATCCCTAAGGATAGACATGAAGTGAGAAACTCGCTGTGGGCACCATATTGGGCAACTTTGTGCGCGTGTCTACGAGCTAACCTTAGCCATACTTGAAGGGGGTTTTGAGGATTCATTGGGAAGGAAAAAATAGAAATGGAGATGTGAAAAAGATAACAGCGGTAGGAAAAAGGGAACAGAACACTTAGCTTGAGTCTCCACAGTAGATCAGGAGCAGATGAGACGACGATCACGAAAAAAAGCGAAGAATGTGAGCCATAAGGCCAATATAATGTCTTGGTAGAAAATCGCTCTCGGCGACGATGCACATGCATAAATAAAACAGTGATACACTAAACAAACACAGAAACACGCAAAAAGGACACTCACAAAATAAAACTTGTACGTTTCGGCGTCAGGACGCCATCGTCAGCGGTAGAGGAATGATGAGTCCGCTCTGTTCCCTTGGGAAGGAAAGGGCAGAGAGGAAGGAAAGGGGGGGTAAGTGCGAATGGATAGTGGTGGGGAGAGAGAGGTGGCTATTGGGCTTTTAATTCAATGGGCTAGGTTTAGCCCGGGCTTTTCGAATGCTCTTGTCACCCAAATATGGGCGTATTCACGAATTTTCACGTCAACATTACCGGCGGATTGAGGAAGGGCTTCTATGATCTCTAGGGAGAAACAATCGTCAAAATTTTGAGAGTGGGAGGCGGTATGTTTGGGAATGGGATCAAGAAAAGGTGGAGTTTTGGTGGCATGGCGGTGATTGTTCATACGGATATTGAGGGGGGTGGTACATTTTCCCACATAGAAGGCAGGGCAGAAATTGCAGGAAAGGCGGTAGATGATGTTGCTGGTGGTACAATTGGCCGTAGAGGAAGATCTTTTGAGGGAGGGGGTGGCGGAGGGGCGGAGGAGAGAGCAGCATTTGCACCTATATATATATATATATATATATATATATATATATATATATATATATATATATAAATTCAAACTTACAGGAGGTAGGAGAAAGAGGAAAAGATAAAGAATTCGTTCTTACGGAACGTTTCGAACCAGTTGGTCCTTCGTCAGCTCTAGAAGTCAGAGCTGACGAAGGACCAACTGGTTCGAAACGTTCCGTAAGAACGAATTCTTTATCTTTTCCTCTTTCTCCTACCTCCTGTAAGTTTGAATTTATATATTTGTGGCCAATTGGCGAAAACTTCCAAAGATTATATATATATATATAATATATTTGTGTTGTTATTAGTCAATTTTAAACAGTAAATTTTCAATAAATATCTTCATTATATTTTTTTATTTTTTTTCTTAAACTAAGCTTTTGAATGATAATGTTTAAAGCTAGTAGTCGGATACAAAGCCATCTCAGAAACCTGGACAGCAGAATCTTATTTCCTACCGCTGCCCTGCTTTGAAGCAAAGAACACATCTCTTTGAGAGGAAGGTTTTTCTTCTGTGTGGAAAAGTTCTCAGGAAGAAAGGATACCTTACACCATCATAAAAACATCCGAACGTCCATGCTTTCTTGCATGCGTTTATTCTTCAGATCGGCTTCTGCTACCTACTTCTCTTCATCTCTTCCACAAAGCGGAAAATACAAACTTTTATAGCCAAAATTCCAGTCAACGTATGAGTTCCTCCCGGGCAGCGTGCAATATTGAGCGAAAACTGAGGCTTTTGGGCAACGCGTGGTGCATGGAGAGATGGAAGGGGAGAGGGAGGCTGCGGAGACGGGGCCGAAGGACTTCGAAGGTTATAAGAGCCTCTCTCTCTCTCCCTCCATACTACATACACACTAGATACAATCAAAGAAACTACTTTTTTAATAAATACAAAAGATTGATTCAAAAATGGATAATAGCTTTTGACAATATTGAAACGTTTATGTAAAGGGTCTGTATATTATGCTTCAAGTCATATTTGTTGTGCATTGCATGTTGTAATGCCTATGTTCCAGCCACTAGAGTAGCAACTTCCTTTACGCACTAAAATTCCTTTCAACGCTTTCTTTATGTGCTACTCAGTAATTTTGGTTCTATGTTTGTTCATATCCGCATATTAGAATTTTTAGTTAACCTAATTGCTGGCTTATTGCCTTACTAAGGTCCTTGATTAGAAATAATAACAGCATGAATATATTCATGGAAGGATATAATATTTATATAAAATATTATGCTGTAATCCAATCGGAGAGCGGTTGCTTGGCACCCATTATATGATTATATTAATTATTCGGGATTAAACATGCTTGACGGTTTAGGGCAGGGGTCGGAAGACTGTGGCTCGCGAACCAAACGTGGGTCTTTACTTACATTCAAGTAGCTCTGAAATAAAAATGAAATATTATGCGACATAATACATCATTCTTAATTTGATAATCTATCTGATTACTTCATTTACTAATTTATGAACCCGCAGCACCTACTTTGCTTTACAATAAGAAGAATAACTTCTTTTGTCGACAACATTTGGCCGTATTAATTTTTAAAGGAGTATAATAATATAATTATGGCTTGTTCCTCATGTAATTACAAAATAGTTTGTTATAACTGGTTAATCTATTACTTTAAATTTTCCTTTTTCCTAAAAATACATTTTTGGCCCTCGAACAATTGTCACACTCTTGTGAGGGACAGATTTGTCTCTTCCGCCTCATATCTTTGCCGACCCCTGGACTTTAGGGGAATGCAAAAAAGGTCGGAGTAGCTAAATTAAGTTATCAGTCAGTAAAAAGTATTTTTCCTTTACCAGAGATACACTAGTAAGAAATAGGCGACCACCGAGTACGAAAGTCAATCTAGTAGAGAACCGCTGGAATTTGAGATCACGCGAAGAAATGAGTTCTGCAATCAAGGAACATACTTTTTTCAATGGATTTGTGCAATAATTATTAATTTTCTGGAAATTTATGAAGTTAAATTTAGCGCTTAACTACTAAGTTAACTGCAAATTCAAATGCGCGAAAATATTTGCACTCACGCCTGAAAAAATTATACCTTTCCGTAAACTCCACGTTTTATAAAAACGGGGGTACCCTTTGTTTGGTGATGTCACAAGACGTGATCGCGTCTATTTGTTTGTTTACGATTTTAAAAGCGGCCGAGAGTTGCTCTCTTACACGAAAGGCAAATAATATTAAAAAATAATACTTGATAAAGTAATCGATAGAAATTCATTAACCATTCATTCTTTTGCATGTATATTCTTAAATCGCTTGTACTTTGTTGCAGCAGTTGTTCATATATCTTATCGTAACACTGTTTTGAATGGCAACGAGTCCAATACTTCTAACTAGTTCGCTCCAGTTAGTCCGCATTTCCATTATTAGCGAGTATTTGAGTCCCTACGCAGAAATATTTAATTCGTGGAATTGACAAAATACAAATGAAAGCCGCATATGCGTCGTTGATAACGGTCTCTAGCGGAGACGTAGAATAATGGATATGATGGGAGGAATAGTAGGTTGAGAGCCGTCATAAACTAGAAGGCTACGTACTGTCGTGTGAACCAACACGAAGGCGTGTGGCATGTGGTGTTAGGACGCCAACCTGAATGGAGATGGAAATGTTGGGAGGGATACAGAGAGGACCATGTACAAGCTATGCTTAAATTACTGGGTGATTTGAAGTGAGGAGAGAGAATTACAGACGACACTGAGGTAATGATTTAACCCGTACTGATAGAAGTGAAAGAATAAGATAAATAAATTGCCAAACTGATAGGCGCAAGAATACCCACTCCTCACGCACTATGCATGATTATATGAAGCAAAGAGGGAGACATGTTTGACAGTCAACACGCCTCACACATTTAGTCCTTTCCATCTTCCGATTCCTTTGTCTTATTCCCTCTTTTCTTCAAAGCTGCGGGTGGCTCGCTCGGTGCAAATGTTTGATCGCAACACACGCAGCCCCACGACGAAATTAATCAACCCTCTGTCAATTCTGTTGACAACAAACGCTCAGGCTACTGCAATCAACCCTGTGCCATAGTCATGACCGTAGTCTTGCTTGGCCAATAGCTCTTGAAAAGACGTGACGAGCGATACTGCGCGACACGTATAACAAAATGGGCTGTATATTAAATTGAGATGAATTTCGTTATCGAAATTAGAAGAGAAACAATGCCATTTCAATTATCTGCTTAATTTCAAAGGAATCGACCGTAGTTTTCAAGCTGACTACGACCACCATCTCCTGGTAAATTCTCCGAAATATTAATAATTCCAATAACTTCCACTGTGGAATTACAGAGTGGACATTATTACTTCCTTCTACTTAGCAACACTGTCATCTGTTTTGGCGTATCCACAGTTAAACCTATTAGTCCAATACGGCCGATTGTGCAATGTAGGTATGCGGCTCCACTAGCTCTCTGTGTGGTTTTGCCACATGTTATTAAGTCCATTCCTTAGCACTCTGACTCTAGTCGGAACTACGCCATTTTGAAACGAGAGTTTTCTTCGGTGCCCGACTGCTGCTACAATACGCCTTTTCTCGACGATTGCTGACGGTCGGAGTGCCCGGCGCGACCGGTAAGTTCTTGCGCTGCAACCGTGTTCACCGAATGAGACGAGTAGGTACACAAAAGTCAAGACAAAACATTACCACCAGCTAAATGTTTTTTGCTTACTTTGGGTAACAGTCAAAACATGTAGTTAAAACAAAATTTCATGTGCATTCAAGTGGTTTGTTGCGAAACAATGGCGATCATGACTACTCAGGTAGATAAGTAAACGAAATCTTTCGGAAATAATTACATTAAAAAAATTCACAATAACCCTTAAGCGTTTCGTAAATGAGATAAATTTCTGCTTTCGATTAATTTTAATGTATGTCGAATTACTGAAAACCGAATCGAAAAACGTTTCCGTCAACAAAAGCAACGCTGCCGAAATCGAAGTGGGCAAAATAGACAGGTAGTCGATCGCTATCTCTTGCATTTACGACATAATACCGTTTCTTTTCTTAACATTCAAATCTCATGTCCACTCATCTACATCTATAAAATACGCTGCAAGCCACCTCAAGGGGGTGTGGCAGGGGGTGAGTAGTCACCAACATGCATTACGCTATACCCGATTAAAGTCTGTGTAACTAAAACTAATGATGCGCTAGCATAAATCGCTAATGCTTTTCACGAGGCGAAGTCACACAAGCATGCACTACACTATACGTATGCTATTAATGTTGGATGGACCGTTAGCATTTATGTATTTTGCAGCTACAAAACTGGACAGTGATTCAAGTATTATACTGAAAACATGCACGGCATGCTGTTAGTACTCGGTAGCAGATAAGCATTCTAGTATTAGGGCGTAAATCAATAAACTAGCTACACTACCTATTGACAAGCATAGTTAAAAGTCTCCTTGGCAGCTGTTATGTTGGCACTCCAATCTTTCAAATTCCGAAAAACGCCAATTTTCGTATTCATACGCAATGTAGCGAGTAGTTTCATCAAATTCGGTTAGAGTGTGCTGTGTGCAAGAATGATGACGCATTCGCGTTTGACTGGCGAGTGGCGCTCTGTGCCTCGAGGCGCTCCTGGCGTCTCTCAGGCAAAAGAGCCTCAGTCCAACACACAAAGGAAAAACTTCTTATTTTGTTGGACGTGGGCTTCTGCTGTCATATCCCTCTCCTCCTCCGCCTCCTCCTCGCTCCCAAAGAGGAGAGGAAGAAAGCGGAGGAGGAGGAAGATGGGCTGAAGACGTTGAAGGCAGAGAGAAGGGAAGTTGAGGGTGTGAAGGGGTGAAAGTCGGTCCTGGACGAGTTTTGATCGGGGAGTGGCCACAAAAGGAAATTGGAAATGCGTGGTGGGCGTGTTGCTGCTGCGTGGAAGAAGACGGGACGAGGGAAGACTTGCTCGGGGGATCTCCACCATTAGGATACACGACGACGACGGCCCGCCTCAGCGCCCGCGTGGGGGATTTCTTTGAACCGAAAAGAATTGGCGGTATCCCAATTGGATTGGATGAAAATATTCGAGTTTTCGCTCTAATTCTGTCGGCAAAAAAAGATGTTTTCCCTGAGAAATACCTAAGTAAACTGTTGAAAATAACCTGTATGAATGAAAGAGATTCATTCCCCTATTTGCGGCTACTAAATCAGTCTTCAAATCTATATACATTGAGTCAAGCTACGTATAATTAGTTTCGAAAAGCGTGAAATACCTTTTTTTATACGAGAACTCTTTAAAAAAGAGTGCTTGATACATTTTGAAAAAGGAATTTTGCTGTTATTTCATCCAAAATGTTTCATTCCCGCTAGAAATATTTTGTAACAGTCAAATTGTGCCAATTTAAATTCAACAGATTCAGGCGAGATAACGTGGAAGTTGTTCATGTACGTTGTGCCAATTTGTTTTGAAGAAAAAACTATTGAATGATTGAATCACTTCTACTCGCCACCATTGGTACGCACAGACTGGAAAGCCTGAGCCCTCGTAAAGTTAAGCTGGAATTATCGCTGAGGTTTAAATTGAACTTCGCATTGCGTATTCCAGCTGAAAAATGTCACCACAAGTCAGCGATTGCTTTCCATTTGTTTAGACTTTCATTGAAAATGAATTAGATGTCTCATCAAGGCCGTGATACACGCATTTGTCATTGCTGTGATGATCGCTGACAGAAATTGTTGCAATCCATGATTGATATGTTTTTTACTATACTGTGATCACTTGTGTAAGAATTTCCCTTCGAGTGAAATTCAACGCTCTCATTACCGGATGCATTCTCAACGCCTTTGACGCAATCACTAATCCCTTCACTTGATTGCCCCTGGATGCACTTCACCCACCCCTGTTGGGCCTCTCTCTCCTGCTGACAATGCCCGCCTTGCGAGTTAGCCGTGGGAACGGGAGCGATAGGAAGAGGTGAGAGAGGTTGGTGGGAGACCTGAGGAATGGACCCGTTCCTGCAGCATCCCTTCCGTCCGGCGATTCCCTTCGTATCGACGGAAGAGATCTTCGGGGTGCTGCAGTTGACGCAGACCGCCCTTCACTCACCTCAACACACACACAACCCTCTCCCCCATTGCCCCCACCGCACACACAAAAGACCCCTGCTTCCGACTCCTTGAGACCCTCGCACCGCCAAACCCTTGCATTTTTCACCGCAGGGTCGGACTCGGGCCTTGGAGGGCGACTCCACCTTGTCCTTATTCCCTTCCCTCTCCCTAACCCCCTCTCCATAACCCGTCACCCCTTGCGTAGAACGAGCCGTCGTGAATCATAGATGGGTGCTTGAGACGAGAGAGGCTGGACGGAGCTCCTCCCGGATTCGCCTCACCTGCGAAACCATTCTTTTCCGTCTCCTTGGGTCGCTATCTCGAGTTCATCATGCGGAGGATAGACACACCAGTACCACCCGGATAGTACCACATAGTGCCTGAGCAAATTTAAATGAAAAAACAAAGTGCTCTAAAATGAAGTTAACAAATGTCTTAGGGCCGTATTTATAGTCGTTACCTAGCAGTCCCCTTATCTATCCCCTACACAGCAGGCCCCTTGAATTGTGCGTCCTATAGTCAAAATTAAGGGAGCTGCTAGGTAGGGGATGGTTGGGGGTTTAGTTCTGGTAACTAAGGGCTACAAACGGCGGGAAATGGAATTCGCAGCTCAAATGTTTCAGTGGTGACGCTCAAGGAGGTTAAAATGAACCTCTTTACTGACCTCATTGGTGACGCTCGTGATCAACATGGATACGGATAAATAAAGAGCCAGACGCAGCATGAAAACTGTTAAGATGGCCGCTCAACGTGCAAAATGCTTCAACGGTGTGGAGAAGAAGATTTTGTGTGACAAGGGTGTAGAAGCATAAAGATATATAGTGGAAAGTAAGAAAACGGACGCAGTTTCCTGCCACAAGAAGAATAAATTGTGGGGAAAAATATGCTGCGAGTGT
Source organism: Pyrrhosoma nymphula (assembly GCA_963573305.1). NCBI lineage: Eukaryota > Metazoa > Arthropoda > Insecta > Odonata > Coenagrionidae > Pyrrhosoma > Pyrrhosoma nymphula. The sequence continues at coordinate 129,327,648 of OY754337.1, read as the reverse complement.
ATATGAACATCCTTGGAATGAGTCTGGCGTCACATCAGATATTTATTGATTAAGAGCAAATCTTACCATTGCTTTTCAAAACCAAATCTTCGAAATTATTAATTTAAGGCTATGCACGTTCATTAGAGTCAGTTTAGTTATATCTGTTGTGTTATTTTTTCGATAAGGGGGCCCCTGGTGGAGCATGCATCTCCTGCCAGAATTAGGAGAGGCTAAGGGGGCTGCTCTGGGGGTAGAAATTTGACTATATATATACCGTTTTTGACGAAGTGTCCTGCTAGGGGCTGTGGGACTGCTGGGTAGCGACTATAAACTCGGCCCTTAGTCTGTAAATAGTTACCCATCGTTTTTTTAATTCTTGATTTGACATTTGGAATTTTAACATTTGAATGAATTTTATGTTTTCCTTTGGGAACGGAAGCCTCTCGAATATCTAGTCATAGGTTATACCAATTGTTGAAATTCCGAAAGAGTCATGAGCCTTACATAATAATTAAGCTGAGGACATTGCCTAAAATGCCTATTTTTTCTTTAAATCAGGAAAACAATTTTATGAAGTTATAAGTTCATTAAGGATCATTTATGGCGAAATTAAGGCGACTTGTTATTGCCTATAAATGCCTATTTTGCCTGTTTATGCCTTTTTCTACTGATATCGCCTATTTAAGGTCCTAAAAAATCAATATTCTTCTCAACGTCACCAAACATCTCCTTAGTGCAGAGCTAGTCTGTTATTTCAGTTTCTTTTTTTTATCTATCAAGGTTGAAATAATGTCATTAAACATGCATGAAGAACAATCCAAATTATTATTATATAAAGAGTAGAAAAACAACTATGATCATTTTACATGATGCGTGCATGCGATGGTTTCAATTGCCAAAAACTTGTTCGTGAAGGTACAACTCAGTATTGCTAAGTTTAAAGAGATTCTGCCCGAAGTTGCTCTGCCTTCACAGCCAGTATTGATATTATGGGGAACATGGCTAAAGACTGCATTATACTCTGCAGATAAAATTATTGAAATACGGGTGGTATGTGACAGGAATAATGTGCGCCTCCGATACATCAGTTCGAACGTCTTTTTCACCCACTTAAAGGTCATTCCATGCCAAGTGGTCTGGTGGTTCCCGCTCGACCATCACGGATTTCAATGAAATTTTCTATGGACATTCACACATATTCCCCATAAACATTTGCTTGTTGATATATAGTAATTTTTTGACCCCGTGCCGCAGCCTTCTTCAGTATGACTATGAGATTTCGGTAACTTAGTTCGGCATAGTATCTCAGGAGATATTTTGATAAGAGAAATAAAAATTGGCTATCTTGTACAACATTTTAAGCTCTATTAAGCAGTATAATAAAAATAACTGTAAAAGCGACCTCCTTGTAGAAAACGCAGGGCGAAACTGGCCCGAAAAATTGCGGATCGAAAAGAAATTAAACTTTTGGCTTTTTATATTTCAGGAAGTAAAGGTATATTCAACGTGAAACTTTGAGCATGATAACATGTCAATGCATGGTTTATGAATATAAAATGTCATCTTCCAAGTGCTTTCCATTATTTTAAAAATCGAGTCAAAATTTGACACTTTTTATAAAAACGCCAAAAATTGGGTATTTTCTCCCCGCTTTTGCAAAAAAGACTCCCTGGAATTTCTTTTGGAATATTTTCATTATAAAGAGAATAATGTCAACCCTCTAAAAAGTATATCTGGTTTTTCATCACAGGCATATAAGACCCTAAAAATAGGGACAACGTTGAGGATGACATTTGTAAAAATAGCAGAAATAGGTTATTTTCTGCCCGCTCTTACAAAATAAAGACCTTCTGGATACTATTTTGAATAATTTTCATTTGAAAGAGCATGTTTCAAACCTCTTAAAAAAGTAGACTTGGTTTTTCATCGCGAGCACATACGGCCCTAAAAATATGAACAACGTTGATAACGTTGCTATGGTGGCGCCAAATGCATTCTGTTGTTTGTCGTCCTGTTGGTTTTATGTAGAAATTTTTAGTATATTGCGTTGGTCCATGGTGACATTGCCACTACCAGTTCAGGCATTTGAACCAGGGTGGTTATTTTGTAATCTCACCTTTTTGGAATTACTCTATGCGGGAAGGCGGGAGTTCCGTTTCGCTCTCTAAATGATCGACTCACGATCGGCCAAGGTCCGATGGTGGCTCCATTTCATGTTCCTTACGGCAGGTGAGATGGAACTAATGAAATACGGAGCCAAATGAAACGTATCAAGAGTCGAAAGATACGGATCAAGAGTCGAAAGAGAATGGATGAATCAAATAAATAGGCCGGCAGTTCACCACTTGAGAGCCGATGATGGTCACGCCACCTGGGTGGCAGACTTGAACTACAAAAAATGACGTAATTTACCCCATTTTATGACGTTTTCTCACTTAATTGAGATTACAAAATAACCCCTCAGTAACCCCATCGCCGTAGGGATCACGCTCAATTGTCGTGCAATACCAGCCACGGGTGGGTTTCTTGGTGGAGGATCCCAAGCCTGTAATTTGGTTTCTTTGACAAGGTTCCAAATCCTTGTGTGGGTATCTGTCTGGTTCCAAAGCCAAAGGATAGGCAGCTTATCCTAGGTTCCCAAGCCGAAGCTCGTATGTTTTCTTATACTCACAATCAGGTAAGGAGACTATACTAGAGATTTGGGTTAAGTCGTGGCCGTGTGGCCGTTCTGTATTGTGTGACTTTGAATTTTTATAATTGTGAGTGATGTATTCATTTCTTGGATCCTTCAAATTTCATCTTAATGAATCCATTATTCCACTAGAGGTGCTTCTAGAAAAGTGACAGCTGTTACTGGTATAGGCCAACTCTTTGGGGGTGTAGTAAAAATTGATGTTTCGTTGATTTATCGGTTTTTTAAATTTTTGTTTACATATCTTCGATTAAAAAATATTTTAAGCGCCTATTTTAAGTGCCTATTTTGAAATTTTTGGTGCCTCTTTAGGCTGCCTATTTCTTCATTTTTAGTGCCTAAATTTCCTCAGCTTAATAATAATATATTGATGTTCTCAAGGCCACCTTTAGCTCATTTTGAGTGCTTATATTTCAACATTTTTGCTCATTAACGCGAATGTATTCCTTGATACATATTAGTTAAGAACATGCCTAAACATGTCAAGGTTGATCAATTGTTAATATTATCTATTAATTTTCTATACTTTTTATTGATTAATGACAAATAACCATATATGTCTATTTCTTCTTCTTCTAGCTTACCAAGTTTATGTAATTCGCCTGTTCTGGCTTCACCATCGTAGGCTCGGTCTCCCGATACTTATTCTCCCTAAAGGCTTATACTCTAAACTCTTTCCGGAAATCTTTTCCAGAAGCATGTGCTCAAAATGCTCTCGCCATCTTTCTTTATGATTTAGTGCTACTCCTGTCACGTATTTTACTGATAATTCTTCGCTTATGTCTTCATTTTTATGTGGTCCTGACATGTACAAATCAAGCCTTGGACAAATCTAAGGAAGTTAATTTCTGAAGTTTCAATCTGTTTGGTGCTCAAGCTTCTGATCAGTATAGTAATAAGGGACAGTCATTATTTAGCAAAATTTTATTCTAGTATTCAGGTTTCTGGTTCTGCGATTAAATTATTTAATATTATGCGACAGTTTCGCCGTGCTATGCTGCCGGCTTCGTCGGGCTTTTAAGAACAACAAAAGGTATTAAATCCTCGTATTATCAAAAGGTATTATTATAATTAAGGTTGAGTAATTTTATTTATGGACAGCCAACTGTAAATGGTCTTCTCTCTCTGATTTTATTTAATTGTGACCAGGTCATCGGCTAATATTACTAAGTTTAAAATTTTGTTTCTCTTGTGTGTATTTCTGATCGTGTACTTTCTTCCATTCTCATACACAGTCTATGCATGTTAAATTATGTCGGTCGGTTAATTTATGCATCTATATGCATGTAAAATTATGTCGGTGATAACATACACCCTTGAGTAACACCTTGAATGGTTATAATTTATTGTGTTGGGTTTACGCCGATGCTAATATCAGTTACGATTTTCGTATTTTCATGGAGTGATTGAATGGTTATAATTAAAAGACCTATTAGGTACCCTCGTATTTTCATTATGGACCACAGTTTTTCTCGATGAATGCTGTCGAAAACCTTTTGCTAATCTATGAAGGATAAGTGTTTCTCCAAATTGAATTCTCTACGCTTTTGTATCATCAGTTTTAAACTAAAAATATCGTCAATACATGATCTTTCCTTGCAAAATCCTGACTTTACTTCGAGGAGCAGAACTTCAGAAAATGTTTGGAGTCGTTTGATCATAGTTTTGCTATTTATATTTTGTAAGCAGAATTTTTATTAGACTTATACCTCTGTAATATTCTGGCTTGTTTCGGTCACCTTTTTCGAATTTGGGAATTATTTTTGAAATTTTCCATTAGCCTGGTAATTCAAGGCAAGGCCAGCACATATTGCGAATTTAAATGGGGGCCCACCATACTTTACTCATTCACAGTTGATACCATCTAGTCCAGGTGCCGTTCTGTTTTTTTTATTTAATACGTTTTTTTATTTTTGTCATGCTGATGGGATCTAAACCAGTTGTGTCTGTTTTTCAAAAACGGCTTCTTTGATTGGACTGTACCAGAGCTGTTGATAATGCTTAACCCAATCCTCTTTTGATATTATATTTATCCGTGCTACATCCCTTTCTGTTTCGTTCAGGTGCTTTGACATTTTTAGACAAATTCTTTTTCTGCCATATTCATCGTTTTCTATACTTCTTATAAACTGTCTATTCATATATTAACATTAGTTTTTCACTCCCACGGCCTCAACTCCAACCTCTTCCGTTTCTTCCTTTCGTTCACTTATCTCCTTTCGCCTTATCGAACGTTCCATTTCTCCATCCCTCTCAATTCGAGTTCTTCCATGCAGCAGTCCAAGTATTCGCACGTATCGTGAAGAGAAGTGAAATACACCCCTAGGGTTTTTATTTCCATCAACCGCCCGGGGGGCAAATGCTGCTTCAGAACCTTGAAGAACCTTCAGTTGAGGTGAAGCGCCCGAGCTGGAACTCGTGGAACATTCTTCAGCTCTCTGAAGAAAAAGCTTTCTACGCACTAGCAGTCATTGAAGCATACGACAGGATATGGCGTAGAACAGTCTGGTTTATAGCAACCGAGGTGGCACTCAACCATTTTAAGAATATTAGTGATGCCATGAAAATTTAGATGAAGATTTAAGAGAAGCAGTGCGGCAAGAAGCTTGACCTCTTGGACAATGTTTTTGCTAGATTATGCACGCATTGATAGAGTTGAATGATTGATATCAATATTCCTTACCCACCACGCATACTAATTTGTCACGTGAATATTCAAACCTCTTCTTCCCCTATCCAGGCCAATCGCAATTAATTTTTTTCGCATTTTGTTTTAGAAAGAAATGAAAGTCATTTCTAGATTCAATAAAATTGGTTGAGGATACACTCTTGACGTTAATAGCGTGTTCGATTAACAGACAATAATTTCTAAATATATATTTCTCTCCAAACTACATGTGTTTATTTTTTTGTGTAGGAATTGGAGATAGAGTTAATTCAGTTTCTCATGAAGAGGTTCTCGGCTAGCAATTATGGTTGGGAAAGTTAATTGATAAGTTTTTAATTAAAATTCAAAAGTATCCTTCAGAGCTCCTGTAGTTGCGTCTGTATTTCATGCATATAGCTAGTGATGTGATTTTCATTTGTACATGACTGCGGCAATCAAAACCATTGCCACCTTTATTAACAGAGAGTGATTTCACGAATAAATTCAGTTGAATGGACGTCAATAATTAATCATCGATACATTTCATTTGTCGCTGAATTCCTTTACGGAATGTGAAGAGAGCAATTGATGGTGGGTCGAGCTTTTTACGCATTAAATTTATTGCACTAGTCTGTGGATGACGTTTTTCAGGCATGAAGTAACAATTTCATGCTGGTAATGAGAAAACAAATGCCATATCATGTATGATTGATTGGAATGAAAATTACGATAATAATGAGCGTTTTTTATTGCAATCATACTCGATGACGCCTGAAGTATTTTTTCTCGCTAAGATTTCCTTTAAATATTTTATATAAACCATACTAACAATTCACCATTGCCCCTTTATGATTTTTCCTCTTACCCTTGCTAAGGTATGACTCAGGTTTTGTGGAGAAATGAAACGGGAAAAGAGGTCTGATGTCTAATCGGAAAGAATATTTTTATGTCGGATATGTGTGTACAGTTTTCATATTCTGATCTTAAAAAGAGGTATTTACTATTTCTAATCATCATTTCGTTTGGTATGTACTTAAAAGCATTTATAATGTCTTCTCTTTACATTATAAACTGCTCGAAAGACTGGCTTAGTCTGTTTAGCAAATGACGAAGCAGCGAAGGAACTCCGCGAATACCAGAGGCTTCATTTCATACTGATCGGACATAGTCGCGGTACCCTCCATTTTGGGTCAATCGATCCTTCAAAATAATTTGTTCGCCACCTCTTCTCCTAATTATCGAATATATTATTTCACATTCAATTTTTGAGATTTAAGGCTGAATTCCTCAATATGCTGTGCATAATTTTACAGTTGCATAGACTTGAGTCTTAAACGTAGGTATGGGTGAATGGCAGTCAGTCATTGGCCATTGTATTTCAGTATGGTAAGTCCGCTTATGCCTCTATGACCCTTGGCTATAGCCTCCCCAACTGGTTGCATTGCAACAAGCGGCAAGGTCTCTGCTGATATGTCCGGGGTTCGACCCCCAAGGACGGAGTGACGCCACCCTGGAAACCGGAGTAAAGGAGGGTAGTGGTGATCTTAGTGGGTAGTGCGGTGAAGGTGACGCAGCGGCGGCCTCTTGTGGAGGAGATGCGAAGGCTGAGGGCCGTATTTATAGTCGTTACCCAGCAGTCCCCTTATCCATCCCCTACCCAGCAGGCCCGTTGAATTGTGCGTCCTACAGTCAAAATTAAGGGAGCTGCTAGGTAGGGGATGGTTGGGGGGTTAGATCTGGTAACTAAGGACTACAAACGGCGGGAAATGGAATTCGCGGCTCAAATGTTTCAGTGGTGACGCTCGTCATCAACATGGATACGGATAAATAAAGAGCCAGACGCAGCATGAAAACTGTTAAGATGGCCGCTCGACGTGCAAATAGCTTCAACGGTGTGGAGAAGAAGACTTTGTGTGACGTGGTGTAGAAGCATAAAGATATACAGTGGAAAGTAAGAAAACGGACGCAGTTTCCTGCCACAAGAATAAGAAATAGTGGGGATAGAGTCATTAGAGTCAGTTTAGTTATGTCTGTTGTGTTATTTTTTCGATAAGGGGGCCCCTGGTGGAGCATGCATCTCCTGCCAGAATTAGGAGAGGCTAAGGGGGCTGCTGGGGGTGGAAATTTGACTATAAATACCGTTTTTGACGAAGGGGCCCGCTAGAGGCTGTGGGACGGCTGGGTAGCGACTATAAATTCGGCCCTAAATTTAACAAATTTAGCACTGTTGACGTTTCGAATCAATCAATTTAGGGGACCACCGTCTCTCTCCTTCCCTTTCGAAAAGACTCAGTGAACTTGGGGGAATTGCAAAATGGGACTCAGCAGGAAGTAGGTACTACTCGAGAGCAATAGGCGTGTGAGCGTGATGAACTATTCTTTCATTTCTTGCTCGTGCACCAGGATGTTGTGCTCGCCGTCGAGTTGTGAATCGGGTGACGTCATCGGGGGCCGTGGCCCAGGGTCGGACAAGGGGGTTGCAGTTGTGCTTCGGGGGGGATAGGGAGTGGGGGAGGAAGGCCACTACAACCACTAGCGTCGCTTTTTCGCAGCGACGAGAGCACAAATCACTTTTTGCCCAGAGTCCCTGGCTGCCGGGCGTACCCATAATTCCTACAGCGGGTCGTCCCAACTCGGATGACCCTTATTCCTTCCTCCCTCCCCCTAACCCCACGGCCCAAGTTTCCCAATGGGGAGTCAACAGAGATAGGTAAAAGGAGGCCCCGTGGCATGTAAGACAGGAGAGACATTGCTTTTGCATCTTTAAAAGAGCTCTCGGAAATATCCTGTTCTCACTGTTATACATTTTGTTGACCATGATTTTTAGGCGTGGAAAAATATCACCACTTCAACTGCATCTTTTAAATATTCCTGTCCTCCATTTATTGTCAAATATTCAGCACTTTTTTTATACTTATATTTCCGCCCTAACTATAATCTGGTAAAAACAAACAAGCCTGAAAATATTTCGCTTGTTGATCTCCACCAGAAAATATTAGCATGTGTCGTATCATTCTAAAATGCTTGTTATTGACAGATGGAGTCCAAGCCACTCTGATGACATCATCGAGCATGATGTTAGCTTTTTTAAACGATAATAATTTGATAATTTTAGTGAAATTACGATAGCTATGTCCGAAATATATACGCAATCCATAAAAATTTTACGAACAATTTTCATTTAATATCCTCCCTTAGAGCCATTTCAATCGTTTTTTTTTCGGGAGTCAAGGGTTTTCTGAACTGTTTTACAGCAATGATTTATCGGAACGATGGAGCCCCTACGCAGCGAAACAGCCGGAACAAAAACTGAGACCCTTGGTTGTCTTCCTCGATGAAATACCGACGGTACTACAGAAATGCTCTCAAACAGTTGTTCTATCTTCGATCGAACCCTCCACAGACTCCTTCCTCCATGAAGTAGCACGTTGTTCTATTTTTTCTGTGTCGTTTGATGTTTCACCAGGAATCTTGGAATTGGGAGACATCCGTCGCTAGCAATATTTCTTTCTCCTCCTCTGCAAGCTTCCACAACTCACAGCAGTTGATTAATTCATGGAATATTTACTATTTCATTACATCTTTAAGAGTAGGTGGCTTTCTATAAGTTTCTTGAGATGGTGGCTGATATTTAGTTTTGCAATGAGTGAACCGAAGTATTCTCATCAAGTCATAAAAATTATGAGGCTAAGTTTTTAAATACCGAGTTGGTCAGGGTCCCGAAATCAATTGATTACTTGACTGTTTAATCTTTCGGGATTCATTCCGCGATGTTTAAAATTGCAATTAAAACAATATTTCGCTGGTCCTCCTACTAGCTTCATCAGGTTAAACTGAACAGATTCCTTATTCTCGCTCGTCTTCATATATATGAGTGAGGACTCCCATTGTTGCCGGAATTTTTAAATTTGTAAAATTCGTTTAATTCGTTAATTCTGTTCACCTCTTTCTCCCGTAATAGCTAACCTATTCATGGAGGTATTAGAACAAAAAGCGATACAATTTCATGATGACACATTCGCTAGCTGGCCTCACGGAAAAGAAGAGCTGGAAAAGTTCTTGCAACATCTAAATGGACAAATCAACTCTATTAAATTTGCAATGGAAATAGAAAAGGACAACCGCCTTCCATTCTTAGACGTTATGATCCAGAAGAAAGAAGATGGGACATTAGGTCATTCTGTGTACCGGAAATGTACCCACACTGACCGCTACCTACATGCCACATCGCACCATCACCCTCAACAGAAAGACTCAGTCATGATAACGCTGTATCATCGAGCTTTTACGATCTCTGGCGCCGATTCCATCGCCGGCGAAAAACAGCACTTATTAAGGGCATTTGAGAAAAATGGTTTCTGCCGTGACTACATCTTGAAAACTGCACGGAAAGAAGAAAGAAATTCTCTCGTGGTCCGAAATAAAAATCCAACTGACCCGACAGAAAACAGAGAGAAGCCAAAGGCATATGCCACTCTCCCTTATGTGTCTGGAACTACGGAGAAAATCTCCAGAATTCTATCGAAGTACAACGTAGTTAGCAGATTCACATGCGCGACGAAGACAGGGGACGTACTTCTGAAAGCCAAAGACCCGCTTCCCCGGAACCTCTACTACGGAGGAATATATGAAGTTTTGTGCAGCTGTGGACATCCATATGTAGGCCAGACATGCAGAGCCCTAAAAATACGCCTCCAAGAGCATCAACGGGCAATTAAAAATAATAATTACCGCATTTCTGCAATAGCCGAACACCATCTCAGCGGCCCCACTCATAATTTCAACTTTGAGGAGACAAAGGGAGGTACGCTATTCCCAAGATTAATCAGGGAGGCTATAGAAATTGCGAAGAGACACCGGAGAACGTCAACCGAGAAGACGGTTACACACGTTGAGCATAAATCTTAAACGAATTTTTCAATTTTAAAATTCCGGCAACAATGGGAGTCCTCACTCATAGATATAAAGACGAGTGAGACTAAGGAATCAGTTCAGTTTAAAACCTGATGAAGCTGGCAGGAGGACAAGCAAAATATTTTTGTTTTGGATTTTTAAACATCTCGGAATGATTGCCGAAAGCCTACGAGCTAATTGATTACTTGGTTGGAGGCTGGTAACAATGAGAGGGGAACAGGTTGCTATGGCGACTCGCACCCCGAAGCACCGGGTTCGAATTTCGGTCAGAGTGGACATTTTTCAGTTTTATTCCGATCCCTGCTTGCTTTCCTACGTAAAACGGAGGAACCTCACTGTGCATTTCGTGATGACTTGTTCCGACACCCGGCTTTCTCTCCCTTTCGGTCCATTGCGATTCACCGAGTGATCCTTCCCTGACCAATCTGACCTCAAAACAACGCTCGACCCACCCCTGAGTCGTCTCCCGCCTTCCCAGGGTCCAACCACAAAAGGAGCAGCAACACCCTTTCAGCAAGCGTTCATTTATCATTCCCACGTAAGTTCCCTGTGCTGTAGGAAATCTAAACCAAGGAGGGAAAACTTTAGAGCAAATTTCGGAAAGTTAAAATTCAATTTAAGTGCATACATTGCTTTAGAATATTTTCTGAAGGCAGCTAAAGGTAAGAAAACATGGCGATACATTCATTTTACGGTTTATTCTCAACATTTACTAGTTAATAAACAGTATTGCCCTATTTATTTCTCATTCAGTAACTGCATTAAGTACATCTTCATGCACACATAATTATTCGCATCAAGTACATCGAGTCTTAGTATAATAGAGTTTGTTTTACATGGTAATATTCTTTTAAGCTCTAATGCAGAATGTTTTTACTTACAGACAGGCTTTATTGAAATCTAATATTTAAGTACATTATGATCTAACCTAAATTTTTTCGATATTATTTTTTGTCAAATGTAGTAAAAAACGACGTACCTACATTTACCCCAAGGATACAAAATTACAAAAGTGGGGTGATAAAATGGATTCCCGCCGTTTCTTTTTGCTCTCCCTCGTAACTCTAGGTTTCAGTGTCGATGCATCATAACCATGTGCATGGTCCTCCGAAATCTAGGTCTTAATTTAAGTTTTGATAGTTGGTGGAATATTTCCCACTGTTTATACCTTCATCATTTAGGTTTTACTTTTTTTAGATTGAGTATTTACAGATATCAGGTAACTTATGGTGTTAGTATTAACCATAAAGAAAAGACTTATAATAGTATTGATCGACACAAATTATTTAAAAAGTTTGTTTCGATTAATACTATTTTAAGTGTTATATTTTTGGTTACTATGAAAGAGTTACACCAAAGCCTGAAACGATTTGTTTTGTTTAGAAATGGAGCTCACTAAAAATTGTTAATGAGCATCACCTACGTAAATGCCTGGTTACACGGTACATGAGAATGTACAAGTTTCTGTACATTTGTGTGAATGGTTTCATGTACAGATTCTTGTGCATTCTCATGGACAAGATCAATGAATACGTAGGCTACACGGTACATTTTTTCGGACAGATTTTCGTACATTTTTAAATGCGTATCATGCGTTTTCGTTTGTTTTTCATCATTTTAAACCGTAGGCGCGTTATTTAAACCAATTTTTTTGCCATGGATACGACACATTTACTTGTCAATTGGCTAGTGAAAATGCGCATAAGTCATTTGCGTCGTCTGCCACCAGGTGTCTCTGTAATGAGGTCAACTTGTACGACTGTCTGAACGAAATTAGAACCGGTTCTATTTTCTGTTCAGACATTCATACAATCGTACATTTTGGTGTGGTTACTACACGGTGAATTTACGCGTTCATTCTGACATTCAGACATTTTCTTTGTAATGAGGTCAACTTGTACGACTGTCTGAACGAAATTAGAACCGGTTCTATTTTCTGTTCAGACATTCATACAATCGTACATTTTGGTGTGGTTACTACACGGTGAATTTACGCGTTCATTCTGACATTCAGACATTTTCTTGTACATTCTCATGTACCGTGTGACCAGGCCTTAAGACACATACCCTAGATGACAAAATTACCACTCCAAAACTTTGTATCCGACAGTCGACAATTATGTACTAATAAGGGAGGCTTAGGTTTGTTTAGCACCATTTTGTGCCTTAAAATATGTTTTTTTCCTAAAAACTGGAGAAATCCGCGTAGACAAGCGAAACTCTGATTAACATTAGTAGTTTAATGAATCGGCTGTTTCAGGTATTTTGGTCTTTTATTTCAAGAGAATTAATAATGCACATTAAGTTGATATATGAGAATGTTATTTGGTGTCTGTGAAAAAAGACGAAAAACGCTTCCCCCGTCTCTTAGGGAAAAGCCACATAGAAATCACAGTTGGTGAGATTCTATGCGTAGACTCTTTCTGTCTTTCTAGATGGCCGTAAATTCTATGGGCACCATATTTCTTCAGGATGTACCCTTAATATATCCCTACTCGCAGTTTAAGAGACCGACCTTTTGAAAATAAGAGCATCCCGGCGATTAGGATTAAGCCTGCGATCACGCGGATCACTGGCGTTTCTTTGTTTCGGCAGACGAGAGTAGTTTTCTGAGGTTAATGGGGAGTTAAATCTCGTCGAGTCTCGTCGATTACCGAGCATCGTTTTAGCATTCAGCCAGGCGGAGGAGAGGAAGGAGGATGTGGCCTTGCGCGCTTAAAAACTACTTTCTCGGGTCCACCTCAAAGGGAAAAAAAACAAAGAAGGAAGTGGAGGAAAGCCTGTAGTAGTCGCAAAAAATATATATATATGTGTGTGAAGTGGCAGGCTGAGGAGAGAGCATCAATGAATCAAAGAGGGACTCTGTAATTCCTCCCTCGTCCACCCACAACAGCCCCCTTCGTCAATTAGTCCCTTTTCCTCGCCGCAAACCCTTGCGAGTCGCCTTTCCCCTATCCCTACTTTTGAGTCAGGAGCGCCCTGAGGTGACTCCTTTGGTTGAGAGGAGAACTACGGCGGCGGCCTTAGAGTCGGCGTCGGGGCGGTGGGCGGCGTCGGGTTTACCGAGACATTCATTCGATCAGAAGCAGTTACCGCGAGACGAAAATTACCTGATGAGAGAAGGGGAGATGGAATGCTTCCATTCTAATGAGAAAAGGGGTGCAAATATTTCTCTTTACATCCTTTTGAGAGCTTGCCTTGCGTGTTTGAATAATAAAATAAACTTTTGAGGAATTTGCTTGCTTCGATAGAGCGGGTGAAATACTGTCGTGAGTACAGCAAGCCTTGAATTTAATTTTTATTAAAAAAATGAACTCAATTCAACCACCCGTGATGTGAAATTTTCGTCTTCATTAGATCCGTGATTCTACGTCACTATCACCATATATCTTTTTTCTCTTTGCTACTCCGAAGGGCTGCATGCAATTTGTTGAACTCTTCATACGAAAAATCATTTATTATTTCGGTAATATTGTCTTATTTTGGCCGCAAGGGATTAATAGATAGCTCACTCTTTAAGCAAAACTATGCTCTATAAGTTTCCTGGTTTAAAATGGATGCATCATGTAAAGTTTTAAATCTATTGTTTCAACGGTACAAAAACGTATGGAGAACCGACGTACATATTTTCGCTTTTATGTGTCGTATTCTGTATATATTGCTGTGCATGAGGCGGGCTCGCGAATTTGTGCCTCTAAAAAAGTTAAGGGAGTTCACATGGTGTACATTGTTTCAAAAATGGTGAACCCAACTTGCAGCTCCTTTAAGCCATCGAAGAGTTATAACAAAACACTTGCGTACAGTTAAATAGACGAATACATTTGCTATTGATTAATTTTCTTAGCCGACATATTCCCAAGTGCTGAGGGCCGCAGTCATTGTTCAGCAGTAATAGAGATACAATATTTTATATGATACGAGTGATCATTGCCATAAATCCGGGAATTCCATTAATTTTAGTGTAATGTCTTCAGTTCATTTGAATTGAGATCATCATCAGAGCGAAGGCTTGCGCAGTGGCTGGTAAACATGCTGGAACTAGTTTTTCCTGAACAGCAACGTCGGTCAATTTCCATGACAACAGTTTCTCCTCCGTTACAGGAGGCGTCTTCAGTTCAAAGTTCTAGAAGAAGCTACAGGAGGTGTCTTCGACCTGAAGACGCTTCCTGGGGGGTTATTTTGCAATCTCTTATCTTTTAAGTGACTCTTAGTGGAAAGGCGGGAGATCCGTTTCCCTCTCTTAATGATCGGCTCACGAACGGTTCGTGAAATTTCGAAGCTTCAATTACCTTATATGATATAATAGATGCCGAGACTAGCGAATACCCAGATTGCTCAACATATTACATCGAAGATATCTTACGCTGTACATACCACGAAAATCTAAATACAGTCAAAACTACAAGCGACATGTAAGCGATCAACCAATATTTAAAAAGAAATTAAGTGTATCTAATAAGTGCTCGATTCACAAGCACGGCAAATATCTACCAAGAACGTAGAGTTTAAGGAAATATTTGTTAAAATTATGAAATAAATAACTGAATTCCATTCTCCATACACTGGCGGATAGGCATACGAAAACAAAGGTATCAGCAACATTGTTTGGGAAATATTGATACGAAATATATAAACAAATAATTAAAGCTAATAATAACATAAGCATTTCAAATTAAGCATACCTTCAAGTGCCCAATATATTGGAGTTGAAAATGCTGAAGTTCTTCACGTTTAGCAAATTACAACAATACGATTTAAAATCGTTTGTATCTTTCGCGCCCTTGTTTATTTTCCAACTCAAGCTTCAAGTGGAAACGATGGTGGCTCCATGTCACGTTCTTAATGACAGGTGAGATGGAACTAATGGCAGGCGGAGATAATGAAACGGATCAAGAGTCGAAAGATACGGATCAGAGCGGATGAATCGTCTAAAAGACCACCACATGACCGGCAGTTCACCGTTTGAGATCCGAAGATGGTCACGCCGCCTGGGTGGCGGAGTTGAACTACGAAAAAGTGACATTTTATGACGTATTCTCTCTAAACTAAGATTACAAAATAACCCCCCTTTAATGGAGGAGAAACTGTTATCATGGAAATTGACCAATGTAGATGTTCCGGAAAAACTAGCTCCAGCAAGATCATCATCAATAATCAGCAAGCCGAAGATTGCCGCTCTCTACTCCTCTATGCCTGCCTTCCGCTTAGTTCACACCTACAAAAAAAGTAGTTGTAGTTCTAGTTCTTCACTTTTGACAACCTTCATGATGTGCTTCATGCATTTCATTCTCGGTCTCACTCTGTAATTCTTCCCATTCATTTCTCCATCCAATATTGCTTTCAATAGGCTCTTGTGTTCCATAATGTGTCCAATAAGTTTGTCTCTCCTTCATCGCGGAGTCTTCATTATAATTACATTCTCTCCAACTCTTCGTGGGATTTCCTCATTAGTGACTGATCTCCGCCCATTTGATCTTCATCACTCTTCGATAACACCACGTCTCCATTTCTTCCATCTCTTTTGCTCAGCAGCTGTTATTGTCCACGCCTCACTGCCATATTTAAATTCTTGCTCCAAATATATGTTTAAATATAATGCTTCCTTTCTTCCAGGCTTGTGTAGCTAGCTGTCAGCAAACCCCTCCTCTTCTGGTGGAATGCCTTCCTTGCTGTCCTGCTCGCAATAACTTTCTCACTTCTTCTCCAGACAACAACATTCTTCCACTTGCGCAAGTTTTTGTTGCCCAAGTTTGACAGTGAATCTGTCTTTTTGTTTTCTTTCAGAAACCATAACCTTGGTTTTCTTATAAATAATCATCAGGTTATATGTCTTCATAGCGATGTCCACACAGTTCCACAGTCTCGCCAGATCTTCTTTTTTCTCTTCCAGAATTGCTATGTCACCAGCAAAGCGTAACACAGATTTTTTCTCAGTGTCCGAGCATTCCTCTTCTTAATGTTTCTTTTATTTCTTCTGCTGCTCTTTCCATGAATATATTGAATATTATGTGACAAACGAGTAACCTTGTCGTGCTCTTTACCTCACTTCTACTTCCTCCGCATATCCGGCACATTTAATCACCGCCAGCTGTTCCTCATATACGACTAAAATATTGCTCTTCTCTCATTTAAGCAACACTCTTGAGTACCTACGGTGAGCATTATGTTCCAGTCCACATCGACAAAGCCTTTCTATTGGTCGATGAAGGAAATATATGCTAGGTGGTCCTTTCGAATCCACTTATTTTATTTTTGATGCACGTACTGTTATAAATAGTGCAACGCTGTCATAAACCTCGTTGAAAAACCCATGCTGTTACCAAATAGGAGTGGGGTTGAAGAACCTGCAGTGGTGGCGAAACTTGTTGGCAGTAGCCAGCGCAAGTCTTGACGTCATGAAGGGAAGAAGCGTGTGGAAAGGTTGGACAAAGGTATGGAGGAAAGAGAAGAGAACGTAGTAGGCAACGCTGCCAACATAACAGCACTCGACCTGGGGGGTTATTTTGTATTATCTCACTTAAGTGAGAATACGTCATAAAATGTCACTTTTTCGTAGTTCAACTCCGCCACCCAGGCGGCGTGACCATCTTCGGATCTCAATCGGTGAACTGCCGGTCATGTGCTGGTCTTTTAGACGATTCATCCGCTCTGATCCGTATCTTTCGACTCTTGATCTGTTTCATTATCTCCGCCTGCCATTAGTTCCATCTCACCTGTCATAAAGAACGTGACATGGAGCCACCATCGTTTCCACTTGAAGCTTGAGTTAGAAAATAAACAAGGGCGCGAAAGATACAAACGATTTTAAATCGTATTGTTGTAATTTGCTAAACGTGAAGAACTTCAGCATTTTCAACTCCAATATATTGGGCACTTGAAGATATGCTTAATTTGAAATGCTTATGTTATTATTAGCTTTAATTATTTGTTTATATATTTCGTATCAATATTCCCCAAACAATGTTGCTGATTCCTTTGTTTTCGTGTGCCTATCCGCCAGTGTATGGAGAATGGAATTCAGTTATTTATTTCATAATTTTAACAAATATTTCCTTAAAATCTACGTTCTTGGTAGATATTTCCCGTGCTTGTGAATCGAACATTAATTAGATGCACTTAGTTTTTATTTTAAATATTGAGTGATCGCTTACATCTCGCTTGTAGTTTTGACTGTATTTAGATTTTCGTGGTATGTACAGCGTAAGATATCTTTCGTAAGATGTTGAGCAATCTGGGTATTCGCTAGTCTCGGCATCTATTATATCATATAAGGTAATTGAAGCTTCGACAATTCACGAACCGTTTGTGAGCCGATCATTAAGAGAGGGAAACGGATCTCCCGCCTTTCCAATAAAGAGTCACTAAAAAGGTGAGATTACAAAACAACCCCCCTGAGAGGGCAAGTGGCAACAGTATAGTACATATCAATGCTGAAGTTCCAAAGAAGGTGGATCAAAGTAAACTGTTAAGTGTTCGCAATGAATTGCAGTTGCTCATTAAAGCGCTACAGTAACAAAGAGCCCACCAGGTTGTTGCAAGTAATTGATTGAACGTGTTGAAGGGTGTGACAAAACATTGGGACCATGAGAAGTCAAATTCCGATATCACCTCACTCCCACCATGTAGAGGTATTATGAGCAGTAATGGACTCTTCCGTAGAAAACTGTCTTCTGAGCAAATGCCATCCCTCATCAGTTGGTGCTAATATCTTTACTTCCGTTTGCGTGACTGCTTACTTAGTAATTTTTGTATTTCACGGTGATTCAGGTGCCATTAAGTTTCACTAACACTGTCCTCCGGAATAATAGGAAAGTGTTAGCCTACCAAGCCAATGTTGTTAAAATCGGACCATAAAACCTGGAGGGAGATAGGAATTAGAAAGGATATGACGGTAAAAAATGCAGGTATGTTTTTCCCAGGAAAACGTAGTACCTTTAAGGTTAATGGGGAGGACTATCCTATGGAGAATACGGACGGTGAACGCGGTCAGGATATCACAACAATAGTATGTGGTGAGTTTTGTTGAGAGGGTAGGGGGAAGTGAGGGTTGAGCATGTCCAATGGAGTTTGGGGTTAAATGGACCCCCGGGTGTGGAGCGGAAGGATACAATCGTTAATTTTTGTGTTCGTCCTCCTGGAACGGCTAGTTGTGACTAACTACTCGACGCCTTGCCATAGGTATGATATTGCCTTAGCAGACGTCGTCACAAACATCCATTTGTAATAAATGATGGTGACCACTCACCCCCTGCCACTTACCCTTGAGGTGGCTTGCTGGGTATTTTGCAGATGTTGATATAGCGGCATATTCCTTTTGCTGCGACGGTAGTTTGCACGAAGTGTAGTGCCTCATGTATTGCTTATGCTACCTCATGTATTGCTACTGCGACAATGGCAACACAAAAACAAACTCTTCCTCATAGTGACAAAACCAAAGAAGTTGAGTTTTCTTAAAAAAAGACATGGCCAGACCTCCATAAATTAACCAATGCATGTATTCAAGCATTGTTTATATTTTCTCGTTGAAAAACGTGCCTCCAGTGTGTGTGTGTTTGTGTGCCATTTGAATGTTGTCCTCATCTCTCAAAAAAACATCTCAAGTGTGGCCTTGAGAATTTTGGAAACATTTGGTGAGGAGGACATCACTTTAGCGCCAAAAGTACCTCCGCCTGCACTTTGTGAGCACTTCTATCCCTTCATAGGTCATCGACGGTTGAAAATTTTAGCGATCTCAGCGATTATGAATGCGAGGCTGACTTTACGCACAACCTCTTACCCTGGCACTAAAATTGTCGACCGTTGCTAAAAATTAGGGTAAAAGTACACATTCGGTGCACCCTGACTTTTTGTTCTGGCGGCGTTATAGTTGCAGGAATTTTTTATACTCACTCACTCTTCCTGGACTCACACACTTAAAACATTTTAAAATATGTCAACGCACAAAAACACTACCAGCAACACACCCTTGAGGTGGATTGCTGGGTATTCTGTAGATGTTGATAAGGCGGCATATTCCTTTTGCTGCGACGGTAGTTGGCACGAAGTGTGGTGCCTCATGTATTGCTTGTGCTACCCGGTTGACTCCTTTGGCCGGGATTCTGGACTCGGGTGTGGTCATATCCGAAAGCAAAAGATTTTAACAATATTGACGTCCCATTGTTGGCTGTGGTGCGGGCCAAAAATGTCCTTCGCTCCGCCTTTTCCAATGGGACAGAGCAGAGGGTCCAGTGGCGGCCACTGCACTCCCACACCCACCTTCCCCTGCACCCCCCCCCCCCCCCCCCGCTCCCAAAAACCCTTTTGTGTTCGCCAGGATAATGACTTCCCCGTCTCCACGTGTGTGGCAACCCCCTCTTTCTACTTTCCAACTCCCACTCCCCCCATTCCACAAATCGTCCTCTTGTGTTAATTATCCAGCCGAGCGTAGGACGGGAACGGCCCAATGTGTTTTATTCCCACTCTCCCTTGCAATCTTTTTCGTTCGCCTGTCCCGAGCCTTTTTATTCATGTCACGAGAAGTATTACACGGTCTGTTTCCCGTTAAGAGTAACGATCCACTTATCGTTTAATTAAAAACCACAAAACGCTGTAGTAATCAAATCTCTAACCCTTTTCGACTTTCGTGCTTTTATATTTCCAATCAATGCTGAGCAGCTCCAGGATGAGATCGTATAATAATAATATGGAGGAAGCTGAATCATCAAATATTCACGCTGAATTCGTTTTCCAAACGCCGATGCTAAATGAAGACTCTTGTGTTTTCCAATTTCTCTTTTCCCACAGATCTTTTCTCACTATTTAAGGTGGTTCCACCGTAAAATGACTTAAATGTCATTTTATTTATATTCTTGTAGAAAAAGGTGTCCTCTATCTGATATGGACAACAAAATAATACCTTTCCATGCTATTTTATTCTATAATTGAACTTGAACTTTACAAGGTGTTCAATGGGGGAATGAGAGAAACACGGGGAAAAATAGTATTTTTCCATAAAATACAAATGCCATTTTCGTGGAAAACTGTCTCTTAGAAGGAAATAATCCAGAGAAATTGAATAAAAATAAAACATAGTCCTCTTACCACCTTATTTTATTTTA
Source organism: Pyrrhosoma nymphula (assembly GCA_963573305.1). Lineage (NCBI taxonomy): Eukaryota > Metazoa > Arthropoda > Insecta > Odonata > Coenagrionidae > Pyrrhosoma > Pyrrhosoma nymphula. Next base: position 129,307,316 of record OY754337.1, on the reverse strand, counting down.
GTTATTGAAGAATTAATGCCGTAATTGAAGTCAAAATGCGGTAATTCGTAGGAAATGGCGCTGCAGTCGGCTCCTATGGCTGGAAAAAAGTGCTCATTTAATATACATTCGTGGAATAATCTGCATTTATTTATACTTTACTTTTGGTTTTCTATTGGTAACGCATTCCATCAGCGAAATCAGGATTTTCTGGACAAAATATCAAAAGTGTGGAATTTAACATTTGTCTTGACTAACACAGTCGCGGTTGAACTTTCTTAAAGCAAAGGTTAGTTGCGACACGTCTGGATTAATATCAATTTTCCAACCTAAGAACTTTCTTTCTCATCGTTTCGGCAACTTTTACCCTCATTGAATGTCGATTGGAAGGTGTAATTGCTCAATTTTAAAAGGGATTTGTCAGCTGGGGCCAGCGGAATAAGCTGTGGGATAGAAATCCCATGCCCACACATGTTGATGCTATGGAGTGAAGTAGCTGTGGGCAACGACCCCAAAAAGGCCAAGTTAGGACCCATTTTCATAAGACTTGTGGATATTTAAATGCCTTCCTTGTGAAATCTAATGAATCTTTCGCTGTAATAGTTCACCGTTAAATCAATTTTAAGTTGCGCAGAGCGATGTCGTGATGTCATAAACAAGCACTTTTCGACCGTATGTGTTTCCTTCTAGCTTTAGTGTACCTATTTAGTCTCTTGGAGTTTTTTTATATATATTTGGCATTTCGTTCGGCACTTAAAGCATTTTAGCAATGTACGCAGAGTTTCATTGTTTTTTCGAAAGATGAAACATGAATTAGTTTTATTTGGTATTTTAAATTCAATTTTTATCATGAAAATACGCATATCCACCACATTCTTTGCTAACCAAGAGATCTTAAGGGCTTTTTCGATGAAGAGCAAGAGTAAATGAGAATGCAAATACAACGCTGAAGCTGGACGAGAAGTACCTCATCCAATTTTGAGAAGCTTCTTGAAGATAGCATGTACAATACATTTTACAATTTCATTCCCCGCGTGAGAAAATACAAAGCATACAAAGAAACAAAACAAGCTGTGATGTGTGTGTCAATCTACATTTTTTAAACTTGAGTGTACGTACCACGGCTGGTACGGCTGTGATGATTTAAGCATCGCATGAATGTATCCGTTCGATATCTCCTCTCGTAGCGACAACACAGGGGAAATTTGCGATATTTTGTAGAATTGTGCTTTTCCATTTGATGCTCAAATGAGCTGCACAGCATATTTTATCCATCCTTTATGCAATTTAAACTCCCTCATGCCTGTATCAAGTCGTAATGTTGTTTTCCGGCCACGTGTGCAGTAGAGCAATCATTAACCAATGTGTAAACACGCAGAGGAGTTTTATAAAAAACGAACATGTTGAAGCTAGTTTTGCTCTTCCCAGCGCGATCTTATTGGCGATCGGTTTCGATACAAGGTATCGTAATCAGGCCTGATGCATTGATACCTTGTATCGATAACGGTAGTGAATAAGATATCTGTGAAACCTTGCCATTGTCTTTCCTTTTTGAACAATCAATGAAGGAGTTCCATCATATTTCGCCTGATACCATTGAACCAGCAGTCTTAATATCTGATTAACAGCCGATTAATTGGAGCATTGAGCTTTAGATTCCACCGACCTATTCCGCCCCTTTGTTGTTGGAGCAGTCGAATGCTGTGAAAACGCTTAGAAATAGCAATTGCTACGTGATCGCTCGATCTTAGACTAGAGTATAGACTAGTGTTGCTTACTCAATGAGTTCAGTCGCACGAAATAAATTTCTTACACTTAATACAAGCTTTAATGAAGAGTATATTGAACTGTTTTCAAGAATCGAGTGATCATCACTGAAGATTAGTTCCAACATGGTAAAAAAAAATTTCTGCATTCCTCGAAGTTCAACAAATGTATTATTTCATATTTTTCCATCTCTCATTCCCATCTTCCCTCCTATTTGTAATTCCTTTCCATCTGATCCACTATGATGCTTGCAATTCCAAGTAAACCTTCTGAGTCGTATTTCGCACTTTATAGGCACAATTCCTTCTACTCTCCTCTATATTACCCCGCTTCACATCAACAGAATCACAGATTTAATCTGGTTTTAAGTCAGGCAGTGTGTGGTTCTTAAAATTCCTCGCATATGAAAATGGAATAAATAATTTGCGGTTACTCCAGCGTAAGTATATCTTCAGATTTAGGCATTTTCGATTTACTGCAGTCAAGTTTGAGATGGTGAATGGCGTGGATTGTATTTTTTTTTAAAAGCTGCTTTGAATATCCTCCTGTCTCGCCTTTCGCTTTCCTTCCGGCACTTTTAGCATCCTGAATGTAAACCGCCAAGACCTCAGAATTGAGGCGAATAAGAATATTCTTTTGTGTGTTCCTTAAAATCCACTGTGGCTCTCATCCACTCTCCCCCATCCACCCATCGTTATCCCCCTAGAGATGACTGGCCTCCATCGTACATAGCAACCCTCTCACTTGCCAGATCAGAGTCAAGCGCAGCCTCCGCCGTCGTGATAAGGGTACAGAAAGGCCTCAAGCACACGAAATTGATCGCATAACTACTTGAGAAATACTCTTATTTGTCAACAAAATCATTGGACATGTTCCATTCCCTTCCCTTTTCATGCTATCGTTTTCATGCTTTTATAGAGGTATGTGATCGTGTCTAGTCTTGTTTACACGTTGGTATGGGCGTGAGACTATGCCAACAGCTATGCTGCTTATCACGAGCAGTCCCGTGTCAGACGTAGTCTGGTGTTTGTGTAAGGGCACCATCCTAAGTTTGTGCACTAGTTATCCGAAACGTCTTTAGCCTGAACGTAAAAATTGGAGCACCATTGGAACTTTTTTCGCCATTTATGATTCCTTGATATCTTCAAACGTGCTTTGGAAGCCATGTAACTATGTCGTTTACAAGTTAGAAGTGAACTCTAGTCCCCTTGACGTTTTTTCAAAGTTTTAATCCGTCTTTCGCTTTTCGTGATTGAAGTGGCTCCCGCCATTGTTGCCTAACTAACTGCATTTTTTTTGTGATAAATGATTTTAGAAATTTAACGAAACCAGTGGATCCTACTTTAGACTAAAGTATCTACTTTGGACTTCGTGTAATTACTTAATCAATAATTTCTCCACAATACGTCCTGAATAAAGGGGTGTTTGCATGACATTTCCTGACACCAATAGCTGAGCTACATCTACATCTGCAAAATACCCTGCAAGCCACCTCAAGGTAGTGTGGCAGGGGGTGGAGTAGTCACCAGCATGCATTACACTTTACCCTAAAATCAATGTAACTACGGCTTATTATGCATTAGCATAAATTGCTTATGCGCGTCACGAAGTAAAGCCTCACAAGCATGTAATACACTACAGATATGCGACCAATGGAGAGGGACCGTTAGTATATATGTATTTTGCAACTACACAAATGGACAGAGGCTCAATAGTTATGCTGAAAACATGCACAGTGTGATGTTAGTACTAGGTAGCAGATAAGGATACAAATATTAGGGAGTACTACTATCACTATGAGCTACACTACCTAACGACAAACCTAGATAAAAGTCTCATTGGCAGCTGTTATGGTCTCTAATCATTCGTGGGAAAAATGACATTTAAAATCTGTCCGTTCTGCAGTCTATTTCCCTAATTTTATTCTCGTGATCTGACTAACGTAGTATATCGGATTTTGTAAAATATTATCAAAGTTGTCAGAGAATAAATCGGTTTGGAACTTAGATAATAGTTTGATTTAAATTATAATTGACGGTCTGAAAGCAATTCCAATGCCAGTTGCTGCAAAAGGTCAGTAACACTAACGAGATTATCATAACGGCCTTTAACGTATCTTGCCGGTATTCTCTGCACGCGTTCTAACTCAGTTTCCAAGCCTATCTCATAAGGATCCCAAATGCTGGCAGCATATTCCAAGTGGGGTCTAACGAGGGAGAAGTAGCTGATTTCCCTAACTTTACCGTCGTACTTGCCAAGCACTAGTTTAACAAATCCTAATTTACTATTAGATAGGCCGTTAATTTCCCGAATATTTTTACCTACTCCTCGAGATACCAGCTACATAAGATCCAGACCACGAAAACATGCGTTATAGCTTCATTTGGACGTTATTTGCGTTATGCAAAGCTGCTTAAAGATAGTATTCAATATTGCCGCTCTTCAACTGTTTGCGACGTCATTCCTGAATATTCCTCGCTGGAGGAGCTGAATTCGCGGCCCTATCCGACTGTTAAACTTAACATCGGCGTTAATGTACACTACGCTCATTACATTTGCTTCGATGTCGTATCAATGATGTCATGTCACAGAATGTGCATAAATGTTACGTAAATGACAATGGGATGATTTATGAAAAAAAATTAACATCCGTTTGAGAAAGATTTTAAAAATCGTCCGGTGTTGCCTTAAGACGGACTTGCAATTGAAAAGCATATCTTGATTGTGATATGAACTGAAGTGATGCTGCAAACTTAATTAAACGAAAAACGGAAATAGTTTCCAGTGAGGAAAGATGGCAGAAAATAATCAGGGATGGTGAAAAATACTTTGGTTCAACCCTATCACGCGGATTTTTTTTTGATGGTCATATTTTTTTTAATTGCATCGCGTGTGCCCAAATTTGTACAAGCATACGCATGCTTGCGTGAATACTTGCGTGAATCTGTGTCTAACTTGAATATAATATTTACCCGGAGCGAGCGGATAGCGGTGAGTTGTCGCCCGGAAGAAGTGCTGGGTCTCTGGGGAGGAAAAAACCCTAGCAAGAAACCCTTGACGACGAACCCCTTCTCCTCCTCCTCCCATAAATCCACCGCTCACCGTACGACGCTCCAACGGCTAAGAGAGAAGAATGAAGGCCGTTTTTACTTCTATTCTGTGCTAAAAAGAGAAGTGACGTCACCTGGAATGTTGGAGAGTTTCATAGAATGGGTAGTCTAGGGAAGGGATATGTATGTGTATGTATGTACTTATACCCTGTCTCCGCTGACCCTGGGAATGGATGATGGCTTGGTCGCTCTCCTCCAGGCGCGAAGTCCTTCCCTCAGGCTATCCGAGTCCTTTTCCTTACAATTCCTCTCCCTTCTTTTACTGCTTATTCATCTCTCCTCTATGAGACGCGAATGCATCTACTCATTATCATTCTTCTGAATTTTGGTTTGCTTTTCTCGGTGAAGCAGAAGGACTCTCCATTTTCAGGATTCAAGCTTCGGGATTTCAATATAGTGAGACCATTTTAAGGTCTCAAAGAATCTTGGTGTTCCAATTCTTGTGAGTCTGTGGAGATCAAGTTGGTTCCGTGGCCATAGGGGGCTGGCTCCCCCTCCATTAGTTGGTCGGTCAATTTGACGAGGACAACTACCGTTGAATACGTGAACATCGGAGGTGATTCTTAAATAAAAACCCAAAATCTTTTTGGCAAAGCATTTAATGGAGCAATCCCACTGCTGTGATTTTAATTAGAAATTCTGAGTTTGGGGTGTAAGGGTACGTTTGAGTTGTGGGAGATAATCCGATGTAAGGAGAAGGTCGAACTTTTAAATTATAATGACTTTGAATGCCCTTCACTTATCCTTAATTCAATTACAGCAGCAAACCGACGAAAAATTGACTCATCCCCTAAACTCCTCCGGTCACCTGTTCATCCCACCACCGACCGACGGACGACCTCACTGTCGACTGACTAATTCTAGTCCCTGATCCATCCCTACCCTTCCCCCAAACACATTCCTACAAACATATTCCTCTCTGGGTTGTGTATATGAAGGTTAATCTTTTGATTTCTCAGTTTGTATCTGAAGATGGCGCTGAGGCGTTGAAACGCGTCGCACATAAATTGGTACCGTGGGCAGTACAACTTGTTGTCTTTATTCCTGAGATAGTGTTCCACCGCTTCTTGACGAATACAGTTAAATAAAACTGATGATATTTATTTATTTTAGTTCGCCACCAAAACAGTCACAAGGCATTTTACATTGGGCATATATCAAGCCTAACATCGTGTATATGGTGGGTATTCATATTTAAAAAAAAAAAACAGAATTGTAATTTCCACAGCCTTTACTTCGCTGACATGAGACGCGTTTTTCCACAGTGTGCAGCACATAATTCATATACACATGCCACAGCGTGGTGAAACGTATATCATTCCAGCGAAATAAAGGCTGTGGAAGTTAGAAAGTTGGTTGGTTTTTTCTCAACATGAATACTGTTTAGCTCATAAGAAAAAGGCAGCATTTGTTAATTTTTTTAAATATATAAATATTTATGTTACCAAAAAAAATTACAAATTACACACTTTACATCGTAAAATATATGATCTTATCCCTTTTTTTATAATTAATGACCCAAAAAAAGTAGTCAAAATTACATTATCATATAGAAAATAGTATTAGTTCCATGATATTATTTATAATAATGGAACATGAAATTTTTAAACAAGGATCATCAATGTATAAATAATAGAATTGGATAGCAGTTTTAGTGTATGATAAAAGTCTTTCATCAATAGTGAAGAAATGTTGGAGAAAAAAAATAATAGTGCAGTATAATTATAAAGCCAAAGTGGATTGTCAACCTCAGGTGCCTTTAGTTAAAATAATATTTTTTTTTGCTGTGTAGCGTTTTGGACAATAAAAAACTTAACAATGTTAACCTATCAGCCACCCTTTTAATGATTTTTTAAGAACAGATATGCTATTAATATGATGCATTGACATAGGTAATTCGTTTAACAACCCAGGGACTACATGTGCCAAAGACCTCATGCCATGGAGGTTAAAATACTTAGGTACAGACAACCTATTTATTCGACGCAGTTGCATGTCAGTATTAATCACACGTTTCTTTATTAATTTGCTGTCAATGTAGTTGTCCCAAATTAATACATTTATACAATTCTTATAATGGTAACAAACATATACAAATCCAAATAGGTTTAATAGTTCATAGGAAATAATGTTGTTATAAGGTGTTTATGGCAGCACAAAAAAGTCGGGTCCGAGAGTTGGATAATATGGACAGGCTGAAGTAATTTTTGGTCATACTTTCCATCTGTAGCAGTTCTCTTAGTAATATCTTTCGTGATCACCTTGACCTATGATCGCCACAGTCAACTTTAGATGCTCCATTCTATTATTCTCAGGTCGCCGATACGAATTATGTTGAACTTGAATGAATTTCAAACCCGCAAAGCATGCGTGAAGCTGTGGCTTTCAGTTTAGTGAACTTGGACTGGGGCGAAAGTCAATAGACACGCGAAAAATTACGCTCCGGACCTAACTTACTGGAAAAATTTAACTTCTGCGAAAATGAAAATCCTCACGGGTTTTAAACTTTCACGCGGGGTAGTAATGCCATGTTTGCACTGCATCTGCAGGTTACAAGTAAAAGCCAAATTTTAGGACTGGCGGTTCTGCTACCCACTCGTACTCGCGCAGGATTTACAACCGAAACAATCACAGAAGAAAGTGAAATATTTGCAGCAAAATTAGAATAACTCAAATGCGTTGAAGAGGATAACAAGTTTCTTCAATTTCAAGACTAATTTTTACCGCGACTATCTTCGATGATAAAACTTTAACATGGAGCGTGGCGCTGTATGGGTCGGAAAATTGGTCATTGCGAAGGGAGGATGTGCGTAGACTTGAGGCTTTTGAGATGTGGGTTTGGAAAAGGATGGAGAAGGTGAGCTGGATGGAGAGAAAGACGAACGAGGAGGTATTGGATATGGTCGGAGAGGAGAGGAAGCTTGAAGCAGAGGTTCGGAGAAGGCAGAAGAGATGGATGGAGGAGGTTTTGAGAGGAGAGGGCATGTTGAATAGAATGATAGAGGGGAGAACACTGGGGAAGCGTGGAAGAGGAAGGAGGAGGATAGGAATTCTGGACGAAATAAGAGGAGGTAGAAGATATGAGGAATTTAAGAAGGATCTAATGGCGGGACATCCTTAGAAGGGAAAGCGAGACAATGTTTATGAGGTTGGGATGCAGAATGGGGAATGTCCAAGAACCTATCAATCAGCTGGTAGAATACTAGAATGAATCTCCTATGAGTTCACCAGAGGGTGTTTGGAATCCACATGCAAGGGAAGGCGATCCGGATCTTTTCCCCACGGACAGCGATGAGTCCTAATCGGGTTACTTTGGGGATATTTTGTAATTCAGAACATGCGTCATCGCATGAACATCGAATTAACGTCATTAAGCACCGACGGAGATGCCTTTTATGTAGTTCCTAAACTGCTCCACAGACGACGTGATCATCTACGGATCTCCAACAGTACTCTACAGCTCAAGTCTCCTACTCTTTCGACTCCCGATCAAGTATATCAGCCTCCGTGCCACTGTGAAATTTCAGAAATATCGTGAGTAGTATCTTTGATTCACAGTAATTGTATACATATAGTGTTAATATCAAGTTGTTTTAAACAAAGTTCAAACATTGATGTGATAGAATAGCCGTGGCTGTCATACGATAGGTAAATATTCCTAAATGCGTACCCATTAAATCGGTATCCCTACAAGTTTATGAGTCTATTGCTGATAATAGAGGAATTATCAGCTTTAGACGTGATGAAATTTCGACGGGTCGCGGACCCCCCCTGCTGATGTTTCCAAACCACTAAGCAATAACTTGCTCTTTTATGTCTTTACTGTTGCCTCTGAAACATTCAGTTTAAATTCAATATTAAAACGATAATAGCCAGCAAATACCAACTCTACCAAAGAGTGGAATATCAATGCGATATTTTGCTCAATTTATTCCAGCCCCGATTTAGTTTCTCGATAAGCAGACTACAGTCTTCCAGAAAAAGTTGAAACAATATCAGGAACAGATCAAGCAATATTTGTATGCTGCATCACATTTAATGTTTTGTATTTTTATTGGCTTACGTACGTCATAATTTCGACTTGTTTTGTGTTAATTTTCTCACGATAGAAAACGATAAGCATATAAAGTTGTATGACGTATTTTTGGCAAAAATTTACATTTACTTAGCATAAAAAGCCAATTTATTTATTGGAGAACCGTAATCTTTGCTATCATTTGAAAACAACCATTTAATTTTTCGCTACACCTCTATCGATGCGATCATTTATAACAATAAGATAGAGGTTTGCGTTGTCGGTAATCGTGACTCGCTTGTTTTTCTTTAACGTCCGGCCTGCCTTTAGCCATAGGAACCAGTCGACATGTCTTGATTATTGTCGCGACGCGATTCACAAGCTCATCATTGAGGTGGCTCTACACTGAATATGTGAGTCAAAACAAATACTAAATTACACATTTTTAATGAATTGTTTAAAAAATCCTGCTTTCAATGATGAAATGGGTTGCCTATTGACAACCAACATTAAAGTACAAAATATGCAGATTATTTCACGAATATAATTTTAATAAACACTTTTATAACCATGTTGGCTCGACTGCAGCGCCATTTGTATGGAACTACCGCATTTTGACTTAAATTACTGCCGCAATGGACGATTTTACAAATGACGTCACTTAACGCTTGCGTGCTGAAGAAGTTGGTACTATCGGGACAAACAAATCATATCCAACCATTGAAGTCTTGAGGGAATCAAGTTAAATAATAATGAATTTCTCTTTTGATTAATTTTGGTTTCAGTTAAACCTGGAGCCTTTGAATAAATCTTTTAATCGTTCAAAACCAGTGAAGGTGGCTCAAAATTTAACTCCAAAAATAAACTCCACTCCCTCCATATAGGGCTTATTCCTATATCTCGTGTCGCTTTTGCACAACCACACATAAGCACACCTCTTCACCATTTTAACGCAACTAACAAATCAGCGAGACGACCTTTCCCAATGGTAAACATACAAAAACACGATTTGTTTGTCCCGATAGTTACAGCTACTCCCGACGGCGCTACTATCGACCTTCAAGTGTGGAATCGTCCATTCTACTAACTTTAAAAAAAAATAGGTAAGATTACGTAAGGTTAATATATTTTATGTTTATTCAATTTCAGAGGACTTTTTTGCTTCTTATAAAACAGTTTTGATTAAAAGATTTTTATGCGTTCTCGTTCGATTTTCGTTTTTTTTGCTGTCATCTGATTAATCTCCATAAGAGTTCATGTCAAAAATTCCCACTTTCAAGGCAGAAACAGTGAAACTAGCCAGGAAACCCAATTTCTTTCATCTTTATTACCATTTAACATGGAAGTGAAATCCTCTCGGGCTTCGGACCGGGTCAGGATCTTCAACTCCACCGACTTTCCGATGGAATATTTTGTTTTGTTTTTTAATTTTGATGATCAGCAGCAGCCATGAAGATTAAGGATAAGCCTTCAATCGAAACGTCGATGGAGATGGACAACAACCTGACGTGTTAGGAATCCCAAAAGAATTACACTGGATTAATTCCACAGGAAAGCATCTAATCCAAAATTTTATGTTATTTATTCTTTGAGTTCCTTAAACATTTCTCATTTGGTTAAGAATGATGGAATGTTTACTCTTAATTCTCTATGAGATTATATTATTAATTCTTCATTAAATATATTCAAGAGATAATAATATTGATAAATAAACTTTAAACTTATTCAAATGGTATTAATTCTCGACCTCTTTTTATACGTGGTGCAAATTTCATGAATATAGGTCAAATAATTTTTTTCATTTTTAAACTTTTGCCGACGTTTCGGATGTTTATTCATCCATCTTCTGGGCTATAAACAAATGACGTATGATGATAAATGATTGACAGTTCTGTTTTGGTTACATGATTGAAAATTTACAGACATTATAAATATACAAAATACGTAGACATTGACATTCAAGATTTTTACCTTCAAAGTTTGGTGCTGTTTTTATTCATTATTTGGTTCTGTTAAAGAACAGACATTACTTATCTATGCACAATTTATCATAATTTAATAAATGACATAACTTTTCAACAAAGAAATATATCCAAGCAACCAAATTAAAATTGTAAATAAACAAAAACAAAACCAAACTTTAAAGGTAAACATCTTGAATGTCTATGTCTATGTATTTTTATATTTAATGTCTGTAACTTTACCATTATGTAACCAAAACAGAACTGTCAATCATTTATCATCATACATCATTGTTTATAGCCCTGAAGATGGTTGAATAAACATCCGAAACGTCTGCAAAAGTTTAAAAAAATAAAAAATTATTTGACATATACTCATGAAATTTGCACCATATTTAAACTTATTATGGAGTCGTGCCTTAATTTCCCAAAAAAAACAAACGACGACGTGGAAGAGAGGCCAAATGGCGTCATCGTTGAACAATCTAGTCTAGTCGCAGTTTGATACGTACGTAGGAGATGATTCCGTAGCACATAAGTTCACTTGTGATTCCTAGATGTGGTGAATTGCAGCTCCATTTATTCCCAACGTTTAATTTTCTCACTCGGCAAACATCACGGCAGGCTTAACCGCACTTGCTTAGATGTGGCTTAGATGTGGATTCAACATACATAGACTCTCGAAATTGCAAACACTCTCTATCTCTCGTCACACTTCAAGATCCACCAGAGGGGAACCACTCGCTCCAATCTCTTTCATCAACCGCTTGGCGGAGTTACCTCGGCCTCCTGGCCGCACCCCAGAGATGGCGTGGGATTCGCTCGAATTGCCCTCGCAGGCGGACAGCCAGGGATAAAGAGGGAATGCACTTGGGAATGCAAACGTTTCGAGTTAGCATTTGCCTTCCTGCGTGGGAAGAGGAGGACTCCCTCAAGGACCAAGAGAGAGCTCTGTGCATTGCATGCAATGAACCAAGAAGGCTGAGGATTTTTTAAAATAGGCAGTTTTAAAGACATCAACGCAAGGCAGCTCTTTTAACGGTGAATCTTCATTCGTAATTGTGATATAAAGCGTACATTTTATAGTTTTGTTAAAAAATTAGGTAATTTGCCATAAAATTCTCGTAATCACTCATTGTTTTAAAGGAAATAACAAAATAAAAATGAATGAGACTAAGTGTCATCTACATCGAGAATTATTCCGTCTGGGTCAGGTATTGAAGCTCAGACTTCGGGCTTTCCGAGCCAATGAGCAAACCACTACGCTACCTGGGACTCCTAACTCAAAGGGTAATGATGTAGAGGAATGCCAAAGGTGCGTAGTTCGATTATCGGTGCAGGTAGATTTTTTTTCGTACCAATTCATTGACATATATGTATTTCTTCGCCATAATTTGTGTCTGAAGCATTTTCAGTACATAGACCGGATGCAAAGAGTAGCAGAGGATTGAGAAAACCCAAGACAGTGCGAGGTCTGCATCTCGTACGTGAAAAGATTCGTTCACCACTTTGATCAGCTCATCGTGTGGGAGGCAATGAACGTCGGGATACGTCGATCGGGAAAACGAAGTGACATTTCGAATGAGCGGTTCAAACACATCAACATCTTTCCAAAATATTTATTGAACCACGCACATCGCGTTAGTAATAGCAAAACGTGACGCATCACCTAAGGCAAGTGTTGGAGACATTAATGGGGTCTTGAGCGACTGGTTTGAATTAAAGTAGGATGTAAAGTAGGGATGCCTAATGTCGCCTTGGCTGTTCAATGTTTTTTATGGATAAATGTGTTAGAGAGAATCGTTTAGGTATAACGTCGATGTAATGGTTGGAGGTGCGATTTCTATTATACGCAGATGATGATTGCAGCGTTGTTTTCCAAGAGCTCACTGGAAACACAGAGGTTCCTGGAAAACTTCTGTGTAGTTACAAGAAGAATGGATTTTAGAATAAATGTGTCGAAGATCAAAGTAGTAGTTTTTGATTGAGAGGTTGGTAAAAATTATTCTACGATGAGGGTAAATGATGAAGTAATTGAGCAAGTAGACGCTTTTGTGTATCATGGCCGAATGCTTGAGAAATATGGGAGGATATATGAAGAGGTTATGAGGCGTGATAATCCCGGTAGTCATAGGTAGTATGCGGAGCAAATCTAGGAATGATTATTTGTCTAGGGAAGCGAAAATCGCAGTGCGCAAAAGTGTTTTCCTCCCGACGTCATTACATTGCAGCGAAACCTGGGTGGGTAAGTCAGGATAAAAGTAGGCTTAACTCAGTGTGCTATGGGGTAGTTCATGAGACGCTTTTGCGGGAAAAGTAGTATAGTAGGGTTAGGAATGAGTGGGTGATGAAATATGTGCTCCAGTAATTAATTATATGAAAGAGGGTGTGCTTCGTTGGTTTGTCCATGTCAAGAGAAAGGGATAGAGTCGAGTAACGATGCAGATACATATGATAGTAGAGTGAGTGTGGATGGTGTGAGAGAGGTTAAGGGTTAGATAGAGTAAGTCATAGGTAAAGGTGGCATACAGGTAGAGGAGGGTCTAAAGACGAGAGGAATGTTAGGGTAGGCCTACGCTTATTTTTGAAAATTGGTTTTTCTTTTGAATTCGTCCCTTCAAAATAGTTGTTTTGGTGAGAAAACAAATACATTTCAGGCTGGTTGATGTACGACTACCCATAGCCGTGCCTAAGGGGTCAAAGGTCAGGTGCACTAGAATAAGCGGATTTCGATGCCAGACACACGTCTTGAAAGTAATTCGCTAATTGTAGATTCCCGTAGGGTCGAAAATTTTAACCATTTTTCCGTATATTGAAGCCATCATGGAGTAATATTACTCCGCATCGGCCTAGCCGCCGTACTTGGCTGACGGTCGCCGCTACGCTGGCATCCGTGCCGAGCTCTGAGCGCTCCCCCCTCTGTCCCCACCCCTTCTTTCTCTTTGTACTTCCTCGTGTACTTCTGTGGGTAAATATATGGTCAAGATTATCTGATTACCTGGATGTGTTTAACTAACATATTTGAAGACGTTCACAATTCAGTTCCGGTCTCTTGATGTAGATGGTGTGTCATACTTATGAATTAATGTTGACTTTTTGATATCAGGTAGGGGCTTCCGGTAGGAATCTACGGATATGAGCAAGTCTTGAAAGACGTTGTCTCTTTTTGTGTTATTGTTCTATTGAAATCGGATATAAGTTTTACGCCTCGCCCCGCATGATCATTAACCACTCTAAGGTAAGTAGCAAATTGCTTTCCCATTTTGTAACCCTCTCTTTCAGCCCATTCAGTCACAGGGTACTCTTAAAACTCTTGACTAATTCCTAGTATTAGAAAATATCTGACGGAGCTTGTTGTAGCTAAGTCACCAAGTGTCATATTGGGAACATCCCTCAAATGCACCTGTCTCTTCTTCAGCGACTCCTCTGAACCTTCATTATTGAGAATACCGGTAGCAACTTGCGCTTTGTCTTCTTCAGTGAGTTTCTCATCAACCTTTCCTCACTGCCCTCTGATCATCCTTCTTTATTATCTCCATCGTCTCAGGCTCAACCTTGTGGAAGTTCATTTTATAGTAAATGAAAAAGAAAAACTTTGCGCTATTCCACCAATTTATTTTCAGGTACAACTAGTTTCGACGCAGCGGCGTCAAATTCAGGCACAAAGAGTAAAACAGGTACCTGAAGATGACGCCTCTGCGTCGAAACTAGTGGTACCTGAAAATAAATTGGTGGAATACAACAAAGTTTTTCTTTTTCATTTAGTATCCGTCTTTATTATCTCCATCGTCTCAGGCTCAACCTTGTGGAAATTCATTTTATCGTAAATGAAAAGGAAAACATTGTTATATTCCACCAACTCATTTTCAGGTAAAACTAGTTTCGACGCAGCGGCGTCATTTTCAGGTACGAAGAGTAAACCTGCGTTGATTTTAGTTGTACCTGAAAATAAATTGGTGGGATATAAAAAAGTTTTCCTTTTCATTTACGATCCTTCTTTATCTTTAAATCTACACCCCCGATAACTCATAACCTCGGTCCGCGTTGATCACACAAGAAAAGTATTTCTTCCATCCAAGCCTTTTTTCTGCTTCTTTAGTTTCATCATTTGCCTTTTTTCCAGCTGTTCCATTGCATCATTTTTGCTCAAGTCAAACATAGAGTCTAGCTTACTCTGAAACATTTCTTTCTTAGCCATCGCGGCTGCACTTGGCGGTTTATTAGTGGAGGTATTCTTATGGAGATTCCTCCATTCCTGATAAAGCGACTCAAATTGTTTTTGATATTTTTATATGCAATACGTCACGTTTTAATGTCTCGTATTCTCAGTGTATTTTATTATGTGTTTTTTAATTTTTTTATGGTATGTTTGCCATTAAATAATGTATTATCACATTGCTAATAAATTTAATTTTTGAAAGGAAATCATTCTAACTTCACTGATATGTCAAATTATTCAGACATTCGACAACCATTAGGAACATTAGTAATTCGATATGACATTTATATATTCATTGTTGAACATTCAATAGCGATAATCACAGTTGTTGGCTCACCACAAAGTCCATCTCCCACAACGTCCTAAGTGCTAAGTGCTTTGATCGCCGTCATTAGTGAATAGTTACCGAGAAAAAAATATTGCAAAAAAACGTTTAGAGGGTAATGCGATGATGAGAACAAAATTTCTAAAGATGTAAGTGAAAACGGGTATGAAAAAAAAAGAATAATAATTTCCCTAGCAGAGAATCGAACACAACACCTTCCGCTACAATGGGTTTGTACGTACAATGTCAAGCATACAAGCAGACAGACAAGTGTGAGCTAATGTAAAGGGAGTATAAATTGATGAACATCGAAATTATTAGCAGGAGTTTTAATTGGGAAGTACATATTTTCAAACCTACTGTAAGCTGTAAGGTGCCAGCTAAAGGGAGATTATGATTGTGGAGAGTTGTACTCAAGTGACCCATAGTGTAGCGAGCACATAGATCAGCAAGTGAATGTATTCTTGACCACCAGAGCCACGCACAGGTTACCACTTCAAAGTAGAGCACGTAAGAGAATATAAAAAAGGAGCTTTGTGAGAGAAATGTTGAAATGAACTTTACGATTCCTCGATGGTTTATTTTAGAAAGACAGGAAAATGGTAAAAACAATCGGAAGTTCATGGCCATTAATATATGAAGCAGCAGCAGCATTTTTTCATGTATACGTTTTTTAGTTCTTCTGTTATAATCATCTACGGTGTTATTATTTTGTTGATATATTGCCCTTCGTGAGGATCTTTTCAAATTCATCCTACCACAGCCATTATCGAAATCGGAATCCAAAATACACTTTATCCCTGATAAGGTGATATTTTCAGAACCAGTACTATACTCGTTTGGCCAGGATTAAATTAAGTGCGATATTCCACAGAGGAAAAATCATTCGCCTTGACCGGGTTTCCTCTGTGGAATATCGCACTTATGTGCACTTGCGGGTGACTCCGTAAAGGTAACTACCGTGGCTAGTCCCGGTTTCCTCAAAATAGGATTAAATTAAGTTCAACGGAATTACTTAAAATGACGCGCTTAGCCCTCAGAATGTGTTTCATATATTTGATGTGTATCGCTCAAAAGTTAGTTAGTCATTTGACACGTTTCGGTAACTCCATAAATATTTTCCCTCTACTCTGCAGTTCCCTTCACAAAATAGTTCTCCAGTTGCTCTTGACCAAAGTTCATTCCCTCGTCCGTTAAAAAAAAAACAATTGCGTATCTCCTCAACTGAGACCTGAATATCCTCTGCTTCTATTTAGCAGGGTAGCAGGGTTAATAAACAAGGAAGCCCAGTTATCCTTTATGGAAACACGCGGCGAGACGCGCCTGGCAGAATACAATGAAAAGATGAACAGGCGGGCGGAGCTAGCTGAAGGAGTCAGCCGTGAGAAAGAGGGTCAACCTGGCTAATTTTTAAGCAGTTTAAGGAGTTTTGCACTCATTTCTGGAGGCGCTTCCTGAGCGTTAGCGAAATAATAATGGAAAAGTGCCCGGGCCGAGTTTTTGCCCTTGTGATACATGATACATATATAATGCCCTCTTCGTTGTCCCGTCGGACGAGTGTTTTCAACCAAGCGGGCATTAATGGCCTGGCATTTATAAAGTCGAGCGCGCTCTCTCATAGGCTTTCATGCACATCCTAGAGAGTAGCGTTTTGATTCATGGGGCTCTCTCTGATTTGTAAATTAGCGTGTTTTGCTAATTACTCCCGGATCTCATCGAACGGAAAAATGACTTTTGTAAGTCTTGCCATCGAACAGAGACTCTTCGCTCGAGAGATGCTTTGGATGCATGCAGTGAGGTACCTCTTCAATCCTAACGTCAGACATGTTCTTGATAAGCCGTAATTTTTGCAATGCATTTCTCTGCGTTGTACTGAACTCAATAGCCTCAAGAAAAGCGAGTATGTTGCGTTTCTAATTGTATAGGAGATCCTTTTGCGTTTTCCAAATGCTCTCTTTTACCTACATGTTAGTTGGAATGGAAAGCAATTAAACTTCCATCCCTTGTAACAGTCACGTAAACGGTAATTATTATGATGAGGTTTAACGGAGTTTTCCATATGACTTTTTCCGCTTTTCCTTTTGACTCGTTAAATCGAGCATGTCTGTAAGTTTCGCCTCACCAGCCTGCCACTGCCTTTCAATGATTCGCTTGCAGCGCGCCTCACCCGAGTTCAGATAAACGATAAGGCAGTCGAACTAAGCATCTATTTGTGACTAAAATGAGATCCCGATGTAAATTATAGTTGCGAGCTGAAAATCAAAAGTATCATGGAAAAAAGGACAAACTTTGCCATTTTCACTATCTTATTCACGACCCTGGTTTTGACAGTTTTTGTCATCTTCAGGTGACCTGAACCATCTTCACCTGAAGAAAGCATAAGCTGTCGAAACTCTGGTCGTGAATAAAAAACTATATAGTGAAATTTGCAAAGTTTGTCCTTTTTGTGCCATCATGGAAAAATTTAACACAGTTACCCCTGACATCTGTCGTTTAGTCAGAAGTATAGTTTTCCATTTCCCGTTCCTCATTGGATATTTCATACCCTAAATACGCTTTCAATATTTCTGTTAGTGATGAAGTATCATTTGGACCTTTTGAACTTAGTTTCCAACATTAATTGCCTTTCTATTGGTCGTTGAACTTATTGAAAAGGGACCCAGGAGACAAGTATGAAAGTTATCTGGAGGGATTAGTCGGTGTATTTTTATTTAAGAGGGTTGTTGAACCATCAAGCCATCAAAAATTTGATTAAACTGTCTTCAATTAGCAGCTTAAGCATTTTTTATTAAAATAGTGGAGACTGAAACTTCGAGAGTTCATCATTTAATGTGTGAATGCCTTATATGGCGCGAAAAATTAACATGTTTTATTGAGAGTGATTCGTGGGTGCATCAAAATGTATATTCACTACAGTTTATTTTGAAAATATACAGCAATTTTCTGGCATAGCAATGAGCAGATCAAATCGGTGCGTAAATAAATCATATACAATTTAACAATACGTTGACCGACATTTTTTATGATAGTCTGTAGATGCCCACTAGCTATCATTCAATGGACTTGGACATTTCAATTTTGTCAGCTGGTGAAGGTCATTACGCATTCACTTTCAAGCGCGAATGCAAAACTGAGGTAATTGGCAGCATGAGGGATTAATTCGCATGGAATTTAAATAAAAATTTTTATTGCTCTTTCCGAAACTTCGAAATGTTTGGAAAGCGTCCTCAAATTTACGGTACTGGAATTTTTCGCGAGCTGAACTTGCTTCCTGCCCTTCTATTTTGCCCGGCCCTGCCCCTTCCGTTGCCCTCCCCTGGCCCCGGAATCGAAAGAAGGAGTGGGAGAGAGGACACACGACCCTGAATCGAAAGGGAAAGACATATCCTGACCCTATCGCGTCGACAAACAACTCGATAGTGCAAGGCACCTCCAAAAAAAAAAGATGAGCATCGGGAGGATTTATGAGAAACTCTGAAATGGAGTTCTCCGTTAGAAAACAGGATCCGTCACTGCTCTTTTATTCGCGTATTCCTTTATTCCGAGAGCCGAGTCCGAGAGGAATGGAAGGAGAGGGGAGACGGGTAAATGGTTTCGGTAGAGGAAAGACCATCTGATATTACGGTTGACGGGCAGGATACGGCGAAAATGGAGACTTTTCGGCGTTGCGTTATCAAAGGAGGAGTGAAGGGGAAGAGTCCACCGGAAGTACAAAAAGGGGGGGGGAGGGGAGAGGGGGGTGTGGGGGTGAGAGGGAGGGGGTGGGAGGGAGGGAAGGGGAGTCTCCATCCTCCGTGGATATGAGTGCGATAACTGAGACAAACGACCGAAACGAAAAGAAAAGTTGAAAAATATTCAAATTGAGTTTTCAAAAAAAAAAAGCAACGGTTCTTTCTCTTTCCATGTGGCTCATCAGCACTTTGGCTTGGCCCTACGTATGGAGTTAAACGAAGTATTTGTTTTTTTTTAAAGGTTATTTCCCATTCTTAATTTTACGAGAAGTTATATAAATGGAAGTTTTTTTATTCCAACTCTCTCGAGAATCTAAAAACACCCCGAGGCTGAGTTTATGTATCTTTTTTTGCAAACCAATAATGTTCATTCTTTCCACTCTCCGCCTTTTTTGCTGCTGGAAAGAAACTCAATTGTCTGTCGTAAGGGCTGAGAAGGACACTAAAGCCACCCCCTTCTCTCTCCCTCTCGGAGAACAGACTGATCCCGTATCTTTTTCTTAATGTGATTCCCAAGAGTTGATACCTGCAGCCAATACGAGATGGTTTATTTTAAGCGAATAGTCTGAGAGGTGAATTACTTATTCGAAATATTCAGAGGCCTCGTTGCGGGTATGCCTTGATTAGCTTGAATCGTTACAGACAAATATTTGACTCGCAGACTTCATAATGGTCGACAGTCTCAGGCGCATAATAACTTATTGAAAACATCTCATCGTAGGAATTAAAAGTAACATTATAACACTGCAATTTCCAGCTGGTATTTCACTGCTCACGACTATGGCTTCGTTGGAAGCATCTGACCATGTTACTTTGCAACAATACCACGGTCATAAGCAATGAGATAACGATGCTTGAACTAAAAGATTAGAGTTGTTAAATGTTGGAGACTTACGTCGTACTTACCTCATGCCCTGAATGCATCGCCACTTTCATAGCTTGACCATCGCGTTTGAAATACGTTCTGTAATACACTTCCTTAGTTGCATTCCCATTCCATTATTCCAACCCCAACTCTTCATTAAGGAAAAAAGTACATTCCTTCAATCCTTGGAATATATTGTCGATCTGGTGAGGTGTAGATATGGTTCAATGTAGGAGATCTTTACTGGAGTTTACGTTCTTGCTTTATATACGTCCTCTGTTAAATGATTAAGCATACACGCAGAGAAGTGGGTGGTTTCATGAACTCACAAGCTGGTCACCACTACCAAGTCAGAAGGTTAATTTTATTTTAACCAAGAAGACAGTAACGATTACCATCTCACTTGGTTACCTCGCGTGGGTTGCCGTCACCGCGTCGCGCTGGTAACCAGAACCAAAAGGTGGTTTATGCCTTAACCAGACCCATAGTTGTGATAGACATCTCTCATTGTCTGAGTTATTGAGTAAAATGGTCTCGTTACCAAGCTCTAGTGGAGGGATCTGTGTTGAAACCATCTTCAAATGGCTGCCTTTAATCCCTATTGAAGTTGTGTTGAAAATTGAAACATGAACCCAACACAGTGTCTGTTGAGACTCCCTTGCCCTCTCAAAATAAAAAAATGAAAAAATATATTTCAAATACTATGAATATGTAATAATAACATTTGGCATTAATTATTATAATATCCTATCCTACCTAACGACATAGTCTCTAAACTCGCATGATCATCTTCCTTACGACTCTACGTGCACATTTTCGCACCCGATATTAATAAACCAACGTCAAGAAAGTCTAATATATGTGACCACTTCCGAGGATTATTGTAACTTCGAGAACTAATTTTTAAATTGCAATTCCGTGATAGTCTGATGAAATACCATTACATCACGATGACAGTTATTTAGCATTAATTAATTGAAACCTATATCGCCACATACTATGAATATAAATGCAATATTACTTAGAATAAACAAGATATTTTCCAATTCCCGCTTCAAGCACATGCGCACCATCATCTCTCCTAGCACGTTGCTCCCCCTATCACTCCAGCGGGTTCCTCCTGCTTCCAGACTTGGTTAAGTGTGCGCCGGCAACTGGCTGCCTGTCGCACCAACTTTGAAAAGATGGTTCCCGTTACCAGCCGCATAGCCACTGTAACCGAGGGCGAGTCGACCAGTCGTGCTGGTACTGATTACCAAGCTCGGATAGTTACAGTGACCAATACATAATTAGGGTGACCAACTGCAATTGTTACATCAACTTACAACAACGTTACCACCAATTTTACAGGTTACCGAAAACAACCGTTTTTCTGCGTGAATTATCACATATTCTTCTTCATATGTCACACTCTTCCTAGAGCGTAGACGATCACACGGGCTTCAAGTGTTGAGTTCTCGGGCTTTCTTGATCGCTAATTGAATGTGTGCTGCACCAGTCCAGTCTTTAATATTTTGTACCCAATCTGTTCTTATTCTTCTTCCCGGACTCCTTTTACTCTGGTTACCTTCCTTGTGTTATAAGTTGCAGGATCTCATATCATTTTCCCGTCATGATGTGCTCAAAGTATTTTGACTTCATGTCTTTCATCTGCTTGATAAGTATACTCTCAGATTTGGACATTTCGAGTACCTCCTTGTTGGACGTTCTTGTGGTCCAAGTTATCCTATGCATCCTTCTGTGACACCACATCTCCATAGATTCTAATCTGTCAAACTGTTTCTTGTTGAAAGTGGCAGATTCTAAACCATACCTTAAGATTGCGTATATGTAGCATTGGATCATACTTTTTCTCATTTCCAAACATAGTGACCTGTCGCAGAGCAAGCTTCTCATATTTTGGAATGCGGCTCACATACATTATCACATATATTACCATCCTATCATTCCCTTTCGGGCTAGGTAGAGTCAAAGAACAAGTTATTGCTATTTTTCCTAGAAAATTGCCTCTGTATCAATAATTTCCTCTATAATAACCTATCCTTGCATTACAAATGTTGAGGATACCGGGACTAGCCTCGCTATAACCTTTGGCAGAGTCATCCGTAAGTGCACATTAGTGCGATATTCCACGAAAGAGAAAAATTCATTCGCCTTGACCGCATTCGCGAAATTGAGGGATCCTGGTTCGAATCCCGGTCATGGTGAATGATTTTTTCCTCCGTATATATCGCACTATCCTTTCATACTTTTATCACTTCTGCCGCATTTATGCGATGTTCCGAACACGCTCTCCTAATTCTCCAAACTCCCTCTCTTACATTCAGATGCCACGAATTTCTCGGTGTTCCACTCCCCATTCCTTTCACCATGTTCACTCCTCTGCTCTCGTTTATACTCGACTCCCATCCAGTCTCTGCTGCATGGGCTGCTTACGTCGAACCACGATCCTTTTCGCAACCAACATCGCATCCATTCCACATCCTTAATCCGTGCTACTCTCGTTTCTCATTCAACCCCTCCTAACTTCACTTCAAAAAATCTCAGGTGCTTAATCCGCTTCACTTGGCCGACAATGACTCTTTTCTGGGCATAACAAAGTTTCGCTACGATGCCATAACTAGTGATTTCCATTCGTCGACGCAAGTTCACTTGAGTCTGAACAAGTTTCTTTTGTTGCTAATCATTCATCGTGTGTCGCGATGAGCGGGAGACTCGAGTTAACTCACCAAGACTCTCAAGGAAAGGAGAGTTAGCGTGAGTTTCACATCTGGTGGAAGAGTTTCAGTACGAATCGGAGGATATTATTCTACTGAATCTCTATGACTGATAGAAGCTACAAAATAATATAGATACGCTGCTGAACTGATATGCACAAAAATTCCTTATTTTCCTGCACCATTAGTGATTATAAAAAAGCAGCGTCACACTACCTTAACACGTATCATTAACATACAAATCACCCCCTGCCACACTCCTCTATAGCGGCGTCTCACAGGGTAGTAAGGAGACGTAGAGTTGGAGACAGTGGAAAGCCATAATGCGCAAGTAACTGGTATTTTTGGTGCCCATTTTTATAACTTATCTGTTTGCCTCGACTGCTTTTGAGCTTGCGTCGGGTGAACTCATTTGTCGGGAAACGAAATGCTCAAGTTGTGACAAAATCGTTAGTCAAATTTAACCTGAGATCCAACTTAGCTCGTGTTTTCCGTTTTTGTGGTATTCACGAAGTTCATCGTATCTTGCAACCACCTTTTTCATTTACACAACCAACTTTTTCATTCAAAACACAATTACTCCACTGCAAGAGATTGCCCTTCCACTTCAAGTGCATTCACATATTGCATCTATCACTATAGAATAATTCACCCTATCTCTTCCAAATGGATTTTTAGAACCTAAATTGAGTTTGTAGCTCGATAACAATTTAAACATTTTATTATTGTTTTTTAATCCTTTGGCAATGGGAGGCTATCAAATTTTTCGACGTCGACTATTCGAATTTTCCGTTCTTTCCTGTGATTCAACTGCTCCCAAACCGATGACCGCGCGCGGGGAGAAGAGGTCGAAGTAAACTGATCTCGTCGGTCGCCCGATGTCACATTGATTGGCGAAATGATGACACGGTTGGAAAATTGTCCAGTAACGACTGACTGGCAGCGCCCGGAAGCTCCCTGCCTCCTCACCTCTAAGCGTCGCCAGTCGAATTGTGATCAGCGCTCGCCAGAGAAAAAAAACAGAACGCATTCGCTCAAACGAATGCACAGAGGTAATTTTTGAAGCAATTATTACGCATTTCATGCACCATTTATTGCTTTCGCTTCATCATAACCTCATAAATTCGTGTCTGAAAGTTTAATCAGGCATTCACATGTCCTAAAAATGGCAGGGTTCATTTGAAAGTTAAATATGAAAAATAATTTAAAGTGAACTATTTTCCTGACGAATTGATGTGATATATTTCTCTTCAATGTCGCCAAAAGTAATATCATTTATCAATATGTTTTTACACTACCGATTAGTTTGGGAAATTCATAATATAACTTCTATTTGCATTATACTAATGTAACATTACGATTTCTAATATATCCTTGCACTCTAAAAGATATCAAAGCCATAAAAAATGAATATTCCTGAGATATATGCCAAACCGACACTCCTCGATCAACAACCAATGAGTATACTTTAGTAATGAATCCTCACTTCAATGCATAGGTGATTTCTTGAAATACCGATAAATGATGGGAATATATTTGTAAGAAAGTGACGAGTGAGAAAAATAGTATGATAAAAAGAGTCTGTTCTTAAGCTTTGATTGATATGTTATTTAAGTTTGATTATAAGAGCGGCTATACACGGCTATCTTGAAGCAAATAAAAAGCCACCAAGGCCATTGGAAACGCTTTCCTCGTTCCTTTCTCTTAATTTATTATTCTTTCTTCAGACCTTTTTTCTTTTCTCGCTCTGGAGACTCGCTCTTTGAGTTGTTTGGTCACCAATTCTATCAATTTCTCAATATCTGTATTTTCCGAAGATGTATTTAGTTTAACGATGCGTCCATTTATAATGGCTGTTTATCATAACAGTTTTCACTTTCTCTATTCTTGACCCATTAACAACTCTTAACAACTTTTTCCACGAACGAATAAAATGTTAAATCCTCTCATCATTCTGCTTTAGCATTACCATCAATCTTGCCGCGGTGTCGTTATCGATGTATTTTAGATGAATCGTGCAAAATGTGTTCCGATATGTGAAAAAATCTGGTAATTAGTGGTTTCCGCGGGTAAAATTCCAAATGGCAATGCTTAGAAGAGTCTCCAGTTAGGGTAGGCGTCATTGGACTATCAAAACCACTTAGCCAGCCGAATCAAACACCAGAAAAAACACCCATGAGATGTGATGTGATGGCCATCACGATGTTTAATGGCTGCAAAAAGTTGGAGTCGTGATAAATTGCATATAGTCATCGGATTTCATAAAAAATAATTCCTCAGATAATATTTAATTGAAATCGAAATTAAATATTTCCCAAAATATACTCTTTAATCATTGTGAAACTATAACCAATAATTACGGCACGATATTTTATGCATATCTTTTGTCCGTTTAATATCAGTGGATCTTTGCCATAGAAAAAGTTAAAATTCTAATGTGTCCTCTCGTATTCAATGGCTAAAAGTAATTCCCTTTGTGCGACTCAATCAATTTCTCATTAACTTCCTCGCTTAAAGATTATCGAATCTCTGCGAGTCTATTCCTGACTAGGATTCACTAGAATTGTTTTGGTGTGGAGTTTTGCTGGCCGTCATGCGAAGCTCTCTTTGCGAAAAAAAAAAAAGTCAAGTTGCCCCAGTCACAAAAGCGAAATTGACTCCTAGTGGGCATAGAACGCCTATGCAATACACGAAATTCCATTTTGATAAATAGCAGAGACGGCTGGTCTGGCCACGTGGACTGACTTGGAACATTTTATTTACAAGAACCAAATAAAATATGTTGGAGAAAAAAGTAGTTTTACATGCTGAATGATGAAATAATATTTTATGTAAAAACGAATAAGTTCCACTAGGTAACCCGTGCGAAAATTTCGCACTTTCACGCTATCAGAGAATAAGTATGTTAAGGAAACGGTGTAATTGGGTTTAAAATAGAGAAGAAGGTGTATCATAAAGTACTTTCTTTACACTTGTTTTCTTGCAAAAATGTACAAAACATATGAATACAAAACAGGCAAGAGAGTTTGGTACCAGTAGGAACAATCATGACGTCTGTTACTGAATAATGGCACGCAATTTACAAAACTTTTTTAAAGACAATATTAGAAGTAACAATGTTATCGTCTCTAACTTTTTGGTTATGAGTTTCTTAAACACAAACATAAATATCACGGAAAGTGCGAACTCTAGAAAATGCTACATACAACTGTCTTATCGAAAATTAGGTCACGATGGAATCGACATGGAAAAATGGAAACTTTTAAGTCAAATTAATGGGTAAATAGTGAAATTTGAGATTGAGATTGTATTTTTCGTCAAAATCCAGTGATTCAACGTTTATAATGATACCTCATTTATCACTGTAGGTGCAGTATTAACGGAGCATATACGGAATGACAGAAAAAGATCTTTCTGTAATAATATTTAATAATCGTCACGAATTGGGGAATCGCCCGGCCACCATGATGTCACATGGCTAGCAAAACTAGCTAACACTTCCCAATGGCTTAGTCTTTGCCATAAAATAAGACATGCAGTTGATTAAGTAATCTAAGAAGTAATCAATAGCTGGATCAGCTTCTTCAAGAATGAATCTCAATCGACAGTGATCGACAACTAATCCATGGAGATAATCTCAGCTCGAGTTCTGTGTTACCACTTGATTTTTTACTTCATTTGGTTCACAAAAATACCTCCATTGGGATTTATATGGTTGGTTATTCTTTTCAAAACGTTTAAAAAGAAGTACGTAAGCTTAAACTTCGTTGTCTCAGGCGTAACTTTATGGAATTTGCATATTGAATGAGAAGCAGTAAATTTGTAATTCCACATGTATTTATTGGAAACTTGTATAAATACATGTGGAATTACAAAGTTACTTCTTCTCATTCAATACGCAAGCTTAGATTGGTGAAGGTAATTGTCTTTTTTTAAATCAATACCAGTTCCATGCATGGAAGAGAGCCGTCGAAAAATGTTCTCAAGTAACGGTGCAGTTTAAGATGCCATATCTTCGCTAAAAATTAAGATATGAAAATAAATGTACCAATTTTTGAGATAAAATAAAATTTGCTATTTCGTTGTGTTTCCTTTCTGTTTTTTGTATCTCAAAATTTAAAAGTTATTTAATAAAATAATTTTTGAAAGAAGAAAAATTTTGACAATTTCAGTTACCATTTCAGAAAATGTTAGAAATATACGTAAATTTCGGCATAAAAAATACAAACTACAAGTACAACTAAGACCAGTTTTGCTTTTTAAGTATTTCTAGGTACCACAACTTTTGAGGGTTTCTATGATAACTGCAGAACGCTTGTGACAAAATGTTTTCGTTGCCATAGCTTGGCAATTAAGGAATAGCGACACCCAACCTCCTCCAGAAGTTTTGCACATTTCTCCTGAAATACCCTGTTTACACCCTGTACCCTGTGTAGGCATTGGTGGAAAATAGTGAGTAGGCCATTCGCTCCTTGGCTTAGCCCAAAAGGCAGATTAATTCGAAAGGAAATGGACCTTTTTTCGTTATCTGAAGCTGCTGAAGAGGGTTTTGGCTCGAAGAAGAGAAGCGACGCAAGGGAGTGAAAGAGAGGAATTGTGGGTAAGGACTCCCGACGGGCGAAACTCAGGATTGCCAACTCCAGGGCAATTCTCCGGGGTTCTCCCAGGATGGGGCAATGATTTTTTTAATCCTCCCCCCCCCCACCGCCAGCAGTTAAGCGTACATCCCTCCTCCTCACCCTTTTAATGGACCATTTGACCGTCCATCTTAGATACCCGGTTGCGTATCAGGTCTTTGAACGTTTTTCGAAGAATGAACAGGATAAGCGGTATGGCTGAAGGTTCTAAAATAATCCTCTGAACAGTTTATGCAGAATGTCTTGCCGCTCATTTCTGAGATTCTATTGAAACATCATATTAAATTGTACAAATTCAAATCTCTGTTTAGAGATTATTAAAATGTAACCAAATTGCTGTTGTATGCGTTTCTTTAGCAAAGGTTACTTATTCCACGGTGGTTGTAATTGTTTCAACTTTGCTAATAGTTAAAAGTTTGGTCTTTTTATGCTACATGCCTGTTGAAATTGTTAATGCAAGGGAGGATTAGTAGACAAAGCACTCTTATGGTTCCAAATGTGACGTCGTGCTTTGTCAAGCTCCATTTTTATTTGCTTTATTTGTCTTAATGCATTTAATGTCGTTCGTTGTTTTGTTTTTGATAGTATTAATTTGTATGTTAATGTATGCTTCGATGAGTTGATGTTTTAGGTTGTTTATTGTTTTTGTTTGAAGAATGTTGCTATGATGGTTGATAAAGGAGGGGATTGTTAAGAAGTTTAAAAAGAGAAAAAGACGTGTAATAAAGACGTGTAATAATGCCCAACTGAGTTTGTAAGAAGGTTTCTATTATTTTGAGGGATTCAGACGTCATACAACTAACGAAATGTAGTAAAGTGACTTAAATTAATATGAAACGTGATGTGCGTCTCATTCGGGAGCTAAGAAGTGTGCATGGCGACTCCAGGAGCGAAAAATATTTACATAAACTACGCCATGACACGGTAACTCCCGAAACAGCGCGAAATTCGAGTCACCGTTCAAACATGGCACCAATCATGGTCACTTCTCATTTTTTATTGCGTAAAAATTAACCACACTTAAAAACATTTTTAATTGTATCATATAATATTCAAGGCAATCATGAATCGTAAGTTGTTTTTTAGGTCCGTGTGTTTCAATTTGTTTTTGGCTTGAACGTTAAAAATTAATCAAGTTTTAGTCAACTCATCTTTAATTTTCGCCAAAAAAATCAATCCTGTCGTATTCAATCCTGGTAATATTTCGAAATATGTTTGAGCATATTTATTAATCACTAGCGGAAGATACCCATTGAAATTCAACGGGTGTGAAAAACATTGAAATTATTTTATAAGAAAACCACAAATCATGAAGAATATTGTCAGCGTGATCATTTGAGGATTTCGTAACCTATCTTGTATGTTGTGATCGTTGTATTTCGTTCGTTTTCCGGGTGCACGGAGAGATGAGTGACTGTTGGTCCACTTTCATGCACGGGTAACCCAAAATAGGGCCACTCAGACTCATTACTACTTAATAAATAGCACCCAGGTTGATAGATGGTCACCTCGTTCCTCCGGTTCACCTGAGCCGTCTTCTGAGTGATTAACAGCTTGATCGCTTCCCTTGTGTACATAAATACATTTGCAGTCAATGACTTAATTGAGTTGCGCAATTCAACGTTGATATGTGCGTTGAGTATCTTAATCAGGATAAGAGAGTAAAGTATAATCCAGCGGTTGACAACGTCAAAAGGAGCATTTTCAATAGCAACCATGTTTATTTGATCTATGAATCCTCCATAACCCGAACTGCGCCTTCGGCATAAAGGGTAGCTATAATCATTGGTTTCCGTTGCTAAATAAAATAGTCTATGGTGATTCTTAGTGCACTTGTCGATTTTCATGCACGGATGTCGTTAATTGCCCAGAATTTCCGTTTTTCTTTCGGGTAAGAAGGATGTAGTGACTTCATGATAACTTCCGCCATCTTAAAATAAATTGAACTTTCCAAACAGATGGGTCTATATTTGAACCAGATTTAGAGCTGGTTACCCGTCCGTATGTTGGGTTAGGATGACTTAAGCGAGTTTAGCTGGGGCGTACGCATGCATCCGAATGGCTGGTTTGCTCAAATCGGCCATTTCTACGATTTTTTATTAAAATTCTCGAATTTAAGCCGCACATCGAATATAAGTCGCACCCCGATTTTGAGGCTCCAAAATCGGTAAAAAGGTGCGGCTTATATTCGGAGAAATACGGTAATCCGAATCCATTACCCTGCCTGATTACCATAGGGTTGGTGGTTTAATCTTGCTGCTCGTGAGTTATACTTATCCTTCCATCGCACGTTTACCATTACATATGAGCATTACATCTTTTTTTTTCGTGTTTCAAGGGAAGAAACAAAAGCTGGTTATGATTCACGTCATCATTTTGCAACACTTAAGAGTGAACACCTCAACAGGCAAAATGTGAATTACTTTCTGAAATAGAACTGCACTTCCAACCTCTTCCAACACTTTCCCGTCCATCTCCCTAGCATACCCCGCTCTCACATCCTCTCCACTCTTTTTTCCAAACGCTACCGAATGACTCCGATTCACGCAAAGACCACCGCTCTCTCTTCAACGACCAAGTTTCCGACCCTTCCAGTTGTCGGCCAGAGGGGGTTTTTTTGGAATCTCACTCAAGTGAGTGAATACGTCATAAAATGTAGAAAATTACGTCGGTTTTCGTGGTTCAACTCCGCCACCCAGGCGGCGTGACCATCTTCGGCTCTCAAGTGGTGAACTGCCGTTCTTTTATTTGATTCATCCGCTCTTTCGACTCTTGATCCGTATCTTTCGACTCTTGATCCGTTTCATTTGGCTCCGCATTTCATTAGTTCCATCTCACCTGTCCTTAGGAACGTGAAATGGAGCTACCATCGGACCTTGACCGATTGTGAGCCGATCATTAAGAGAGCGAAAGGGATCTCCCGCCTTCCCGTTCAGAAGAGTCGTTAATAAGGTAATACTCCCTAGGTGGCGGCGGGGTAATGTCCTTGCCTCCCGAACCATAGGTCACGGGTTCGAATCCCGCCTCCCGTAGGATTATCATCTCCCAGAGCTTGGCTGTGTGTCTTCGTCAATGTATGAAATGGGTAGAAATTGGATTAGGCTGTTACTCATAGAGACATTATTATAATACTACCGAAGGAAAGGAAAAAAATCAAGACTACACATGACTGCGTACCTACTACGTCAAATTTTTCGATTAAATTTACTACAAATTTTACCATTTGATAGCAAACCTAATATTTTTGATTTATCATTTAAAATATTATCGTTTATATATCTTATTTCGTGCAAAGAATCATTGAGTTAGTGGATGTACAAGAAATCTCAACTTAAACAATGAGCATGGTCGTCATGGGGATGATGACTCAAAAACGATAAAATATTGCGAAAAATCGTAGCGTTTTATCAAATATTTGGGAATTTCGATCGGAATATTAAATTCTATTGCAGGAATAAGAATCTTCATTTTCTATTCCATTGTTACCTTTCCCAATAACAGAAAGCCACTATTTCTAATTTAATTTTGCAAATGAAAAAAGGTCTGCAGCCAAATGAAGATTCAGCTTCACGTGTATGTCTTATGTGAAAGTTACTGACGTGTATATTATACATACACATCGGTGATTATCATAGTAGATTATTATTATTACTCCAGCGCCACGATATACATCATAGTTTTCCACTGGGTTTTCTCCAAATTTCACCTTTCATTCAAGACCCGTTCGTTTTCTCCTCTGCAAGAATCCTCAATCTAAGAGCGAATCCACATGTGGTGTCCTTAAGCCTTTTTCCTCAAAAATACTATCGTTCATGATATTGAAATGTAATTCGTCTATTCGTCCTGTGGTATTCATGGCGGGTCCATTCTACTCCACGCCAATAATAATTCCACGCTCCCTCTTTGTCTCAAGGGAGCAAGGGTTGGCGAAGAGAGGGTGGTTTTTATCTGAAGGTTAAGGAAGACAAAGGGACTTGAAGGCGTTAAATGGGGTCCTTTGAGGGGGAAGGGAGTGGAAAGGGTTTTTCCGGAAGATGTGAGACGAAAATTAATGGAGAGATGCCGAGGGGAGGGTGCTGCGCCCCCTAGCGAAAAAATGAAGGAATTACTTGGCGGTTAAATGAGCGTTCAATTATTTTTTATGTCTTTCTCTGCTCCAGAAAAAAATACGATACACATAAATTAGCGTGGCATAAATTTATCTGATTTCATTTTTTTTATTATTGCCTGAGCGACGCGTTGAGAGTTATGGAGATTGGAGAGAGTGGAAATTGGATATATCTGATGGCAGGCTCAACTCTTTGGGAGACCTCCGATCGTCAGTTCTTTTTTCGGGAGGCGATTAGAAAACAAATGACTGGGATACTTGAGGCGGCGATCAATTTTCATCGATCACGGCGCACTAGCCAGCTTTCTCGACAGTGCGCGAAGCAGAGAAAATTACATCTCTATGAAATCATTCAAAGCTATAAAAATTATCACTTTCTATTGGACCCATGGACCATCTTAGTTTTTAATCTTTTTTCAAGAGGCAATGATTTTTTTTTATACTACCTCACCTGTCTTCGTGTTTAAAAATTTGTTTCCCAGTTAGTTCTCTGTAAGTTGTAGAATTCTTTATTTTTTAAAAGATAGTTGAAGAACGTTCTCATTTATGATTTTGACCATCCTTTTGAATCCCCTACCCGTTATTCACTTCACTATCCAATTACTTATATTCTTACTCCGTAATGCGTTACATGCTATTTTCTAGGTTTAATGACAGACATTTTGTGCGAAGAATGGTACATACATGTTAGACGCGTATTCCGATAAATGTCCCTGATGACCACTATCACGAAATTGAGCCAATTGGAGCTTTCCATTCGCTGTAGTGCGCTGCTCACTTCACGTCACTACAACACACTTGCTTTCCATTCGTTACAGACCATGCGAACTATTAGGCAGAGCGTAGGTACTTCAAAACATATCGGTAGAATAGTTGGTGCACGCTTGGAAATAAATGAATTTCGATAATTTAATACAAGATTGTTGCTCTCGTGTTTATTTTCATTAAAGGCGTCGAACAAAGGTCTTTTATTACTCTCAAGGTGACAAGCTTGCGTTTTTAAATACGTTTTTTGAATGAATTCGATAACAATACGCAAAAACTATCGGTCGTGACTATTGTAAACATACTGAATGCCACTTACTTACTGGCAAGTTACTTCTTACGTTTCGCTGAGGCACATCGTAACATTCATCGTATTACGTGGGCGCTGAAGTCCCTTCATGTCCCTTCCGATCTGTGCTAACTTCTTCACGTCGAATGCTAATAATAAGCTCTTAATATTATTCATTCAAAGATTTTCCAGGAACTTGTTTTGCCATTAGAACTTGGACTGGGAGCACTCTATATAGCATTGGACTAAATTTGTTTATTTTTTAAATCTTTTATGAGCTGCGTTTCGTGGATACTAACTTCAATTCTTACGTTATAACGCGATAATATAAAATATATATCGATTGAAAAAATATGTATTAAATTTAATAATTGTTTGATTAGATACATACATTTAAAGACTCTGTAAATGTTGTCATTTTGGCACCGCGTTGATAGGGCAAATTAGTGAGTTTATTCAATAGTCCCTCTAGAAGTAAGTGTTTTGTTTTTTCATTTAAGAATTAGGTAACTTGGGGCGTTATTTATGTGAAAATGTCTCTCACGTTCATGACGAAAAATTATTAAATCTGTACAATTTCCTCTCCTATATTAATTACTACCGGCGAAGGATTCAAAATATTGCTGTTTACCGTGAATTAAGGAAGCAATAGGAGAAAGAATACGTTTCGACACTAATGAGTTGAAACCTTGGTCAACCTATAAAATGAGAGTGAAAATAGAACAAATTGAATGATTTGTGAATCTCCGCACTTTTATTTGAGACCATGGTTTTACTAGAACGACTGAGATTAACTAGGTCCTCCTTGATGGCCTTGTTGCTCTGGAAGTCATGGTCTGGGAATAGAAATGTTTGGAAAAGACAAAGCTCTAATTTATACAAGACAAGGCGAGTGGTGGAATCATTTCCACTAACAATATGTTAAGCCGAAAACCTCCGCTTTAATGCACTCAAATATGCATTTATTTTTTTGGGACAGCCAAGAGAGCAGAAAAAAAAGAGTTGCATGGTATCACGCCATTTACCACGTTCCCGTGGGGGAATAGCGATTCGGCTCTGTTCCTCGCCCAGCCGTGCTTGCTTTTCCTATTTCGTGCTTGGCGTCCTCATTGACCACCTCCTCCTTCGTCAGCATTCGTCCGTTCCCCTCATATCACTTCTATCGGAACTCTAGCATCGCTTGTGAGGCTCCGAATCAAAAAATCCCCCTCCCGCTTCTACGTACCACCCGCTTAGCGAATCCAGATACGGCCTTATTCCGAAACCCTTTGGATCATCTCTCTAAGGGTTTCACCCAGGGTCGAGACAGATGAAGTATCTACCCCGATACGACGCTGTTTTTGTTTGTCGGCTCAAAGAGTTCAGAGAGGGTGAGGAACGTAAAGATTTATTTCTCGTTGAGCTGTTCGACTCACGTTTCAGTGTTTTCCGTCGAATCCGAAATTGGCTCCGGTGTAATCCTCCCGGATGATCGAACGAGTCAGTTTGCGGTAAATGGACCGCAACTCTTGTCCTTATCTAGCGCAATCCAACTCTAACGACGACTGTATGCCAACATGTCTTCCTCTCTCTCTCTCTCTCTCTCGCTGTCGCTGTTGATGATTTCCATGCTGTAGTGAGTGTGAAGCACACATGAAATGTATCGAGCAACTCGCCTTTTTACGATTCGATTCATGAGGTTCGGTGGTTTCACTTATAACAATTCGACGAAACTTGCTGGAAGCATTACTCATGTTGTCTTAAATCTACGTGATTTTTTTCAGAATTATTTACCGCAGATTACTTAAGATATTTGATCGAGAAATGGACCACAAATTACATGGGTTCTTATGGGAACACAAGGTACGAGTAGCTTAATCCAATTCAAAAAGAACCTTTTTCTAGTTAAGAATAAGGAAAACAAAAATAATAAAAATAAAGTATATCAAATGATTTTCATTCATTATTCTATTGATGATTTCAATTATTTTTGTTTTTTCTTATTCTTAACTAGAAAACATTATTTTCGATAAATAAAGCTAGTCGCACCTCACGTTCACATAAGAACTCATGTAATTTCACATGCCCACTTCCACATCAAATATCCTAAGAAGTCTGCGGTAAATAATTTTGAAAAAATTCAGGTAGCTTATGGAAAACATGACTAATGCTTCTAGCAAGTTTCTTCGAATTATCTTAAGTAAAGAGTGCAACCACCTTGAACGTCCTTAACGACTGTGGGATGAAATAAGTATTGCGGTCCTCAGCGATACTCGTTCCTCACGAGTAAATATTTGAAGCTGCTATTATTGTCGGTTATAATTGCGCTTACGGTTTAAATTAGTCGGAAACTGTGTGTTGAAAACTTTATAAGGACAAAGAGCGGGAGTTCAACATGAAGAGTCATTTCACTTTTGACCAGTAGTCAGTCGCAGATGGATCTCTCAGTTGCCAGTCTTGTTGGTTTGCAAGCTACGCCAACGAGCCATCGAAGGTCAATAAACATTTCCAATTTAGGACATTGTTCGGTTGTTCCACTCTTAACTCAATGGAATTCGACGAAACTTGCTAGAAGCATTAGTCATGTTTTCCTAAAGCTATCTGAATTTTTTCAAATTTATTTACCGTAGATTTCTTAGGATATTTGATGTGGAAGTGGGCATGTGAAATTACATATGGGTTGTTATGGGAACGCGAGGTGCGACTAGCTTAATTCATCGAAAATAAT
Organism: Pyrrhosoma nymphula; assembly: GCA_963573305.1. Taxonomy (NCBI): domain Eukaryota; kingdom Metazoa; phylum Arthropoda; class Insecta; order Odonata; family Coenagrionidae; genus Pyrrhosoma; species Pyrrhosoma nymphula. The sequence continues at coordinate 129,272,121 of OY754337.1, read as the reverse complement.
GTTTTCAAGTTAAGAATAAGAAAAACAAAAATAATTTAAACCATCAATAGCATAATGTATAAAAATCATTTGATATACTTTATTTTTATTATTTTTATTATTGTTAACTGGAAAAAGGTTCTTTTTGATGCATTTTAAGCTATTCGTACCATGTGTTCCCATAAGAACCGATGTGATTTTTTGTCCACTTCTCGATCAAATATCTCAAGTAACCTGCGGTAAATAATTCTGAAAAAAATCAGGTAAATTTAAGAAGACAACATGAGTAATGCTTCGAGAGCAAGTTTCGTCGAATTCTGAAGTGAAACCACCAACGAAACTCCTTAAGTGAATATCTGCTTTTATATCCAGGGAATTAATAAAGAGTAAGTTTATTTTGATAAAATATGTATTCATTACGGCCTTAAAACTGGCTCGGTCATCATTTTAGGGAAGATAAGTTACAACTTCAAATGAATTTGCGATTAGTTTCTCAATGATTTCGTTGCCTTTGTGAATTTTCCCATTTATTTATTTCGACCCACTTCTTGTTTACCGACCTATTAAACATTGATAAATGTGACTAAACTCCTAAATCGGTGTGTATTTTATAACCGTTTTCACCGGGTATCTACTCGCATGCCATATTCTCTGCCGCCTGTATCCCCTGCACCTGTGCCCTGGCGTCCATTGCCGTGCCCAACCATGATTAGAATTGAAAATAGTTACCGATTGGTGCTGCCATAGAGTGTGCTCTGTGGGAATTACTTCATACGCTTACTCTATCTACTCTTAGGGCTTGTCATATCTCTCTTTTTATCCATCATGGTTCACTTGGCCAGTAAACTTTAGACAGCTATAATTATAACCTCGAGTTTTCGAGGGAATTCACATTCGCCCTGAATCCCCTGGACCAGGCTTTCGAGAAAATTAACGTAATTATAGAAAGTCTTAAAAATATTTTCTCCATTTTTTTTTCCTTTCCGGACATTGTTCATGAGTAAAGAGTTTCCTGTGCTCCCTGTGTTCTCTCGGTTTCACCTTAAATTTAGTGAAAGCTCGTTCTTGGAGGCTAAACTGTGATTGGTGGACTGCTTTTTGTCCTTTTCGTCTCTGAATTATCCCGCCATGTGCATGACGGATGTTTTGTTCTTTATGTGTGTACCCGTGGACAGTGGAATGAAGGGGTACCAATGAATGCTCGCGCAAACAGCACAAATTACATCCAGGTGTTTCAGTTGTGAAGCTCACATCCATCCATCTCTGTGGTCGTTTTTTAATTGAAGCTATGGTGAGGAATTTTGGAGACGGCTTCACGAGTAAAGGGGAGGAGAAATAGCGTTCCTTGGTAACATCCTTGAAAAGAACTTCGCGTTAAGTCGAGGCTTCGAAGATAAAAACTTTAGGGTGTTGAACGATCTTTTGTCAAAATCTACGGTTGGCAAAGCTAATGGATACTGTTAACTCACGATCTTACGTCATCGATACAATGTCACGATATTAAACAAACGGTTAACTCACCGACAATTTCATCAGATTGAAACGGAATTCACGTCGTATTCGTGCACTATACTTCGGTTCCTGTCGTTGAATTTTGCACCCTTCCATTATTCAATGTGCGTTATTTTTTTGCGTGTTCCTCGCTGTTGTTTATGCTTCAACCTGCATCTTGACTACCCGCTATCAAATAAATAGCAATTCTACTTCACTCGCAATACTTATTATTTACTCAGGGGAATTAGTTTTCTTTCCTTCGTGGTTTTGTAATAACAACTTAAACCAGTATTCATGATTATAGACAACTTACTACTTTTCCACAATATTTTTTTAAGTACGACGCGTCTCGCCGCTTTAAGGTATCGTTAGGTACAGAAGTTTGTTATTTAAGTTAATTGTTGTTGTAGTGATGACACGAGCGATTTCATACCAAATATTTTACACGTTCTTCCCAAAGGCTTGAAAATGGACGCACTTGAACAGATAGAAAACATCAGACCTGAATCCAATTTGCCCTTTGCAACGAATTATTATTTCCGCATCCCTCCCTCGCCCCTCCTTTCAGATAAAATTAACCTTACCCGCCTCACCCTTAGCCCTTAATCATCGTGTCTTTTTTATTTTTTTTCCCTCAACACTGCCCCAATATTTGTTTTCCCCCCTCCTCCCACTTAACTACAACATCAATTAACTTAAATAAAAAACTTCTGCACCTGAAGATGCCGTATATATCTATGAAACGCGTCGTACATTAAAAATCTTATATAATAATCACCCATGGAAACGCAGATACACGTAAAGGAATTAAACTTGCATGGCTGGGATTCTCTCCAAGGTTAATTCTTTTATTCAAAATTTATTTATGTACGAAAATGAATTCATTAAAATTTTTATTAATTAATTAAGTGATATCGATTTATTAATAGTTTATTTCAAGTCAATAATTTTTCTCTACGAGCCTTCGTTTTGATAATATGCAAGTGAAAGTTGAGGGAAAAGAGAGAATCGCATAAGCAAGGGGAGAGATGTTAAGCATTAGATCAAGATGCTGTAAGCTTCTCTTAGTGACACTTGAAACTTTTTATGCAAGAGAAACAAACTCTAATGCTCAGGAGAAAATGTAAAACTATTTTTACGACAAGCGTCGGTCCTTTATGTAAGCCATGCATGTTAAATGCAGTTCAAATAATATACACAAAAAATTCATTGAAAATACTCAAAATAGGATTGTAAAAATTATATATAGGAATGACAAATATTTAGGTGATGATGAAAGAATTACAAACGTTAAGGTTGCTTATAAACATCTAAATATATTACTAATTGATAAATAGTTTGATTACATATTGATAATTGAAAATTATTACAGTGATAAATATAAAGTACTAAGAGTGATAGAGCGTTCAATGACTTTGAGGAATGTGGATCCCTATCTATGTCCTTAAAGTATTCAAAACATATATGGTGAGAGGAGACTCTGTAATACAATACCAAAATTATTAAATCAATTTAAATAGAAATTCCCAAGGATTTCGAAGCATGTCAAAACTAAAAACTGAATGTAAAAAATTGTTTCTAAATTCTATTTGAGTATAATTATATTGTAACTTGCATTTTTATCCACCTTTGTACATTTCACTACGTGCATCCTTATCTCTATAAGAGTACTTATGCTGATGAAGTTAAAGCACCTTCTGACGAGCATTGTGCTCAGGAGGACTTCTAATGTGTTTATTCTTTTTTCTACTTTTCTTGGATCATTTTTTTATTTCCTTGTATTTAAACAATTGTTTTTTTCTGTATAAAAAATGCCAGCTTACAAAAATATATATATATAATTTCCACGTCAGAGAGTAAACTAATCTTTTAAAATTGTTATTACTTGAGCGACTTTCGAATTTGTTATTGTTCGTCGGTTCTCCGCACGTGATCGATGGCGTGGCAGGGCACCTCATAAACCCAAACGGTCGCGGTGACGTGTCGGGCGAGTAGCAAGCGCTCGGAGATGAATGGACCGCAGCATCCTGTGGCATATTGGGTTGCCAAGGAGACGCAGAGAGAGAGGAGTAAACACCGTGGGGGACTCCTCCCTCGCTTACGGACGCCGGTGTCCCCCCCTAACGTGGGCCGGCATAATTAATGCCGACGCGAGGGGGGGGGGGAAATAAAAGGATATCCAGAGTGATGCAAGATGGCGTTGCGCGCGCGCGCTTAAGGAGGGAATGAGGCAATATGGCGTCGGGGCGCATCCTTGAATATCTTGGAAGCGAGGAGAGGGGGGAAGGGGAAGTGATTGATATGAAACTGGGGCGTCATAGCGAAGAAGGGCCCTTTTGCCACCACGCAGAATATGGGTGGCAGGGAGGGACTGCCCCTGAATATATCGATACTCTACTCCAATAATACATCGCATCGAACGATACGATATTTGGCGACAAACGGCAAAAAAACATCGGAATTTTGAATTCTTAGTAGGAGAATAAATAATCCGAGGCTTTCTGCCCCAATGCGGGGTCTACTCTTGATTCCATATTCCAAAACGCAACAATTTTTGGAGAAGGAATGGGGAATTGGGGGTGACGTGTTCCATCTCGTGCAGGGCGAATTGTTATTTTTATTTCCCTGTGATATATATATATATATATATATTATATATTGTCAGTCATGCCTTTTTTTATGGCATCCATGGACTTAATCATTGTTACAAATAAAAATTAAAACTAGCCGTTGTAAATGAGGTGCTTGTTAAAATTTGTTGTATTGAGTATAGTATGACATGATTTTTTAGGCAAAAGTCTACTATATAAATCACAGATGTGTAATTTAATATATATGTCAATAACTCACACGCAGGAAATACAAGTGGATCTGAATCTTCATTTAGCAGCAGACCTTTTTTAATTTGCAAAGCAAAATTAAAAATAGTGGTTTTCTGTTATTGGGAAAGGTGCCAATAGAAATAAAATAAAGATTCTAATTCCTTCAATCCGAATTTTGTATTCCTATTTTAAATTCCGAAATTTTTGCAAAAACGTAAAGATTTTTCGTAATATTTTAGTATTTTTGAGTCATCGTTCCCATAACGACCATACTTATCATTTGAGTCCAGATTCCGTGTGTGTACATATATATATATATATATCCATTAATAATGACTCAATGATTCTTTGCACTAAATAATATATGAACGGTTTATTACAATGTACTATTAGTGTGGATTGTTTTTCTTTCCCGTTGACATTTAATGGGCACTTTCTCTGCGTAGTAAAATATAGTATTCATGTGGGTGTCCGAGTGGTTGCCATCTGTGTGATCGAATAACTCTCAGGGCCGAATTTATAGTCGTTAACCAGCAGTCCCACAGCCCCTAGCAGGCCTCTTTGTCAAAAACGGTATTTATAGTCAAATTTCCACCCCCAGCAGCCCCCTTAGCCTCTCCTAATTCTGGCAGGAGATGCATGCTCCACCAGGTATAACCCTTAGCGAAAAAAATAACACAACGGATATAACTAAGCTGACTCTAATGAACGTGCATAGCCTTAAATTAATTATTTAGAAGATTTGGTGTCAATAAAACAACGGTGAAATTTGCTCTTAATCGATAAATATCTGATGTGACGCCAGACTAATTCCAAGCATGTTCATATACACTCGCAGCATATTTTTTCCCACTATTTCATCTTCTTGTGACAGGAAGCTGCGTCCGTTTTCTTACTTTCCACTATATCTTTATGCTTCTACACCCTTGTCACACAAAATCTTCTTCTCCACACCGTTGAAGCATTTTGCACGTTGAGCGGCCATCTTAACAGTTTTCATGCTGCGTCTGGCTCTTTATTTATCCGTATCCATGTTGATCACGAGCGTCATCACTGAAACATTTGAGCTGCGAATTCCATTTCCCCCCGTTTGTAGTCCTTAGTTACCAGATCTAATACCGCAACCATACCTAGCAGCCCCCCTACCTAGCAGCTCCCTTAACTTTGACTATAGAACGCACAATTCAAGGGGCCTGCTGGGTAGGGGATGGATAAGGGGCCTGCTAGGTAACGACTATAAATACGGCCCTCATTGTTAGAAGGTGACGACTCCATCAGGAGAGACACCGCGGCTACATCAATGTGTTGGTAAAAAGTTATAATTAAAAAGTAAACTAAAAATATATATCCAAGCTGATACGCCTTGATAATTCTTTATTCAAACAACATGAATCTAGCAGTTACTACTAAAGATGTTCATCATAATATTTTCATTCTTATTATCGTTTGCAATATTGAAAACACAAATTTTGTCAAAGAAAATTATCGCATTTTTCGCTAATTAGCAATTATTCGCAACAAAAGATTTATTTTTCATTAATTGGTGAAGTACAAAACCACTTTAAATGTTTCCAAATACCATATAACTTAAAGAACAATCCAAAAAACATGTTTTTAAGAGAATGTAATTTTTTTCGCATTTTTCGTTAATACACTATCAATCTAGTGCATCTATCGCAGCAGAATCTGCGCGATTGTGCCAACCACCTGCTAAAAAAGGAAACAGCTCAACCAACCGCCAGTTCAGAGGAACACACCACCGTCCAGATCACTCTCTCCCCGACACAGGCTGCCTCTCAACCGCCTGAGGCGAGAACGACATTTGTGTCAGTCTCTCGGCCAAATGGGGAGGAAGCTGGTCAGGCCGTCTCTGAACTACGAATGCGGTTGTTAAGCACCATTAACTATGACGAAGGACAACAGAGGCAGAGAGACATCCACCGAAAGATCTCTCTGCGGGGTAACCACCTGCCCTAGTTGAATGGTCATATCGACGAAATCCTAACGGAAACGTCACACCTATGGACGGTAAATTGCGTGGTCTACGCTGCTGCCAAAATAATGGCTCACTCCCAAAAGAACACCTCTTGGGAGGACAAAGCAGCAAAGAGGCTGGAACAGTTGGAGGCCAAGATCACGCAGGCGAGACAACAGGCGTCGAGAATTCAGTGTGTGATGGAATACATTGCATCTGGGTGAGCTTTCACTCCTACAGTTCGGCTCATAGCGCGAAGTTTCAGATACAACCATCACACACTGAATAAAAGCGTGCTGCTTACCATAAAGCAGCACGTCGTCGATAGAGTACGAGCACTCACCACTGCCCGGAAAAAAACTCCTCAAGAAGAGTAGGGCCATGAGGGAAAATTCCACATTTCTCCTTCACCCGTCCCGTCTCTTTCGACCACCTCCGCCTGTCGTTGAATCTCCGCCACCCGTCCAAGAGGTTGAACGTTTCTGGAAGGAGATCTACGAAACGTCCAAGCCATTCAACGGAGACACTCCGGTCATAGGCCTCTTTAAAGAGTTTTGTGACCACCACCTACAAGATGTGGATGGACCTCTTTCAGTCACCGAAAGTGACGTGAAGAAGGCCTTCTCTGGCAAGAATAACTTCTCGGCTCCAGGAATGGATGCCGTGAATAACTTCCACCCATCAACACCTCGCCAGAATAATCACGTCCTTTCTGATAGGTAGAGAATCTATTCCACCTTGGCTGACTGAGGGACGCAAGGATCTTATACCTAAGAATTGCGAAGGGCACGATCTGGTAGAATTACTCCTTATCCACCACAAAGCAGTTGGAGGCGACCAAGCGTGATATCGTTCTCCTCGACCACCTCACACGCTCCATGTTCGTGATCGAGTTTTCGGCTCCGGCTGAAACTAACATGGATGCGAAAGAGGTGGAAAAACGGACGAAATATCAAGACCTGCTTTTCGAACTTCGACAAATGTACCTCGGACACTCTGTGAAACTGGTGGTCCTCATCATAGGTGTGCTCGGTGGAGTTAAGGGCTCGCTGATAAATAACATCAAGTGCATTCCGTCCTGCGTGGCACAGGCGGAATCACTAGTTGCACGCATGCAGAAGGCCATCATCCTGGGGTCACTCCGTCTACTGCGTACGCATGACCCAATATCAGCGTAGCCACTCATCCGATGGGCGTCGGACGTGGCTGCGATCACTGCCCAACCCCTCTCGAGTCTCCGGCCATTATGACGGCAATGAAACCCGATGCTTGCCGGGGACTCGGAGGGTCATGTTATAACTGTAACAATTAAAAAAATATCATAGATAATAAACGTTTATTGCCGCAGACCAACAGGTCTTTTAGACATTCAGTATACATACACTTGGCATAATACTTCAGAATAAACATTGCTATAATAAAATGAGAATTAATTTCATCTTTTATGTACAGTAAAAGTTAAACAATAAAATTAAAAAAAAACACAACAAGAGACTAGTTACTTATTATGCTTACATCAAGTCGCCATACTTGGCAAATATAAATGAAACCAAAAATGATTAGTACAAGAAACATTGTGCGTAACGTACATCATGGGTTCAATGCAATTAAAAATGATGTTGAATGTGAATGCATTTGCATGTACATACTTACATAAATTATTCTATTTTAAAAAATAAAATCTATTCTACTCATTAGTCTGTTTATGTAAAATCAGTATCGGACCCGCAACATCGGAGTTGCGGCAGAATAATATTGATATCGAATCCTATCGGAAGAACGGGTACCATCGGACCATCCCCTATGTCGGCAGGGAGGAGTGGGAGGGGGGGTTAAGAGTCCCCTCGCTCCCCTCCCTCCCCATCATTCAAGCCCTCCGCTCAATTTAGCATTCAGTTCGCTTCCCTTCGTTCGTGCGGGGGATTCCTCCTCCTTCCTTCTCTACCTCGATATTTCCTTGTTGAAGCCGCTCTGATAGAAATCGCCCGGGATCTATGTCCCCTTCCTTACGTGCCCCCCCCCCCTACCCCACATACACGAGCGCCACCCCTAGGAGCCTTTAAAAACGAAGGTTTATGTGTGGTGCCAGGGTCTTTGGGAGATATGGAGTGGGTGGTTGTCCCCTGGGAGGTTGAAGGAAGGAAGTAAGGGTAAGTCGAGTCTAAGACGGTTACCTAACACGTAATAAATTGATCCAGGGAGGAAACCTCTTTCCTTCCCCGAAGGAGAAATAATTCAGGATAATGGCGATAATCTTTTATCCGAGGGAAGACAAACAAGAGTGGAGTGTTACACTCCGAGGAGCAAGGTACGGGCGGCGTTCTTTATTTGTTTACCTTTCCTGCTTTATCGTCATCCGTTAAGTTGCAGGAAGACGGAAACCCTGAACTTTGCGATAAAATTGCGGTAAAAATGCTGTTTCGGAGTTTTTTTTTCGAAGGGGAATGGAAAGATTACTCTTCCATACTTTGCTCATTAAAATCTGCGTGCCTTTTCAACCACGAATTGGTACCGACTACTTTTCTTCTCTGGCCGGTATTTGAATAGCTAGCTTCCTTTATCAGCTGCTCTGCTTTAATCTTGCACTTTGTAGGTGAGGAAGCATGTAATTCTTTTTGCACGATAAACAGGAATAGAAGGGTCTGAGAAACGATGAGAACTGATACCCCAGTAAAAAGCGCTATCAAGAAGAAAGGTGCACTAAAGGCAAGGATGGCGTATTCAAATGCTAGTGCGACAAGGACATGACAGTAAAAATTGAATTTTTAAGCGTAAATGAGATGTGCAGCAAAAACTAAATTCGTGACTGAATTGGAGTATTCGACGACGGAAAGTCCAGAGTATTCGAATTACAAAAATTGGCGACACCGACCTTATCTTTTGGAAAGTATTCTCACAAAATAATAAGTCTAGTTCCAAAAATTTTAGTTTAGATACGGCTAAGCTTAAATACAATTAAGCATGTCTTATTTTGAATTTTTCATTGGTCTCGTTAGGAACATGAGTGGTATTAGGCACCTTACCCAATATCATGCAACAGAATGGAATTTAAGTTAAATAACAGTTACGGAAAGAGTAGGTAAGGTTATTCTGCAGATGATATACAAGGAAGATATGAATAATCTATACTAACTAGGCTATTCGGGGGGCGCCTGTGTTGCCCCTCGCAACCATGTACGGCCTTCGGCTGAGGCTATCACTTGAATACAAAAGTTTAATAAATTTAAAATTAACTTTATTTTCATTTAAAGCTTCGATTAAAAATAACATTTATAAAGCTTGAAAACTTCATTGAAAAAAACATTCATTGTGAATACTCCATTATCTTTTTAATAGGGGTTCTTGTTGGAGATTCGGCTCAATATGTGTACCTTCACATTATTTTGATCTCTGGTTCGAGATGAAGCCTCATAGAGTTGTCCGTGAGAGAAGACAGTCGTCTGTAGATCAGTGCCCGCATGGTCGAAAGTTTTCCCCTGCGATTTGTTCATGGTGATGGCGCATAAGCCGGAATGATGGGAAGTAGTCTTCGTCGCAAAACAAAAGGCAACGTTGTGTCAGTCGGCTATTCTAGGAATGAATACGACATCGACTCGGTTGCACTGAGGTATGATAATATATATCATACCTCAGTGCAATAATCTTAATAAATATCACTCTCAAATTTCATAGTGCAAACGACCATCAAAAGTGTAAATTAAACTTCTGAATATGGAATAACTAAAAGCTGCTGTAAGTAATACACTTGAATTCCAATCAGAAACAGTCACAATAAGAACTAAGGCGATACAATTTTCCACAGATATAAATTTTTAATCGACACGGGTTTCGATGCACGGCATCATCATCAGGCTCGCAAAGAAACAGTCACGACACATCCTTGAGCAATTAAATTCACTGATGAATGATTTCCAGAAATCGTTTTCAACGAGTTTTACAAGACTACCAAAGGAAAAAATATCTGTGGGGTATATAGCGTTCACCATTTTGACACAAATCAAGTGTAAAAGGAACATATATTCAAATGTAAGCTTATAAGTAAATTGTTTTGAATTAATAAAGTTTAACACTAAGATATGTAGGGGAAGTAGAAAGTAGTATTGGAACAGGCACAGTCTAAACAATTGTATACTGTGAAATAGGTATCAGCTGTACAGCGTTCACCGGTTTCAAAACAATGAATGTTTTACAAGGAACTTAGAATGTGTAGTTATCTGTGAGAATCAGGGGGTGTGATGGCTAATAACTCTTGAGGACATTACACGTAGGCCGATCAAATTTCTCATTTAAGTGGAAAATGCAGTGTTACACGTTTGTGTGTAATTTGAAAGCCATACGTCAAACGATTGAAATTCCATAGCTGTAAAAGTGTGGGTGGGAGAGTTAAAAATTAGTCTTTTTTTGCAAATAATAAACTGCTAAGAATGTAAAATATTTCACGTTGAGGGTGTGAATCTGAGGTAGACAGAAGTAAAAGCACAGATACCTGTGGTGTAGTGTTCACCATTTTGAAAAAAATCAAGTTTTAGAGGAAAGTGTGAATATGTAAGCTCAAAAAAATTTGTTTTTAAAATTAAAAACTAACAGAATGTGTAGACGAAGTAGAAAGCAACATTGGAAGCAATTGGAATTGGAAGCAGTGTTCCCCGGTTTGAAAATAATGTATGTAAGTAATACAAGAAAACGAGAATGGGGAATTTTTGTGATTTTTAGGAGGAATTATTGCAAATAACCACAAGAATATTATCTGCATACAGGCCAATGAAATTTCTCAGTCTAGTGGATAATGCAGTTTCACGCGTTTGTGGGCTATACATGTAACGGTTGAAATTCGCTGTGGGTGGGAGAGTTTAAAAAAAGGAATTTTTTTGGAAAATGATAAACTACTAAAAATGCAAACATTTACGTTACGAGTGTTTACTTGAGGTAGATAGTTGTAATCGCATGGATATTCAGCCGTGAAAATGGTGTAAGCTGAAGAGGATTGCTAGCTGTAAGACTAATGTATCAGTGTTGTTTGTAATGTATGTGAGGTTGGACAATTAAAAATACACAATGAAACTATTTTACCAATTCACTGTCATTCACTATCACACCCTTAGAAGCTACTCACAACTTACATCGCATGTTGCACTTCACAAAGCAAAGAACAGCACTTCACTTAATTATATTTCACTTCATTTTCACAAACATGGGATATGGGGTCATGAGTACTGAGGGAGGTGAACACGGAGTAGTAACATTGAACAAAGTAAGAGCAGCACCAGGGGACAACTTTGGACGATCTAACTGGTAACTTTGCACTTCACCGCTCTTATCCGTGGAAGTTGAACAGTGGAGGATATCCCGCTCAGCAAAATGCTTGATGCGAACTACTGCGTTTGAAGAAGGATTCCAGTCCTTCCTAGAAATATTCTTCAGCCACTGCTTTCTACTGCGTTCGTCTTTGGGGAATCGGAGCACAGTCACATACCCCTCATTATTGGTGGAGAAGTAGTTGCTTTTGCAACCTGGCACACAACAACGCCGGGGCATCTTTAATTTAAAAAAGAGAAGTTGTAGGAATAAACATCGTTTTGCTAATCACAGCGAATTGTAGTACATTTATGATTGTTTTTAGAAAACCTGAGTAACATCAATTCTTAGACCTATCAATAGACTCATGAAGTCGCCGTTGTTTCTTCAATAATAAACGACATTCATGTAGACACAACTACACCATGGTAATTCATAATACCCACCAAAAATAACAATCACTGTTAACCCAATAATAATAATGGTAAAGGTGAGCTTTCGTCCCGCCAGCGTTTTCGCGAATTTCACCCACTTACAATAGAGACATCGGAACCAAATTCACATCTCTTATAAAGCAAACCTTGCGCATTTGTAAAATACTTTCAACACAACAATGCATCAACTACTTTAGGAATGGGAAACTTTCAAACCTGAGAAGTGCGTTTTTTCCTCTCCGCCATCTTGTGAAAAAATGCCGTTTCCTCTTATCCACTGTACGTGGCGCAGCGATCGAGCAGTTGGTTCTCTAGCATATGCATACTTCTCCTACACTATTTCTTCCCGCCTTCCACTCAAACTCGCACCGCAACAGCCATTTACTACAATGCAATTCCATTCATTCCACCGCAGTAAACATTGCACATTTCACTTCAAATGAAGGATTTACACTTCCTTTTCACTCGCATTCATTCCACTGCACTAATAACATTTCACGTATCACTTTAAATGGAGGATTGCGAGTTCCCGCAGCGAACAAACACCCGTGCCTTTCGAGGAATTCCAAGCCTGACTCAGGCGAAACGAAAGTCTGGATCGCAGACATTGGTGTGTGCGTACACGATTGACAACTCATGGCGACCGTACACCACACATGCAAGAAAATGATTAACGCCAACAAGCTTCTCAACTCTCGTTGGCGAATGAATACCGGTTGACTTTTCAACAATCAACTTCCAATTATTGACAGTTAATTTCCCCCTTCCACACTACCCGAGAGAACTCCGTCAACAATACTATTTACTTAGCCTCTAACAAAAGCCCACTTATAATAACCTTGTCATCTGACGAATTTTATACCAGAAACAATACGCAGAATAACAATTTAGCCTTCTACCAATGCCCACGAATTTTTACCAATAAGCGTGAGGGATTCTATTCTTAAAATAATACGCAGAATAACATTTTAGCCTTCTACTAATGCCCACGAATAATCACCAATGAACGAGAGGGATTCTATTCTTAAAATAATACGCAGAATAACATTTTAGCCTTCTATCTATGCGCACCGAAAATCACCAATAAGCGTGAGGGATTCTATTCATAAAATAATACGCAGAATAACATTTTAGCCTTCTACCAATGCCCACCAATAATCACCAATGAGCGAGAGGGATTCTATTCTTAAAATAATACGCCCCCCAAGTGTATTGGAGGGGTGGGTTCAGGGCAAAGGAATGGAAGGGAAATTCGTTTTTCGGTTTAACAAAAGACGGAAATGCAGTACAAATCAGCATTTTGAAATTTCCTCCACTCCCAGAAATGCCCATTTCCACTTTACCATTCCCGCGAAAACTGCGTTTTTCGCTGTATTAATTCACGAAAATGCGTTTTTCACTCTTGAAAATGGCCAAATCGCGCCCGCGTACCGTCCCACCCCAGCACCCCTGTTTCACTCCATAGGCCCGTAAGCTTGTTGGGGGGGTGGGGTTAGGAATATAGTAGAAGTGAAATTAGTCTTATCCCTCTACCGGTTGTTTGTGAAAACCTCCAAACATGGCGTCGAAAACGGACGAAAAAGTCGAAAAATTGGTCATTTTCAAACGTCTATATCTCAAAAACTACTGGTCACACGGGTATGGTTCTCACATTTTTACAAATGCGCAACCTTCCTCTACTCATAAGTATCACATTCAATATCGTATGTTTCCTAGGTTTTCCAAATAAAAATGTTGACCGTGCGGGACGAAAGCTCACCTTTACCATAATAATATTAGCATAAAAACAGAATAGCTGCTAAATTCCTAACATATAATGTACGTTGCATTTGTGTACTCTCAATTTCCCTCCGTAATGGCCGGCCGGCAAGTAGTCGCAATGCTTTAGAAGAAATAACCGTAATTTTCCACCCTCAACTCACAGAGAATATCTTAACACTATTATACTTACCTTTAGCCAAAACAATATACAACAAAATAAGCCCTGCTCTGCCTTTTAATCCAGCATTATTGTACTCTCAATATCATTCCAACAATGGCCGGCCGGCAAGCGAATGCAAAATGCTTTTGATGAAATGATCGTGATTTTCCACCTTAAACTCACAGAAATATCTTTAAACGAATTTACGTACCTTTAGCCAACACAATATACAAAAAATAAGTCCAGTTAGGCCTTTTCAACTAGTGAATTCATTCGTTTTTAATCACAGGGACACACATATCCCGTAAGACGCCATGCTTCCAAACAGCAACGATAGGACTAACACACAGCGTTGCCAAAATTCCATGTTCCGGCCTGTATTAGAGGGGGCCATGAGGGGGCCATGGCTCGTCACGAGTTTGGATAGGGGTGACCTTCCGATTCGTCCGAGTGCTGTCGCCCGCATGTCTGCGTGTGGCAGACAGTTGAAATGCGAAATGATCGACAGGCGTCGAAGCACGTTGAACTAGAATACTACTCCAATCATAACGATTGAGAAAATGGCTGACCAACCAATTTAGTTGGTAATGGTGTCAGTTTTTCGTGAGCATCACATTTCTCTGGAAAAATCCCCGTATTTCCATTTTCGACACAAAGGGAAAATGTAAATTGAAAAATAAACACAAGCTCATGGATTAAACTTACATAGCAACCACCCAGCTACTGTCAACTACGTTTCACGTTAATGGACGAGTAAAGCACAGACTTTTATATATTTTAAGCCTTAATAACCGTCTGAAAGGTATTTCCTATCATAATTAGCGCAAAACTATTGTATACATCTGCGTATGTCAGAATTTTTTTGGGGACGCCTATGAGGATTTTGATTTAAGAAATCTTGAAAGTTTTAGGGGCGAAAATTTCATTACTCTTTCTGCAACTTCAGAAAAGTTCGTTAAGGGACCGAGCTTGTGCGCCGAAGATATTTCCGATTGCCAAATCGTGAATAGTATGGATTCCCGGGGACTTCAAGGTCGAGTTTTTTTATTTTACGACTTTAAAATATGACGGAATGGAATTTTTTAAATGAGACTTGAACTGCATTGCGCAAGAAATGATAAAGTTTAATTTTCTAACTTCCGATTTTAACTTCCCGTTCTATAAATTATGATGAACAAGATCAAACACACTATTTTGGTGTTTTTATTGCCCTTTTCAACGTTAGACCACGGCGGCAGCCGTTGTTTTATGCATTTTCGAAAGAGCATGGAACAAGCTGTAGCCGGAGAAGCGATGCGTGGACTGACGACAGCGTAGTTTGCTACTATGCTATTATTAATTATAATTAGCTAAGCACGTGTGAATTCTTCATGAATTCGCCTCTAGCAAAATAAAAGTCCGGGATAACATTGACCTCCAAGTATTAAAATGTTAACAGAAAAATAACCTTCAAAAAATCATGTGTAAATAAAATGTAAACTAATAAGATTTGCATGGCTGGGTATTTTTACAGTCATTTTTGACTGGTTATCAACTAGTAGGTATACGATTTCAGCATAATCAATAAAGTATGTGTTGTTGCCAACTTTAGATGTGCTGATTTTTTTCAAGGAATTTATGAAAAAACTAAATTACTAAACATTCTTTCGTTATTGCGTTGTTTTTCTGCTGCGTCTATTCGTATTAACTTCGTCTTCGTATGTTTGTCATCGTCATAGATTTCGCATATTTAAGCCTAAATAAACAGAATCAGGTATGCAATAACTTGACTTCCTGGCTACTTAACCAAAGGAAAGAATCTACATCCACATCTACATACTACCCCGCAAGCCGCCTCAATTGGCGTGTGGCGGGGGGTGTTAGGACACCAGCGGTTTACACATAAAAAAGGAAACGCTCTAATGAAATTACGCCTACCATTTATTTAAGTCCCTTGTTGTTCGGGGGAAAAACAAATTCCCATACCTATCCGTTCGGCAAAATATCTCTCTTAATTTATCGTTTCTGTCGGACCTGGAAATATAGTGGGGTTCTAATGTGATGTTCTCCGTGTCGCTCTTAAAGATATCTATTCTTAATTGCTCAAGCAATCTAAGCCTAGCACGCAGCCTCCGAGTCTCTAGCGGCTCCCAGCCTAATTCGTTTAACACTAGTGGAAACACTCCACAGTGTTTAAAGGCTATTTTGAGCTCCGCAAATGCCAACATAATATAATGTGCGGTTGTATGCAACTTTTAAATAAATTGAGGTCTCAACACTTATTTGATTGCTATAATTATGAAAATCATCACAGATACTTATTTTGGCATGAAGATTCTTGCAGCTGCTTTTGTCAATAAAAAGTGAAGCTTTCGGGTCATGCTGCGTGTTTACCATTTCTAATAAACTCAACGTTTTGCTCTTCGTACCGTGAGCGTCCGTAAGAAGATCGTTCTATTGCAGATGCTCGCAGGACGACAGACAATTTTGAGGATGTCCTCCACGAATGCGGAAGTATCTGGTGGCGGTTGTCATTACATGTTTATTCATCATATGTTTATCCACCAACATCCGTAGAATCCAATTTTTCAACTTGTAATATTACCCGAATGAGACAGCATTGTATCATATATATTATTACAGAAAGGTCTTTTTCTGTCATTCCGTATATGCTCCGTTAATACTGCACCTACAGTGATAAATGAGGTATCATTTTAAACGTTGAATCACTAACTTCTGACGAAAAATACAATCTCAATCACAAATTTCACTATTTACCCATTAATTTGACTTAAAAGTTTCGATAAACTCTCTTGCCTGTATTGTATTCATATCTTATGTATATTTTTACAAGAAAACAAGTATGAAGAAAGTACTTTATGATACACCTTCTTCTCTATTTAAGACCCAATCACACCGTTTCCTTAACATACTTATTCCCTGATAGCGTGAAAGTGCGAAATTTTCGCACGGGTTACCTAGTAGAATTATAATTATAAAGACTTGACATTTTGTTACATTTCTTTGATTCGTCAGTAAAAACCAGTAGGTGCGCACAGGATATCAGGTTATAACAAAATATGTTGTCCTACCTGATGACCAATGCGTGTTCAGGTTGACACACACTGCATGCAATGAAATGATACGTCAAACTCAATAACCTAATATGTATTTTTCATCTTTGAAAGTTTGAGTCATCCATTATAGCCGAAGAGAGCATGCCTTCCTTAAACATAAAGGGCGTGACAGACAGGATAGGGAATCTTCTCCTGAGATGTGAGTGTAAGACCGCCTTTAGACTACACCAGCAGTTGAAGGCGCTCTTAAGAGGTGTGAAAGATAGGACTCCCCTGCCAATTGAGGGAGTCTATGAAATCCCCTGTGAGAACAAATACATCGGGGAGACGGGACGTAGCGTCAAAACCCGGCTGGTGGAACATCGACGGGCCACTCCACTGGAACAGACGCCGAAGTCGTCAGTGGCAGTACGTGTAGCTATGGGACATGAGGTCGACTTTGGAAAAACAAAAGTAATCGCCAAGGTCAACAGGTTCAAACCCAGGCTGTATCGTGAGGCCATTTAGATAAAGAAGAACAAAGAAAATTTCAATAGAGATGGTGGCCGCCAAATAACCCACACTTGGATGCCCATACTCAATAAATATTTGTCACGTACCTCTCCTTTCACCCCTCACCCCTCTTCCCCCTCCAACTCACCCTTCTTCCCCCTCCAACTCACCCTTCTTCCCCCTCCAACTCACCCCTCTTCCCCTCCAACTCACCCTTCTGAGAGAGAGATTTATCATCAGAGAGAGATAAATAATTTCGTTCAAACAGTGGGTGAAAGAAAGAGGATAGGAAACACACAAAATTTTGAAGTCCAATGGTGGTGTGAAGATGGTATGATGGCCGATTCACAGTGACAAAAATTCGACTTGGCTGGGAATCGAACCTTCCGATTTCGCGCCGAATATTCAGGCCACCGAGCTAACTAGTCTCATAAGAATCATTTGAATCGGCGGGGGCTTTATATGAACCAAACACCCCCAAAGGTAGCCCGTAAGGTTCACCGAGAGATGGCGACAGGGCGTTTTCACCCACCGGCAGAGAAGGAATGAACAGAAGAGGAAAGGAAAGAATACTCAAGCACACAGACAGTGGTAAAGATGCAGAACAGGCGTTTCGGGGCACGCCTAGCCGAAGAAGAAATGAGCCATTCCGGCCATACAAACATTCATTCATTCACTCAATCCGCTCACAGGCGTCGATGTCGCGCCGAATGCTCAGACCACCGAGCAACCTAGTCTTATTCTATCTACTATTCTATCTAGTCTTAGTCTACCATCGCTGGCTATTTCCACTCAGATTCATGGCACGGCGGATCTACCCACGTGGGACTGAAGTCGCGTGAGTAGTAGATCGCAGAGAGTAGTAGATCGCATTGATTGGTTTGCTGCATTCGTCGACGACCAGGTCATTTTGCACCATTGTTGTCAATTCACTCGTACGCAAATTCTCTGGATTGAGTCAGTGAAAAGGATTCGTTGACTTATAAAAATAAAATGACTCGTTGACTAAATGAAACGAAGTGGCTAAATTAAAATCATTTGTTGGCTATTAACACGAAACGAAACAGTAAACCAGAGCTGTGGAGGAATATACGTATTAAAGAAAAGTAATCGGTTCAGTTGCACTTGCTTAGACCATACAAACAACAGGCAATAATAATGACCTCCATCATCATAATCACGCTATAATCTACATCTACATCCACAAAGTACCGTGCAAGCCACCACTAGGGTGTGTGGCACGGGGTGATTCCACACCAGGCATGCAGCACTCGTCCCAGCACAAATCCGAACCTCGCACACTCCTCCTGGCGCTATAGACGCAGACACTAAAAAACAGTCAGAAGAACAGTGCGCAGTCCAACCGGAAACTGGGAGAGTGATACGTAAATGAACATGCAAACATGCAGAACAATTCTCTGCACACATCTAGTGGTTAATATTACTAATACTGTTAATTTATGAGTGCTACGAGATGCTACTTCATGCAGAGAACAAAATAAAATAATGCCGGACATATCGACCGGTGTGAAGAGTTAGTAATGATGTTCTTTAATTAAACACGAGTGAAAATTCTACTCTACTAGTTGAGGGTGGGAGTTTCATATGATTGATTTGATAATCATCGATCATGGGCATTATATCGCTCGAAACAAGGTCGCTTGTGTATGTCAACCTCTTGCGTGCTATCAGCTGCTTCAAGCATTCAGCAAGAAGCGTCCCTTGCCGTTGCCACAAGAAGGCAGTCGCGTCTGTGACAGGCAGCGAGGCGATGTTATGACTCACTCTTCATCACTCTCCCGCAACATTTTTGCATTCATTATTTTTCTCTCGTTCTTTTTCCCTTCGTCTGGGTATGCTGCTATTATGAATGCCTCTCTCGTATGACTCTTCTTCCCTGGTGACTAGCACGGTCAGTTGCTGCAGCGATTGGCCAATAAGGCAAAAAAAAAGAACGCCTTAAATCACTCCAAAAAATTGTACGCTTCGGTGTCGTGTCATGCGTCCCATTGCGACTCCAACATTGAATAATAATAACTTTCTGGCAAGAAGAGGAAGGAGTGCGACGGGGCGGGGCTAGTGATGGAAAAATGTCGATTTTTCGAGCAGTCGATTTTTAATCGAAATGAAAAGCTCGACTTTTCAACAAAAATCGAAATTTGAACCAAAAGATCGATTAATCGAAAAAATTGACGGTTCTTTTTTGAAAAAAATACAGTTAGTACAAAATGGTACATGTTTATTATCCATTTGAAAAACGCTCATAATACATATTTGAAAAGTATAAAAAATCCCTAAAAATATACTTAGAATGTTTTAACATTCTAAGTACATTTTGACAATTTTACTACAAATAATTCAAGAATGTTTTAAAATTCTTGAATTACTTGTAGTAAAAATTTACAAATGCACGCACATTAAAGTTTAGGGATCACCGTTTGGAACCATTCGGCTTCACTAAAATTTTTTAGATCAACCGATTGAGATGCTTTCTTGATGGTCTAGGGCGTGCCTTTCCAATTTCACCGGCCTTAGAGAAAAGTCTTTCGCATGGAACGGATGGCGTTATCATACTCTCTGATCGCGAAACGGTACGAAATGGTCAAGATCGAAGTTGAAAAATCGAGTTTGGATCGAAACTCGTAGATCATGGCTCGATCTCGATTTCCTCGATCTTTGACTATTAAAACTCGATTTTCGATTCGATTTCGATTTAAGGTGGGAAATTAAAGACGATAGTAAAGGAATAAACCACACCATGGAATAGATGGTGTAGGGGAATATCAAAGCAATTAAAATTCGCGATCGGCCATATTGAATGGGTCAGTTGTGCATTTGATACGCCAAACGCATAGAGTTACATTAGTAGCTTTCGCGGTACCGTAATAAGAAGAATGTGAAATGAAAAAATACGAACAAAAACATTACTACATTACTCATAAAATTAATGGGCAAATTGCGCGCCATAGCCATGTTAAGTGGATTATTTTTTGCGATAAAACCGGGCTTCTATTTCGTGCGACAACTTGCCATCCGCATTCCCCTATAATGTAATATTAGTGGCAGTGGTAATTAGTGCTCTAGCCGAAGGAAACGATTAAACTTCCGAAGTGATTTTAGACCATTGGTTTTGGAGGGTGGCCGAGTTGAGTCCTAGGATTGGGAAGGGAGCGATTGGAGGGGGGGAGGAATGGGAGGGGGAGGTGGTTTAATAAAGGAATAAAGCCGGGGGGAGTTTACGTTGGCGGGGGTTCTCAGGGGTTGGCGCGTGGGAGTGAGTGGGCGACTCCGCGAATCCCCCTTGAGGAATCGATGAATATCTTCAAGTCCGGATCCCCGATCGCAACTTCGGTGTCCCCCACCGGCTTGTATAATCCCCCCTCACCCCCTTCTGCGGCAATTCCTCCGGGAGGGTAAGTACCCTTTAATGTTCTGGACTGGCTCAGACTCCCTCCCTCCCCATAACCTCCTCGGGGCTCTACTTCATGACTAAGTCTCCAATACCTCTTCTCCTCCCTCGGCTCCAGCCTTAGCTTCCTTCCACCCCTTTAATCAAGATCTCCCGATGACTTATGCGTTGGACCCCCCTCATCCCCCCCCTGGTGGCTAGCTCGGAAGACCGTCCTCAACCGTATCATTGGTGGTTCAGCGGGTAGCGCGTGGTAATGCTCTCTGACCCCCAGCGCATCCCGAAACACTAACCAATCGGGTGACTTCGTTCGGATACGTGATTCGGCGGCTACCTTTTGTTCAGCGTCGTGCTTTGATCACGATTAGAAACAAGATCGGTGGACCCCTTAAGCCACCACTTGGAAGCCTCCTAAAAATGGATTCAGGGCCGCAAAAAGTGAAGTAATTAACTTCTTATTATGAACGACAGAGAGCACTTTCTCCCATAGGAAGTTTTATCGCCACGAAATAAGGAAACGGGGCACTGACTAACAAGAGTGACGATTGAGAGAGCGTTTATGTACTTCTATTGGTTTTCTCTCTTTTGGAATTGTTCTTCGAATGAGTTCAGTATGGAGTCCCAGTCTTTCACCACCGCACCGCAAAAGTTTCGGCCAGGGCGTATTTAGTTATTTGAGGAAACAATTAATCCCACTTTCACAAATTAATCCCCTCGGAATTAAAAGATTGCCTTCATTCGAGACTTTCTCTGAATTACTCATACCATAGTCTTATTCGTTATTTTGGAATTACTCCTTGAAAGATTAGAATAAATTTAATGTAAAATCCGCCCAGAGCCACAGGTGAGCATGCAGTATCTTTTCTGGGTGCATCGTCGTGGAAAATCTAAAATCGAAGAGTTGGGTCCTGACGCCAAATAAGATTCGCCAGCACTTGAAAATCATCTGTAATATAACTGTGCCATATTTGGACATTTCCACCTTAAAAGTACATAAACTTTTGGTTTGCCATGTCGGAACCCAATTTTGACATGGGATACGGAAAAAATTAGTATTTATGGCTGGCATTCATCAACGGGAATACTCAAAGTTATTATGTTGCAAACTTTAATTAACTGATTCGCAAGAAACTTGAGTTTCCCTAGGCTGAAATGACCTAACCCCCAGACTTGAATAATGCGTGCAATAACAGTCGTTGCCAAGTGTTAGTTACCAAAATAATTCCTGATTCCCTAAAAAATGGTGATTTTTGGCAGTAATCCCAGCATGCTTGATACTAAATTAGCAATTTATTATGTGGTTCCCAGTCTATTAATGATCAAAATATCCTCCAAAATAAATCAAATCATTTTGGTTGACGTTGAATTCGCTAATATAAAGTAATTTTGCAATATTGCCAGTCATTTTTCAAATGCATCCAGTTCTTCCCAGCATTACTTGACTCATTGTTTACTTCTATTACAAAGTGGGTAAAAAATACAATAAAGTATCTTCATATAAAAAGACGCCTCATTCTTTCACAACAAAATTTTGCAGTGGATCATAGTTTCCTGCCTCGAAAATGGTGATGAATTGATAGAAAACTGGTCAGTGATGGAAAATCTATGAGATGAAATCAAGGATGGAGGGTTTTACTGGAAAGCAAAAAGGTGTTTATGTATATATATATATATATATATATATACGATCTAGGTCACCGGTATGCTGTAGAAACGTGTTCTAAAGTTCCTTTCTTATCCGAAAGAACAATAAACTTGTCAACTTTTTTGTTTCACTGATTCACTTTGAACTCGTTAGTGGTAAATATGGAATGCAAAGAGAAGCCTAAGTATTTCAGTAGTGCATTGAAAATTAATATAAAATATAAATAAAATTTCCCAAGCTCCCTTTTCATTCAAGTTAAATTTTTAAATCTTTGGTCTTTACGTTTTCAAGTTCTTTCTTCAGGAAAATAAAATGAGATGCGGAGACCTTTGAACCAGGTTCCTTGTTTTTTGTGATTAGAAGTTTTCATTGGTAGTTATTGCTCTCTGCAGGGGGTCGATTGTTTAACTTTCCGTTCGTACTTTCCGTAGCGTAATTTCCGCCATTTTGGATTAATTCCGCGCGGAATTACGAAATGCGATTCTATAAGCCTCAATTCTGATCCACACGGAATTTGCGGATCGGAATAATTCCACTCGTGCCACATGAGGTCCGGAATTAAGGAATGAAATCGGAATTATCTTCCAAAGAGCAACAAAATGGCGTAGTGACGATATTCTTCACAAATTTCGCATTATTTAAGTTGGTTTTATGAAAGCTTAAAGCACTTTGTGACAGTTTATTCATGGTGATATTAAAATGCATTATAATTCTAAAATACTATAAGAATACAGGAGAAATATATCCACACGGTTGAAATGGCTGCGAATTAAGAACAAATTGTACTTTATATTCCATTGGTCCAATCTTTGGTCCAAAAATGTCTCCTTAATTAAATATCTCAAAGACATTGTCCTTTATTTTATTAATGTCTTTGGTTCAGAGGCAAGTCCACCCTCATTATTTGATATTTAATTATTATCATTAAGCTCCGCGTCCATTTCATACCAAACACATTGCTCTTTCGACTCAGATTTTGATACTAATACGAGTGTTATATCACAGTATACCAATAGTATAGGTAATATCACAGTCTATACAGTCGCGTCATGCCATGTAATTTTCACTACACAGACTTGCAGCGCCCCGATACAAGCGCCTCTAGTGGTGACCGTGTATAACTACTTTCATCACGGTGTAAATGAAGCTAACTTTTGCTCACTTTCGCCAACATTTGCATTGCCTTCTAAACATTTGATTTTTGCGGGTAATGCTTTATGTTAACGGCTTTTCCATCCTCTTTAACTTATCGTATTCTCGTTCAGAGCACCGATGTCACACAATCGTTCGCGGAATAAATGGTCCGTTCAATGTTTAGACATTTCAAAGAAGGAGCAAAACTTTCTTCAATTTTTGAAATATGTACAGAGTAGTGTGTTACTCCAGTCTAGCACTTATGGCTTATGACATAACGTACGTCTGTTCTGACTTTTTAAGAGGCATAAAGACAAAATAGGAAGCACATGTACAGGTATTTACTGAGGTCACTATTACATTTTTGTATTTGCTGTGAGGAATGAAAACACAAAAGGATCTATGGAACAATACTTTTTCACACATTTAATTCAAATCAGTAACCTGTATTATTCACCTTTAAGTATTTTTTATACATTCGATTTTTGTAGCTAGAGATACCCTGATTTTTTAATTTCAAATATAAAATAAATGCATGTCCTTACAAAGATTCTATTGAGCAAATGTTTCACGTGAGCTGCATCTTTCTGGAAGGGGCATTTTGTTTGATTCGCAAATCACATTCCCATAAGACGCCCTATTTGTTTTAATTAACAACACAATGAGTATTACTTATCAATGTTGATGAAAATTCCTCGAAAAAGGAATTCAGTTCCTCACTGCACAATATAAGACTGAGGAAATTTCACTACTTTGAAAGTTTTTAAAATATGTTAATAAATTTTTTCCTCGGATATTATCTTCTATTTTCATGAGGAAGTACCTACATTAACAATAATGAAGTGATAGCAGTTTTCTCAGAAAATAGCCCAAAAACATATATCATTCACAAGAAATCATGTTTTGACCAACCACTTCTTTCAAGCTATCAAGGATTGCTTCCTGGCTATCGAATACTTCACTGCCGCAGGAAGAATTAGGTTTCAGAAACGATTTAAACACCAAAGATTGACATAGGAGTAGCCTTGTAGCGGTCAACAGAGAAAAATTCTCCAAAAAGTCTCGTTTCATTTTTCTTGTTTCTTGACATCTTTCTAAAGGGCTTTGGTTCTCAGCTCTTTCCAAGTATTTTGCAGAGAGTTGATATTTAGAAGCCAAACTTCAAAATATTTTACCTTTTATGTACTTATTATCATTTCCTTAATGTTCAATTAACCTAATTGACCCCAGCCAATTTTCCATTGCCTCGAGGGCTTCAATGTGTTCATATTCATCTGTGGTAGTAACTATCAGTGTCGCAGCTGAAATAATGCCGTGGGAGTTGAAAATATTGGATAAATCATCTACGTTTTTACACATTTTGGTGTTGCCAGTGACTGAACAGGCATTAATCCACAAGAAATAAGAGTGCTTATGGATGATACTTCTGTAGAATGACGTAGTAAATGTGGTGAACTGGCCTTCAATTTGGAGAAGACGGGGGGTTAGCAGGGGGAGTTACTGCTTTTTTAAACTCTGGGCAAGTCTGACTTTCCTGCATAAAAATCTAAGATAAATCAGTTGATATTTTTATTGACTTACGCATCAGAACACAGTTTGAACCCTGGTCAGTCACATATGTCTTCACGGTAAACGCTGGTTTAGAAAGTATTTCAAGAGTAGTTTTGAATAACTTTTGAAAACATTTGTATTTTACAGACTGGCAGGAGAAATAAATACCCTATAGGCTTCCTTAAGTTATAAAACAATCCCTTTATCATTAGCAGTAGAGCTGGACTTGTTATGTTACTGCTTCTGAAGAAACCCAAGTCCTCTAAGCCACAGACATAATCTACACTATTATTGTACGACAAATGCCTCACAGCTGCTATTTTGTCTATGCTCCAACTAACCAACCTTTGGTCCTATTTCAAGTTCTTTTCCTTCTCTTTAAAAAGCATAAACACTCTTAGATCCAGGCCACTTTTGGTATTTATTCCCTAGAATTACTGTTGCTACATATAAACAGAGGATAGATTAAAATGTTCGGAAAAAATGTGTAACCTTAAGGCACAGTCTAAACTAATAAAAGAAATAAGATCAGGTTTAACTTTATGGAATTCCATTTTATAACAATAAACAAGCACCTGATGATGATGCACATGCATTGAAATCCGTTTGTGCATAATTTTATTGACCAAAATTGTGGATTGTAAAAGTTTTATTTATCGTTATACACAGTCTATACTATTTGTTTAGACTGTGCTTAAGGACTGCAATACAGGCGACTCAGTGAAAAACATTTGGTATCACTTATGAGATCCATGAACTTATGAGATCCATGACCACGAAATGTATTCCCTATTAATATCCAGGCAAAAGGTTTAAAACAGTTTTTGGCTATATCTTGCATTTTTAATTACCCTGACCATCTTCTACCTACCCCCAGTACATCTCAATCTACTCTTAATTCGAAGAACTGTTATGTTATTCCTTTAACAAGAAATCTAATCTATTACTCACTTTAGTGAGTTCTTAATTTCCTCGTTTCGAACTATAGACACAAATAAAAATTACTCACTCATTGGGTGATCCTGTTGTAACTGTATATCAGAGCAAAATGTGCCATGATTGGCAGAAACTAAGTGAAAAGAAACATGTTAGTAACGCTAAAAAAAGCTATCGAAGGATACTTTCTTTATATATAAGAGGAGATTGGTATCTAGAGTTTTTCCTCGGGAAGACTGTCTTTCTGGCAGCGTTGAAAGCTTACTAGAGACGGATTATTGGGTGTATCAAATATTATGAGGACAGCGGTTAGCACCAATCTCTTTTTATCAACTGGCTGTCTTCAAAATGCCCCGAACAGAGTAAATAATTTTGTGCACAAGTAAGCGGCATTTTCCCCGTTTCAGTATTTTGTACGGCAAAGCTTAATCCATCGTATGCACCTGTAATGATCATAATAAATTGTATTATCGTGTTGAAATGAAAGAGTCAAGAGAGCGCTCACGTTTTGTGAGCTTCAAAAATATCAATAGCACCGACCAACCTGTAATGATACTTAGGGAATCGGAAAAAATGACACTCCTGAATTCCATTACCGATTTCTGCTGCAGTATTATTTAATACAAATTAAATGTGAAAACACTGTACGCAGTCGCAGCACTCAGCACACAGTCTCAATCAAAGCCGGTATGACATCCAAAGTACGGTATTGTATCGCGAGATTGAAATACAGGATGAGTTTGACCGGTTGTTTCTAGTACTCTTGAACTGCGTTTTATTCTCACTGTTTCCTTTTAACGCAATTAAATCCTAAAAGGGGAGACAATATAAAATATTATCTACAAAAGGAATAATACCTTTACATCACGAAGACGAAAATAGGTTCTAGTTCCAGTGCGCGCAAGTGTATGTACTCACCCCACATTACGGTAGTTATACACGTTCGCCGCTTGGGGCGCTACTAACAGCTAGTTGCAAGAATTGTGTCCGTCTTGTCGCGACTGTATAGACTGTGGTAATATCTTCAAAAGCATAATTTGCGCCTCGACACTTTCAAATGTTTTTTAACTTGGGGGGGGGGGGGGGTTGGAGCGGAGGGAGAGGGGAAGCAAACTCATTAGCGCATGCGCAGAAGCTTATATTGGGCATAGATTTGGTGAGATTTGGCAACGTGTAAAATTCCACTCGGAATTTCATACGAATGGAAACCGAGTCTACGAATGGAATCAGAATGAGTTATAGTACAATCGCAAATCAGGATAAGTTGCGGATTCCATTCGTAACGTCTTCGGAATCACGATTCCATTCCGAACGGAATCACCAAAGTTACACAATCGGCCCCCTGTCATCGTTTATAGTGGTTTCATTTCTCAACGTTTCCTCATAAAGACTTGTGCTGAGGCTTGATCAAAGATCCGATAATGTGTCTTCGCGGTCGGAATGAGTGGATTGTACGTTCTCTTGGTTACTGCATTATATCTGTACTACGTCGGGGCATAAAGGAGTGTGCACATACGATAGGTTTTTAAATGTTGTCACAGCATATGCAAATTCAACGGCCGTGTCCTCCCACGAGGAGTATTTATAGAGAGCAGTTTATTTTATCGCAAGTTCATTAGTGTACTCAAGAGTGAGATATTCATTTCATTCATTCAAGTATTTTACCAGCTGATTGGTAGGTTCTTGGACAGTCCCCATTCTGTATCCCCTCCTAATAGAAATTGTCTCGCTTTCCCTCCAAAGGATGACCCGTTGTTAGATCCCTCTTCAATTCTTCATATCTTCTACCTCCTCTTATTTCGTCCAGAATTCCTATCCTCCTCCTTCCTCTTCCACGCTTCCCCAGTGTTCTCCCCTCTATCACTCTCTTCAACATGCCCTCTCCTCTCAAAACCTCCTCCATCCATCTCTTCTGCCTTCTCCGAACCTCTGCCACAAGCTTCCTCTCCTCTCCGACCATATCCAATACCTCCTCGTTCGTCTTTCTCGCCAGCCAGCTAACCTTCTCCATCCTTTTCCAAACCCACATCTCAAACGCCTCAAGTCTACGCACATCCTCCCTTCGCAATGATCAAGTCTCCGACCCTTATAGCGCCACGCTCCATATTAAAGTTTTCACCAGCCTCTTCTTTACGTCTCTTCTCAGACCCCCCCTCATTAATTCCCTTCTCTTCGAAAATGCTTCTTTAGCTTGCGCAATTCTGCATCTGATGTCCTTACCACTAAACCCATTCTCCTCCAAAATACTACCCAGATACGTAAACTGCAACACGCCGAAAATAGATCGTCATCGAAGTCCCGATACGTACAAAGGAGAAGCCTGTTGTGGAAGTAGAAAGAAGGAGTGATTAATTTATCCTTTCTGCTGGAAAGAAATCTGGCTAAATGAGCATTTGATATAGAAAATCAGCTTGAAACTCCTGATGGAAGATTGTGGTCAATATGTTAGGGGACCAAAAGAGAAAGTAATTTCTTAACGTGAGAAAAAATTCCCTTTAACCACTTGCTTTGCAGTGCTAAAAGACTACTTAATTTCCATGTATATTATT
This sequence comes from Pyrrhosoma nymphula, assembly GCA_963573305.1. NCBI lineage: Eukaryota > Metazoa > Arthropoda > Insecta > Odonata > Coenagrionidae > Pyrrhosoma > Pyrrhosoma nymphula. Next base: position 129,243,429 of record OY754337.1, on the reverse strand, counting down.
ATTTGAGATAACATTTTGTTCGCAACGATAGTATCTTTGCAATTATTATTTTCTGACATCCAAGGCATTTTCTCTTCCCAAAGCTACAGAAAGTTATGGCTGAGTTAGAGCAGATGCGAAGTGAAAGGACGTTTAAACTAGTTCGAGAGGGTAGAGGTTTTTCAGCTTAATAAGTGTGAAATATATCTCATGAATTTGCATTGTAAATTCATGAAATGCAAATGTTTGGCTTCGGGCGGCTTATGCCGTGGCCCACGAGAATACACGTCACCTGGCGATAGGTGAACGCAGGGGAACGCAAACCTGAGGAAGGAATTAAAAGTCGAGTAGATGATATTTCTCAGCTTCTCTATGCAGGGTGTTGCATAAAAACACCGACAATGGAGGTGAGGTAGTACATTGAAATGTGTTGATCATTTTTTAACAGGGTACCAATGTCCGAAAATGATTCGTTTCCACACTATGAGTAGCTACGTAGAATGGTGCGGAACATGTCTTTCAGGAAACCTCTCTTGCGTTCAAACGCTGTGTTGCTCTCCCATTAGTCAGTTTCACCAAAGATGTAAGAAGCATGTCGGTCATTTCAATGTTTGTAAACTCGTGCATCGTCTTTCACAATCACAACAAAGCTGCGCATCGGAATGATGCGCAGCTTTGATCACAAATGATGCGCATCGGAATGCGCACACTGTCGACCCGTCATTCTTTCACGTACCACGGGTTCCGTACCTGCGAGGTGTTGTATAGTAATGAGTAAGCTGAGGACATTGCCTAAAATGCCTATTTTTTCTTTTACTCAGGAAACCAATTTTATGAAGTTATAAGTTCATTTAGGATCATTTATGGCGAAATTAAAGCGATTTGTTACTGCCTAAAAATGCCTATTTTACCTATTTATGCCTTTTTCTGCTAATATCGCCTATTTAAGGTCCTAAAAAAGCAATATTCTTCTCAAAGTCACCAAACATGTCCTTAGTGCAGAGCTAGTCTGTTATTTCAGTTTCTTTTTTTTATCTATCAAGGTTGAAATAATTTCATTAAACATGCATGAAGAACAATCCAAATTATTATTATATAAAGAGTAGAAAAACAACTATGATCATTTTACATGATGCGTACATACGATGGTTTCAATTGCCAAAAACTTGTTCGTGAAGGTACAACTCAGTATTGCTAAGTTTAAAGAGATTCTGCCCGAAGTTGATCTGCCTTCACAGCCAGTATTGATATTATGGGGAACATGGCTAAATACTGCATTATACTCTGCAGATAAAATTATTGAAATACGTGAGGTATGTGACAGGAATAATGTGCACCTCTGATACATCAGTTGGAACGTCTTTTTCACCCACTTAAAGGTACACTATTGTAACCGATTTCGCTCATTTTTTATACTACATGTCAATTCTGTCTATAAGAAAATTAAGCCATCATGGCACATGATTAGGTTTTCTATAGGCAACAGAATAATTGGATGTAGATGAAAGAAACTGCATTCTCGAATCCAAAGCTGCAGAGTTGAATCTCGATGTCGACGCAGATCCTACGTTTATCAGATGCAATTTTGGTTAACTACCATCAATGATATCATCACTGGAGGAAAAAGAACTACTTCTTGTGGCAGCTGTGGAAAAAATTCGAAAGGTGGAAAGTGAACTTATTAATATACCAACTGATGTTGGAGAAGCCTTGATTTGAAAATTCAAGAAAGTTATGCAAAGGAACCCTGGTTGGGAAGATGTCCAGAAAATTGCAGACATTTTATCATGGACTTTGGTTGCTCCAGGACCAAAGATGACAGCAGAAGAACTTGCGCCATTTAAGTATTGCCCTATCACCTCGTGTGAGGTTGAGAGGTCATTTTCATACTATAGGAATATCCCGACTGACTCTCGGCATCAGTTTACAGGAAAAGATTTAGAGTAATACATTGTTGTAAAATGTAATGCAACTTGAAATAAGTAAACCTTTTGTATTTTATGTTTCTTCAATTTATACGGTAATTTTATTTGGAGTTTTATCCTCTTTCCTCTCCATCAGTGTTGCCGAAAAGTGTATTTCAGCCCAAGCTTTAAATTTCAGATGCTTCTTTGTGGCAATAAGCCGCATTATGCTTCTAGCCGGCCACGGTGGTGGCGGGGTAAAGTCTTCGCCTGCTAATCTTGGGGTTACGGGTTCGAGTCCCGCCTGAGTGGGTATTTTACCACCCAAGGCGTAGATGTATGTCAAGTTCTGTTTGTCTGGTCCCTGGAAAACCTGATTACAGGCTTAGCCTTTTGGGATTCCAGGACAGACAGAATTTTCCGAAATGCAAAAAGTATTTTAAGCGCCTATTTTAAGTGCCTATTTTGAAATTTTTAGTGCCTATTTAGGCTGCCTATTTCTTCATTTTTAGTGCCCAAATGTCCTCAGCTTAGTAATGAGTCTTCGTTGATGATGCGTTTTCACACTATGACTAGTTAATGATGTCTCAAGATCTGTGTTAGTTCGAAGGATTTGAAGACTCATTACTTTGCAACACCTCGCAGATACGGAACCCGTGATAATACCCGTGCATTCAAACGGAACACTTAGCTACTCATATTGTGAAAACGCATCATTCCCGGACATTGATACCTTGTTAAAAAATGATCAACACATTTCAATGTACTACCTCACCTCCGCTGTCGGTGTTTTTTTGCAACACCCTGTATAATTTTCAATACTCATGATTAACACAGCATAGTATTGATATTAGTAACATCTAAGAAGTGAAGCCTGCTCAATCCTGAGGAGGAATTATAAGTCGAGTAGATAATATTTCTCAGCTTCTCTATATTTAGTAAAATCGCTGGCGGGAAGTAAAGCAAAGGAGTGTATATGAAATAACTTATCAGCAATTGAACTCTTTGTAAATGAGTTCTAAATAGGTACGCAATAAGAAGATAAGTGGAGATAGTCCTTGCATGTGTCTGTTATTACAATTAATTGCTTCGTGTCTTAGCGACCAATACTACAGTGTCATGTCTTAGTGCCCAATACAAAATGCTGTCAAACTATAATACTCATCTAATTATTCATAAATATATGATAGACATTGTTGTTATGTTAGATGGTGCACATGTTAAAATAAGAATTCCTGCTAAATTTTCTTTTTATATAATTTGGAATAACGTCTCTTGCATATTATTGTTTTATATTTATCAAATTGTTTTGGCTATTCATTCTCCGCTGTACCTATTCAGTTCGGTTAAGAATGTTCTCCATTGTAAAACCACCGAGACCATTGAATGTGCGTATGGAATAATAATAATAATAATTTATGTGTGATTGTGATGTGATGTGTGTGTGATTTTAGAACGGAGAAAAATATTGGCAGTATCTTATACGCAAATTCAAAGCAGGCTGTCTCTCGGAAGACGCTCAGCATATTGTACTAACACCATCTCGCTGTCGTTGAAACGATCAAAATCAAAATTAAATGGAAATAGATGCTGGCCTGGAAGATTTAAGATGCCAATTTTTCCGCGAACACTAATATAGTACGTATTTGCAGTATAAATAGTTAGTGAAATTAATACTTTCACTAGCTAGACTACACTTGGTACTATAGTGTTGTATAATATTTTATTATTATTACCTATACATTTTCCAAAAGAAAATAGTGTACCAAATGAATGAAATTCCCCTATAAATCAGTAAGTGCCAGTAGTGTCAGAAAACTGTCAAGGATAACACTTCCGTAAACAAGTTGGACATCGTGAACTAGTAAGCAATTAGCATCGCCGCCATTTTACGCCACGTTTCGTTTTGTGGCGCTCGGATCACGCCGCTGGCTTGCGCAACGCTCTTGCGCTTCTTGGACGTCTTTTCTCTCTCCGACCCCAATGGCAATTCGTTAAAAGAAGCTGCGCTCATGTCACTTTTTGTTTGCTCATTGTTCCGGACAAAGCGAAGGACGCGAAATGTGGAATGTAAATTCAAGAAACACAGAGAACATGCGATGTTAGTTAGATATATTCAATGAGTCTCTCTGGAAGTCACCGTTCATTCATTGCAGTTGTGTTTCAGGTTGGACGCGAACCTTCATGGTGAACCTTTTCCGTGATTATTTATTTGTTGACTTTAATGTTTTTCGTGCTTTTAATGAGATCGTGAAATCATGTAAGAACATTTTGAAAACATTTAAGACGGTGAAATAATCCAAAATTGTTGTATCCAAGTTTGTTACCGACAAAATATTTTCGTTGAGCTTGAGGAAGTCGTTGGTCTCGGATACGTTTGGGTGGTGATGGGTCCGTCCCTGCTACCTGAGTCCCTAACACCTAAAAAATAGGTCAGTTATGGCCGCTAGCTGTATGAAAAGAATGTTCTCTCACGAAGATAATCTAGGATCTTTAATAACCCCAGGCTTTCAAAGTTATTGTTATCATGATATAATTGCAAACTTTCGTCCTTACGATATATTTAATTCGCAGATTGCTCTTAATGCAAGAGTTATATAACTAGCAAGGAGCAAGAATGATATATTTTGTTATTTATATCCAATTCTAAGTGACTTATTATAATGAGCACCAAGAAATGTATTTCTGGCACACTATTCTTCTTGATAATTCCAGAACTAAACAAAAGTGTTATTAATTCCAAATCCTCTCATTTGATAAGTGACACCAAATTGTCTTGCCCGTAAATCCTGTGTAAGCGTGATGTGTCCATTATTTAAGAAAATTTTGGGCGAAGAATTTTGCTAAATTTATGAATACCTCTAAATTGAAGAGAAAGGCAGTTAATTGAAACCATTGTGACAGTACGCGTTGATTGTGTTCATGGAAGTTATTAAAAGCGAGAATTGTGTCCGTAACTAAAGTCATGTTTGTTGGTGGGGCAACGGCTCTATTGAATACAAGAAGACGGTCGTTTCTGTCCTCTCGTCCATTCCAGAGCAACTCGTTCAGGAGAATAAGTGAGTCTCGGCAGAGCGACAACATTGTCTCCATTAATCATTTTGCGCGGTGTCAATCCGTTTGAAGAGGAGGAGGCGTATGAATGCAAGGAGGCACACAAAAGCGAGCTTCTCCTTTCCTCCTCCCTTTCCTCTCCTCTCACGGTCCAACGCCCGAGTCGTCCCACTTAACGTCGTTTTCATAATTTACTCTTCTTCGCCTCCTCGCTTCCTCCTTTTAGCGAGAGCGTTATCTTATCTCTCTCCCCTCCATCATCGTCAGGGGCAGCAACCCTTCTCTCTTTTTCTTCCCAGAGTGCACCTCCCTCATTAATCGCCCATTTATGACCCCTCCACCGACCCCCAGCCACGCCCCCCTACTCCTATGAGAAGATGGAGCGAAGAAAAGTAATTCGACGAATGACTCCATCTCACGGCAACTCTCTCCTTCTCTCTCTCTCGACATCTCCTTTCTTCTCCTCGTGGGGTCTCCATCTCCTTCCCCTGCTCTTTTTCTTAAGGAGTCAGATGGAAGAGGGGACTTGGGGTCTCAATATAAAATATAGTTTATGCGCTAAAATATATTTGCACTATATATATATATATATATATATATATATATATATATACAAACAGGTGATGAAAGAAAGAGGATAGGAAACACATAAAATGTGATAACACAATGGTGATGTGAAGATGGAATGATGGCCGATTCCAAGTGAAAAAAATGTCGACTAGACCGGGAATTGAACCACGGACCTTCCAGATTTCGCGCCGGATGCTCTGACCACTAAGCTATCTAGTCTACTAAAGAAACACTGGAATCGGCGGGGAGTTTATATGAATCAAATACCTCCAAGAATAGCCCGTAAATGTCGCCGAGAGATGGCGCAAGGCAATTTCACTCACCGGCAGAGAAGACATTACGTACACAGATGAGGAAAGCAAAGTTTGAATCAGGCACACAGACAGTGGTAAAGATACAGAACAGGCGTTTCGGGGCACGCAGAGCACAAGAAGTAGAAATGAGCCATTCCGGCCATACAATCATTCATTCATTCACTATATATATATATATATATATATAAATAGACTATGCCACAGGTGGGGCGGAATTAAATATAAACACATAAAAAAAGAACACTCACAATATTAGTTGATATTTCGGTTGCTAGAACCTTTCTCAAAGGAAGACGGATACAGAATCTGATTCTGTATCCGTCTTCCTTTGAGAAAGGTTCTAGCAACCGAAATATCAACTAATATTGTGAGTGTTCTTTTTTTATGTGTTTATATTTAATTCCGCCCCACCTGTGGCATAGTCTATTTACATTATCGCGTGTGTGATTTTCCACGAACTCGTATATATATATATATATATATATATATATATATATATATATATATATATATATATATATATATATATATATATATATATATAGATAGATAAACTTTGCCACAAGTAGGGCGGAATTAAACATAGACACAAAAGAAGGAACACTCACACAATAATTTCTGATATTTCGGACGCTGGACGCGACCTTTCTCACAGATGGAAGGATACAAAATGATGGAAAGGCAGGGGACAAGGGGTAGAGTGAGGTAGGAGGAGAGGGAGGAGAGAGGGGTAAGAAAGGGGAGAAGAGGGGAAGGGCAGGAGGGGGTCAGAGGAGGAGAGAGGGTTGAGAAGGGGGAGAAGAGGGGAAGAGGCGGGAGGGGGTCGGAGAAGGAGGAAGGGATGTGGGAGGGAGGAAAGGGGAGGGGCGGGAGGGGATAAAAGGAGGAGAAAGGGGAGAAGAGGAGAAGGGGCGGAAGGGGTCAGTGAGCCCGATTTAATCCGGGGGGATTGTAGGCCGAATAAAGCCAGATACACGCCATTTCTAAGGTCCGTAATTGAAGGGGAGAGGCAGAGGGAGGGAGGGAAGCCATTATGCCTACTCGGAAGCATTTATCAAAAATGAGGTTGTGGGAGGAAGCATGGATCGGGACGGGGAAGGAGGCATTGGGCGAGGACGCCTTGCAACTGGCACTGTGGTCGGTTAGCTAACACTGAGGGCGTTAGTAGCCGGTCCAATGTAATAGGAATCGCACAGGTTGCACAGCAGGATGTAGACATGGTTCTGGGAAGTGCACGACCGTGAGGGGACGGAAGGAAGTGGGTGGGAGAGGAATTTATTCATGCCACTGGAAGGGATATAGGCTAAGGATGAAAGGTCTCCCAATTCGGTTCCCAACTTGGAACCTTTTTAAGGTGAACTTTGATGAATGTGACCACATTTTAATGGAAAAACTCCCATGTTTCCAATGATATCAAAATATATTAACCCCTTGCCGAACTACTGTTCGAGCAATTTACCTTCAAATGTAAAGCTGTTTTACATCTCTGGGATAGATCACGACTGTGCGATCCAGAGAGGGATAGAATATTTTTTTTAATAGGGCTTAATTACACCTTGATTTCGTCAAAAAAACTAACGGTGTGCAGTTTGTTTTTTCAACTATTTATAAACAATTAATAAACTACTCACCGCAGTAATTTTTACAAAATCGCAAAAAACCTGTCGTGAAGACTTTTTCACCGTACGGAGTGGCGTGAAGAAATGAGTCAAGTTAGAGACTTCTATGGATGTATTTACATATTTATTTTATGAGAATTTTTGTCATGTTGTGGCATTTTCCCCCCCCCCGTTTTTTTGGGCAATTCTCCTCTTTGGACAGTTTCCCCTCTGCGGACTGTTTATCCTCTGCGGACTTAGCCGAAGGACTTGCCCGAACGACATGCGCGCTAACGACATGTGCGCCAACGACGGCCAAAATGCCTACGACTACAAAATGCAGCGACTACTGCCAGCGACTTCTGCCACGACTTCTACCACACCTTTCGCCGCACCATTCGCCGCACCGTTCGCCGCACCGTTCCCTCACCAGGTCCTGCACCGTTTTTATAGCCAGTAAAGTGAGGAAGGATACCAAAAATGTGGTCATCCTGACCAAGGCACAAAGGCTGTGATCCTGTATTCTGCGGCCGACGCCAGAAAACAGTTCCTGGCGCTCCAATTAAAAACTGCCACCCTATCTATCACCCATCCCATTATTTCCTCCCCTCCAAGGCTACCAATCGCCAACCTCCTGACCTTACCCATTCCACCTTCGTCCTTGTCGACAGACCCCCTCCTCAGCTGACTCATGTCTAAGCTCGCTCTCTATTGCTTCCGAGACGCCGACCGGGTAACACCGTTGTGTGAGCCTGCTGACTAAGTCACTTTTTTGTACTTGAGAGAGAAGTTCAACCTCTCGTACTTGTTAAACTTTAACTATTTTCCGACTGGAAACTTTCATTACGGTCGCCTGGCACTCGACCTATGGGTAAATTCTTGTAATTGGTTTGGTTTTATTTGTGATTTGTAAAATATATTGATAAGTTAAGTTTATGATTGATAATACTCGTGTTTTCCTCATTTTTCTCACCCGAGCTTGGAAAGAGTTTGTGTTTTCAAGAGCGTTATCGGCGAGAAAATCTGCTCCTTCTCCCGATAGCGCTACAATGTATAACTATATTTCTCCACGATTAATATTAAAAGATTTACTTCAAACTTCTTACAGACGCTGAAATGAAAAAAAAATATTCAAAAATATGGTGTCCATTATTACTATTATAGGGAAATATCTCGCTCAAACTACCTTAAAGGGAAGGGGAGTCCCTTGGCCGGAACCCTTGCAGGGAAGGGGCTGCAGTCGGCGGGTGGGGAGAGCTTTGAGGAGACGATATAGGCGTCGGGGAAGGAAGGATCTGTTCCCGTTTAGGAACAGCGTCAACACCACCGATATGAGTCCTTCTGGGGCACCGCATGCAAACAGTCGCGACCTTCCACCTCTTTATATCTGATCGTCTCTTTTTTTACCTCTTTCCCATTTCACTTTCCTTCTCCTTCGTCAGTTCCCCCCCTTCCCCTCCACGCAATTTATTCCACCGAAGCAATTTAATGAGAGAGCGTGACGGCGGAATAAGTGACGCTTTTAAAATATTCTTTCACGTTTCACCGATTTAGTTTCCTTCAGCATTAGAGATGATTAAGAAAAACACTCTAAGCACTTCATATTGTCGACGTAAGTGTTGATTTGGCGCCGCGACCCCGCCTGTTGCATTCAAAAGTTCCGAAGACCAAAAAGCAGTCAGGAGAACAGTGCTCAGGCAAAATAGAAACTGGGAGAGAGTGCTACAGTGTAAATGAAAATCAAACATCCAATACAATGCTAAAGACACATCTAGTGGTTAATATTACAAATACTGTTAATTTATGAATACTACGAGATGCTACTTCATGCAGAGAACAAAATAAAATAATGCCGGACATATCAAGCGGCGAGAAGTATAAGTAATGATGCTATGTCATTTAACACAAGTGAAAATTCTACTCTACTTGTTGAGGGTGGGAGTTTCAAATGATTGGTCTATATCGTATATATTATGACCCCTTATTGTACGTGGGAAAAATGACATTTTAAATCTATCGGTTCTGCAGTCAATTTCCTTTATCTTATTCCTGTGATCACTTCTACCGTAGTACGTTGGCTCTAGCAATATATGTTGAACGAGCGGAAGATACCCGTTGAAATTCAACGGGTGTGAAAAACATTAAACTTATTTTTTTATAATAAAACCACAAAGCCCGAAGAAAAACAGTATGCGTGGTCATTTGAGGAGTTCGTAACCTATCTTGTATGTTGTGTTCGTTGTAGTAGACACACTGACAGTTTCCCAGGTTCACGGAGAGATGAGTGACTATTGGTTCACTTTCATGAACGGGAAACCCAAAAATCGGCCTCGCAGACTCATTACTACTCAAATAGCAACGGTTGATAGATGGTCACCTCGTCCCTCCGGTCCTCTTGAGCCGTCTTCTGAGTGATTAACAGCTTGATCGCTTCCCTTGTGTACGTACATATATTTGCATTCCATGACTTAATTCAGTTGCACTATTCAACGTTGATATGTGCGTTGATTATCTTAATCAGGATTGGACAGTAGAGTACAATCCAGCGGTTGACAACGTCAAGAGGAGTAATGGCAGCGGAAGCCAGGTTTATTTGACCTATGAATCCTCAATCAATGCGACTGCGCCTTCGGAATAGCCATAATCATTGGTTTCCGTTGCTAAATGAAAAAAATCTATGGTGATTCTTAGTGCACTTGTCGATTTTCATGCACGGATGTCGTTAATTGCGCAGAATTTCCGTTCTTATTTCGGATAAGAAGCATGTAGTGATGTCATTATAATTTCCGCCATCTTAAAGCAGATTGAAGGTTTGAAACAGATGGGTCTGTATTTGAACCAGATTTAGAGCTGGTTACCCGTCTGTATGTTGGGTAAGGATGAAATTTGTGCAGATCTTAGCGTAACCCGAGAAACACCACGGGGAGAATCTCATGAGATCGCTGGTGGGCATGTTTTTGACCTTCCAAATCTAACCTTTGTCGTTTTTCTTTCAAGGGTTCATTTTCTCGCAAATAAGACATTCATTTTGTCTTAAAAGATTTTTTCGTAAGGTTACTCTTTTTTCTATTAGGCATGTTGATGGATATATTTTTAAGTCCAAGGAACGGAAACATAGCGGCAAGTGAGAGTCTAGAATAGGCAACTCGATGATTGAGTGAATGTACCTAAGTTAACTGCACATTAACACTTTTAAACGCATAAATAATTCGTGACGTTACTGATGTGGGAATTGGTCTAAAAACAGTTCGCGAATGTACTGAGAGGCAGACGGTTTCACTATGTGTAATACACCTGAGTACTAAACGATAATAAACAACGCCGTGTTTGTTGTAGCAACAGAGGCATTATTACCATTGATATTCGCTGCACGTATATATTCTTTTAAGTGTGTAGTCTATTAATTCCTTTATGTGTAACGTTTACTACGTAAGTGTTCTCCCATATATATGCCCCTTTGAGAGCTACTTTGAGAGTAGACGTTGAAGAGTATACTTGTTAAATATGCATTGAATTTAACGATTACCCCCCGAAGCAATCTATCATGGGGGCCTTGAGACTCCAGGATCTTCTTATACGGATTTTGTTTCTACGTACTATCATGGGCCTGCAGGAAAGCGTGATATTAAAATGCTAGAGGCGTGAATATTCTATGAAAATGAAATCTCTGGTTGTCAAGGAAATATGTTATTGTTGATTTCAGGGAAAATGTGAGATTTTTCAACTGAAAACATGAATTTCAGACAAATATGGAGCGTAGAAGAAAATCGATTGATAAAATTAGAAATTATATTGATTCAGCCATCCGATAAAAAAAATTCCAGCCCTATATCTTGAGTGAATGTACTTTTAAAAAGCAAAAAATGAAACCACTGCACCGAACACAATGCTTAGCATGGACCACCAGGGGGGACCTTCGGGGGCCTTTGGGGGCCCTTAGATCTTTTTAATATAGCTTATGATACAACCAGATATTTATTCTATCTACACGCCAAATTTCAGCTCAATCGGTCCAGTAGTTTTTGCGTGATGGAGCAACAGACAGAAAGAGACCATTACATTTTTATACATATTAGTAAGGATCACACCCTTAACCCTGAAAAAATAGGGTTTCGGTTAATTGAACCCTACAGTGTTTGTTGTCTACCAGTAACAAACATGTGTTCCAAATTTCATCAAAATCGGCCCTGTGGTTTAGGAGGAGATGTGGAACATACATACATACATACATACATACATACATACATACATACATTGACTTTTATATATATACGAGCGGAAGATACCCGTTGAACTTCAACGGGCGTGAAAAACATTAAACTTATTTTTTATAATAAAACCACAAAGCCCGAAGAAAAACAGTATGCGTGGTCATTTGAGGAGTTCGTAACCTATCTTGTATGTTGTGTTCGTTGTAGTAGACACACTGACAGTTTCCCAGGTTCACGGAGAGATGAGTGACTATTGGTTCACTTTCATGCACGGGAAACCCAAAAATCGGCCTCGCAGACTCATTACTACTTAAATAGCAACGGTTGAAAATGGTCACCTCGTCCCTTCGGTTCTCTTGAGCCGTCTTCTGAGTGATTAACATCTTGATCGCTTCCCTTGTGTACATACATATATTTGCATTCCATGACTTAATTCAGTTGCACTATTCAACGTTGATATGTGCGTTGATTATCTTAATCAGGATTGGACAGTAGAGTACAATCCAGCGGTTGACACGTCAGGAGGAGTAATGGCAGCAGAAGTCATGTTTATTTGACGTATGAATCCTCTATCAATGGGACTCCGCCTTCGGCATAGTCATAATCATTGGTTTCGGTTGCTAAATAAAGCATTTATGGTGATTCTTAGTGCACTTGTCGATTTTCATGCACAGATACCGTTAATTGCGCAGAACTTCCGTTCTTATTTCGGATAAGTAGCATGTAGTGACATCATTATAATTTCCGCCATCTTAAATCAGATTGAAGGTTTGAAACAGATGGGTCTGTATTTGAACCAGATTTAGAGCTGGTTACCCGTCTGTATGTTGGGTAAGGATGAAATTTGTGCGGATCTTAGCGTAACCCGAGAAACACCACGGGGAGAATCTCATGAGATCGCTGGTGGGCATGTTTTTGACCATCCAAATCTAACCTTTGTCGTTTTTCTTTCAAGGGTTCATTTTCTCGCAAATAAGACATTCCTTTTGCTTTAGAAGATTTATTGGAAAGGTTAATCTGTTTTTTATTAGGCATGTGGATTGATATATTTTTAAGTCCAAGGAGGGGAAACACAGCGGCGAGCGAGAGTCTTGAATTGTTAACTTGATGATTGAGTGAATGTACCTAAGTTAACTGCACTTTTACACTTTTAAACATATAAATAACTTGTGACGTTAATGATGTGGGGATTGGTCTAAAAACAGTTCGCAATGGTAATTAGAGGCAGACGGTTTCTCTACGTGTAATACATCTGAGTATTAAACGATAATAAACAACGCCGTGTTTGTTGTAGCAACAGAGGCGTTATTGCCATTGAAATTCGCTGCTTTTAAATATTCTTGCACATATAATTGTGTGTGTAATCAATTAATTTCCTTTATGTGTATTGTTTACTACGTAAGTGTTATCTCATATAGTACATGCGATGACCCTTTGAGAGCTACTTTGAGAAAGACGAAGAGTATACTTGTTGTAAATATGAATTGAATGTATCGATTAACCCCTGAAGCAATCTATCATGGGGCCCTTGGGACTCTGGGCCCTTCTTATACGGATTTGCATTCTACGTACTATCATGGGCCTGCAAGAAAACGTGATATTTCAATGCCCTTTGAAAATCAAATCTATGGTTGTCAAGGAAATATGTTATTGTTGATTTCAGATAAAAATGTGAGATTTTTCAGCTGAAAAGATGAATTTCAGGCAACTTCGGGGGGTAGAAGAAAATCGATTGATAAAATTAGAAACTTCCTTTATTCAGCCATCCGATAAGAAAAATCCCAGGCCTATATCTTGAGTGAAAGTACTTTTAAAAAGCAAAGAATGAAACCACTGCACCGAACTCAATGCTTAGCATGGACCACCAGGGGTGACCCTCGGGGGCTTTTGGGGGCCCTGAGGGCTTTTTGATATAGCATATCTTACAACCAGATATGTCTTCAATCTGCATGCCAAATTTCAGCTCAATCGGTCCAGTAGTTTTTGCGTGATGGAGCAACAGACAGAAAGAGACCATTACATTTTTATACATATTAGTAAGGATCACACCCCTAAACCCTGAAAAAATAGGGTTTCGGTTAATTGAACCCTACAGTGTTTGTTGTCTATCAGTGACAAACTCGTGTTCCAAATTTCATCAAAATCGGTCCTGTTGTTTAGGAGGAGATGTGGAACATACATACATACATACATACATACATACATTGACTTTTATATATATAAAGATAAAGATAAAGATGTCCGGCAAAAAACTGTCCGCTCCGAGTTTGCGCAAAAGATTTAACCTGTATTTCTCCCTTCGATCAGTTAGAGATTCCCACCCCAATTCCTTCAACAATTCGGTTAAAAAATGCTAAGTTTACCGTAACAGCTTTTTACAAACCTAGCTGCTCTCCCTTTTATTCGAGGTATGGTTTATCATCCCGTGCTTTTTCGTTCGCATGGTTTGTACTATATGATTGGTATTATAGTTATAGTAATAGACTCTCTCGCTTCTTCTAGACGGCCGGCGAGTATCGCGAGGAGTACGACCTGCGTCGCGGCGGCGAGTACTCGCGCTTCCACGGCTACACGTACGACGGCGTGTGGGCGATCGCCCTGGCCATCCAGCACGTTTCCCGACGCCTGCTGCACCGCACCAACCCCGTGGAGGTGAAGGCACCCGGCCAGCCCCCTAGGAGGCTACGCAGCGTCGCCGCGGACTTCCGCTATCGCGACGAGACGTGGGAGAAGCTGTTCCTGGAAGCCTTGAAGAACACCAGCTTCGAAGGAGTGACGGTGAGATGGCGTCTTTGTTCACCTCGCATAGTTCACCTTCACCTGTTTTTATGTTTGTTTGTTTGCCTGGATGGAATCTTGTAATCGAAATCTAACCCACTTCCCTACATTCAATCGAGCTGAAATTTGGCACGCTTACTTACTCTCAATGAAAAAACATGAATCAGGAATAATTGTACTTCGTTAATCTACTAAAATTAAATAATTTACATTTTAGATTTCTTAATCCTAACAATACGCAACCCGCACCACACTGTGTACTATCAGTCAGCCCTGTTGCAATTCATTGATGCTTAGCAACAGCAGTGTCATCATTGACTTCACATGTTTGCTTGCTGTTTGTTGTTTGTTTGTCTGGATGGAATCTTGCAATCGAAATCTAACCCACTTCCCTACATTCAATCGAGCTGAAATTTGGCACGCTTACTTACTCTCAATGAAAAAACATGAATCAGTCATTAAATTCACTTATCTTCACCAAGTTAATCTACTAAAATTAAATGGTTAGCATTTTAGATTTTTTAATCCTGGCATTGCGCAACCCGAATCATATTGACTACTTGCAGTCAGGGCTGTTGCAATTCATTGCAACCATCATTTATAGTGAGGAAAAATGCTAATAATTTAAACTTCAAATTACACTTGTTTATAAGCATAGTTTTTTAAAAGTTTTTAAAATATAGTTTATATACTAATGCAGCAAAGTTACCAAGGTTAACTGAGTGAGTCAAACAATGCTGCATATATGTATTCTTTGATAAAGACTTTGCAGCCTAATAGTCCTTCCCACCCGTGGGGAAGGCATGCGATTATACGCCCGAAATATGCTCTGAGAATTGTTCAATTAAAAAAAGATTTTCCAAATTAAATATAGAATATTACTTTAATATCATGGCTTGGGAATAGGTGAGCCTCTTTAGGGTCATGACCCTGGGCATGGCTGCCCCAGGTTCTCCCGACTTTAAATCCGCCACTGGACATACATCTTTTACACAATCAGTTGTCAATCAGAATGTGACGCAGTAATGGCTAACTGCTTACTCAAATTTTCGATAAAAGTGTCACACTCCAAAGACTAGTATTCAATTCAAATGTCAATTATTATGGAAAAGGGGCATGGGCATAATAAAATTGTAAGTACTCTCGCATAAAATGCCCAAACGGTATGTTGCGCTAATCAGGGTTCAATAACATCACAGCATTGGATACCTACATTGCAGCGTAATGAATATGTTCATGTTATCTTATTTCAAGATATGATAAAAGGGGATTTGCAATTAAAAGTCCTCACAGATGAACAGCTGCAGAGTAGTGATTAAAATTATTTAGTGAAGGGCATCAAAACAATATAATAATTATATAAACAATATAATGCTGAATAAATTACTTATAGTTGGTGCTCGACATTCGGTAGGTGCTTTTCTGGACAGTACAATTTCCCATTTTTTTGTTTTGGCCACGCAATATCCACTAGGAAGCCTGACCTCTCTCTCTCTCTCTCGGAAGGAAGTATGACAAAGGGTGCTTTTAATTAAGGTCACTGGAGTGGTAATCATGAGTCATTAAGTTTACATTTTAATTGACTCAATCATCACCAGAAAGGGCCCTCCTTTGTCTCCGAGTAGAATTGACGGCCTGCTTTTATGTACTTTAAAGTAGTTTGCAAAGGAATATCAGGCAGTCAGATAACAGCAGCCATTATAATAACCTTAAATCTGAAGTGAGGTGAGGAGAGAGGAAAAGGGCAGTTGGAAAATCTGAAATGTTTGCGTATAAGTAAGTATACCATAGACTCTTGATATCGGACACTGCCCTGGTGTTCACATCCACCATGGGCCAACTATTCGATCAGAAGACCATAGTTCAAAACTTTGAAACATCTGTGGTGCAGACAGCAGCATCAAATAATCTTTAAAAAGAAACTTGAAAGCACAGTGCTACTTCAAGGCAATAAATCATTACACTCAATGTACTGTAAAACAAAGGTGAAAAAGTGCACAAAGGTGAAACTGTGAACGTGCTTGATGTATTTTTGAGCTTCAAAGGAGACCACAGTGAATTTGTGGTATCTCGTGTGAAGACACTGTGGGTAATATGCTCAAATTTTGGCGGTTATTGTGCTATTTCCTCCTTTGGAAATACATCAACTGACTTGAGACCCAACGCTTCTCCATAAACTTTAGAAATGCTTCTGAATGTATTCTTTGGTGCAAGTGTAAATGTAATTGTTCAGATCTTTCAAATTTTTGTCATATAGTTATTTGTTTTAATTGAGAATAGACAATTATTTCATTCTACCACTATGACTTGAAATGTGATATTTTAACCCACTGAGACTAATATTTTTATACCCCCTTTCCCTTGAATTTATTAACCACTTTCAGGGTCCCCATGTATAGGTAATGACACCGTAATTTTAACTTGTAACTTTTATTGATTTCCTGGACTGGTGGTGGTCTGGTGGTCTGTATGTCCTTGCAATCTCGATAAGTCATTTTTGACTTCTAATCAGATTTCTCAGGGGTCTAACCACCAGACATAGACAGAAAAACACTTTTGATTTAAGTTTTTAACTTGTGACATTAAGTTCTATCAATGTGAAGCATTAACATCTGACGTGTGACCTGTTTTCTCTGATTGTAATCTGAAATATTTACTTTTGATAATGTTTCCTTTATCTGTCAATAACAAATTTTTATTAATATATTTTTTATGCACATAATACGATATTATAATATATATTGTACTCGTTTTTAGATTTATATGTAGTTGATAAGTAAATTTCATTAACTTTTTTATCAAATCTTTATTAAAACATTTACTTATATGGGAATCAATATGAAAACTCATGTATCAAAAAGTTCTTGTAGCTGAAGAATAATTACTCAAAATATTAAAGGTGGTCTGCCGACACCTATTTGTAATCTGGCAAAAGATGGATAGCAGTTGAGAGATTATTATCAGCTTTTTCAAGAAAACTTTTACCCAATAATCATTCAACCAATTATGTCATTAAACTCAGACCTGCCATCCTCCCACAAGCCTACCTGTTTCATTTATTGTCTCAACAACTCCCTTCAATTAATCTTTCTGCACAGTGAAATATAAAAATACTTATACATGGGTCTTTTTTCAGGGTCCAGTAAGGTTTTATGAAAATGAACGAAAGGCTGGTATACTCCTGAAGCAGTTTCAAGGTCAGTAATCAGCTCCCAACCCTCCCACGTTGAAGTGACATTTTTGTTTCCATTGGTTAATTTTACTTGGGTTGTTCCTTCCAAATTTATATTAAAGTCCCTCACCACCAAAATAGGGGGGCTTATGTTGAGTTCATGGAAAATATGAGGAGAACATCATATGTACAGTTGAGCACCCTTAATCCGGCACTGTCGGGACTCAAGCGTTGCCGGATTAGGGATTTTGCCAGACTACGGGCATTGTGGAAGTAATCAGTATACTTATGGAGTCCGCAATGTTTTTTATGAGGGAATTCGATAAATTATAACAAATTCAATGAAGTTTGAATAAAATCTGTATAATTTAACAAATAATTTTTTAAAAATAAGAAATAAACTGTTTCTAAATTCACAAACACAAAATCAGTCAACTGGTAGTATCACAAAACGGCAGAGTGAAAATAATCCGTGGAATATAAACATATTGCTGCACATCAAACAGTATAATGTTATTAGTTAATAAATAATATAAATGAATAACAATTTTTCATTGCTTCCAATGTTCCTTGCAATCCTTATGCCACTGTGTTTAATACGATATCAGCTGATTCAATGAGCTGTATATGCCGCGCCGTCAACGCTCGCTGCTACCGGTGCTTCCATCAGTGAGGCTATCCGTCGATACATCGCTAGTGATTGAGGAGGAAGCCTTGGAGGAAGATTCTTGTCCATCCTTGGGTACCTTCTTGAACATATCTACAATCTATCCAATCCTATAGAATAATTTAGCCTGCTCCTTTAACACTTGGTCTGAAATACTGAGCCTTTCACTTTGACGCAGTCGAAACCACTTCATATGTACATGATCTAAAACGGCACTATATCCTTCTTTCATGGTTTTTCTTATCGCCATCCCTTTCTTAGTGTCACTTTCACAGATAAACTTGACGATCTTCTCTTTCTCCTTGTTATCTATTTCTCCTTGTATTGTCATAGGTTGTTGAAGATCCAACGGAGTTCATATCACACGTACAGGCACTTCACTGATGCATTGAAAACAAGTTTTTTCAACACTTCCACAAATTCTGCAATAGTTAATGTTTTGTGCTTTAGCTTTGCTCCCTTGCTGCTGCTATAACTGCTTACGTTAGACATAATTATGGATATAACTATGCAGATGATGGATAGTTTTTACTTCGAGTTGCCGCTAAGTACAGTGGAAGCCCGGTATAGTGCTTACGGCTTATTGCGAGAATCCCGTTTTAGCTAGTGATTGTCTTTGTACCGCCAAAAGGCCTATGTTTTACATGTAAAATAAAGTGGATATAGCGAGGCCAAAAAGTTCCTTCCACGGTATACGCTCAGTATTACGACAGATATCTCTCGAGGGCGATGCACCACCTAGCAAAAATTAACTATTTTGTTTTGTATTATCTGTTAATTAAACTAAATATTCAAGATGTGAGCCATATCTGCAACACCTAAAGCCAGTTATGTCCAAACATTAGTGATTTACGCACTCCCATTTTACGTTCTTCTTTTGTTAGGCCCAGTCATCAGTGAGAGGGGAGTGGGCGGACGACAAGCAAGTTGAGAGTAGAAGAGGGAACATTCAGCAGAATGAGAGCGATCTGTCGGAGCAATTGAAAAACTCGAACCATTCCGTCAACTCGATGCGCCCAATCACACGGCAGCAGAGAGTTGTGATGTAGGCAAGGGGCGGAGTTTACTCGGTCGGAGGGGCGGAGTTTACTCGGTCGGAGGGGCGGAGTTTACTCGGTCGGAGGGGCGGAGTTTTCTCCGTCGGAGGGGCGGAGTTGTCTCATGTGGTTTGTGCGGCAGCATCATGTCCACGAAACGTAAATCTTTGGACCTTAAAACCAAAATTAAAATTATAGGCGAGTGCGAAAGTAACAAGCAGCCAAAAACATTTGCGGCATGGGGAACATCCTCAAATGGAATCTGCACTATTCAAGTGGTTTTGTCAGCAAAGGTCTGCAGGACTGCCCATAAACGTCCGATGTTAAAGGCGAAAGCTGTCTACACTTGCACGAAACATGATGTGCTAGCCAATCGACTGAGGTATTTTCTTTTCTAGTGTAAATAAATACTCGATGACACTAATTTGCGGTAGATAATTGAATTTGAATCATAGAAACTGCTAGGAATAGGTGACTATGCGAGAAATATCTTCGACCACTGGTACTTGCCGTATTTCAGTGAACCTTCAGGCCAATTTTCCCAACTGATGGACGTACTGGTTAACATTCGAAAACTCGACAAAGTTGATATTATCGTCATGACATATTCGCTAAATTATCCAAAAACTACAGTATACCTAATATTTTAATTCCGATTAGTTATGGTGTCTTTACAGCTTTCTTCAGCGATCGAAAAATAGAAGAACTGGAAGAAAAACACCGAAACTGGAGGAATTAATATTTTATGTAATGGAAAATGTCCTGTTTCTTTCTTAAAATTAGTTGATATTCCACAGTTTTGTGCCTGAAACGACTTTTTTTGCTGTTTACCTTCGTCAAATACCATGGAAACAAAAGAAAAACGGTAAATACGAACGACTCTGAGAATTAGGTGGCTTTATTCAACACTTTCGGATACAGCGAGCGCTCGATTTAGCGAGTGATTTCCGAGGGATTATAAGCACTCGTTTAATCGGGCTTCCACTGTATAAAGCAAACATGTAGGCACCATGTAAGAATGGTTCTGTCCATCTCCGAGATGCCACACACCTGCGTCTCAGCAACGACATAATATTTTGCTGAATAAAGACCTGCACACAATAATTAATATAGACAACAATGTATGCAAAAAATCTTCCAATGCTCGTTCTTTAATGGGAGAATTTTCGTTAAGAGTGGGTTACAGTTTCAGTAAATACGAAACAGTGATTCAGCAAAAAAGTTTTTGTTTTCCGCAAAGTACGCCTTGGAAATATTGCCAGATTACAGGTGTTCCCGGATTAGGGATTTCCAGATTAGGGGTGCTCAACTGTATTAGTCAACAAATCTCCATCATACCTTTGACTTATTGGTGAGCCACTAATTTTGTTTACTTGTGCGAGGATAATATTTTAGATTACAGCTGGCATTATGTGTTCCTATTACACTTTTAACTTCTCACAAGTTATGGAAAACATTCACCAAAAATACGTAATAGATACATTTTTCATTTCATGTATTAGGGTCACTCAATATACACACATACTAGTGGTGGAGTAAAGTGTTGTCGGAGCGAAACAGCGGCAGCCGTAACTGTTTAGGTCAAACAACAGTTTCAAAAAGATTTAATGCTCTCCCGGCGAATGTTTTGCGTGAATTCTTCTCAGGATTTCCAACTGGTTAAATTGGTAAAAAGTATCGGTATTTCGATGGATGACTCGTCCATTGTCTTCAGGGTAAATGTCATTGAATTAAACTAATTGCATGCTTATAATCTGTGTCCAACAATCAGGTGACTCCTGATTGGTCTGAGGGTGAAATTTGAAAATTGCAACTGTGGAAAGGAGTATTTGTTCTATTATTCCTAATTATTTTTAAAATGGCATTCCAATAGTTGCTGAGATGAAAACCTTTGTCACGATTCAAATTATTCTTTTTCAGCCTGATCTCAATGACTCCCTGTGCCAGTACATATGTATCCCAAAAACTGTTGGAACAGCAAATGATCTTGGCGCTATCCCATTTGATCCTGTGGTCAAGACTAATTCTGTGTTCAAAAACAGCAGTTTTTTTGGGCTGTCCAAGCTTGGGTTGGGAAGACAATGGATGTCAAAACATCGGTACTTTTTACCAATTTAACCCGGTATAAATCCCGAGAAGAATTTACATGGTCAAGGCGTGTTTCCAGGGGTTGCTCAAGAAGAAGCCTGAATCTCGGTTCATATTGTTTTCCTCCATGAGAATCTCAATCTTGACCAGGCGATCCCAAAATTTGGAGGAGAGGGCGATTATCCTGGTTTTGTCGAATCGAATTAGTTGGTCGAATTCATAGCCGTGTTCAGCGATCTGCAGTTGTTGGTTTTGGGCTGATTTTCCATTAATGTGTCAAACATATATGAAAAGTGTATTATTTTTCATTACTCTGAGGTAAAGAGGTCTACCATTACCTCTGATGTTTAAATGAATTCGAAAACTAGGCCCAAAACATTCAGCCATGATCGTTGTGAACATCAGGCTTTCAAACATTTCACATACACTCATTGCCCTCTTCATAGTCGCTTGGCACAGGCCTTGAGACATTTTCTCTAGTTCATTTTCAGAATTGCACACAATAGTTAATTTTAACTCATTCTGTTGCTGTTATTTTCTTTCCTGCAAGATTTCATTGTTATTCGAACATCTCTTCTTCTTGATGAAATTCATTATCTGCATATTCATAGTTCTTTTCAGTAAAAATGTGAAATGTATTTATACCTTGCATTGAAGTAACAAAACATACTGATGTCAGTTGATGTAATCTTACATTAAAAATATTCCTTTGTTACAGAATTTTATTGGGTTTTCTTTTTTATATTTGCTTCGTATGCTCCATCAATGACTAAAGATGAAAAGGAATAGGGGAAAGAACTAAGTTTTTCCCAAAAAAATTATTATAGACACAGTACTGCTAGCCTTATGTATTACTTTTTATCATATAGATCCATAAATGCATTGATGTGCACATCAATTGGTATCAAAGTCACACAATACATTTCTTGATACTTGAAAACTTGATTATTGGGCTGATGAAGAGTATTTAGTCATCGATTATGGAATGACGATACATGATTTCTTTGCTTTTTTCTGAAGGGGGGCATGAAGTAAAGGTTGGAGAATACGACGGAGCAACGGGTCGTCTGGAATTGGGTCCCCAGCCCGATCAGCGAGACATAGAAAGGGACAGCAGACTGGAGGACGTAGACGAGGTCGGAGTTCCTCCTGGGGATTGGGAGGACATGGAGGTGGATGTTGTGCATCCCGTTCGGTGGAAGAGCGGGGGCCCACCAAAAGACCGAACCCTTACCCTCACGGAGCAAGGAAGGGTCCACTTGCCGATATTCGCCTGCCTGGCAACAGCATCTGCGCTGGGCATTCTCATGGCCGTGTGCTTCCTCGTCATCAACATCAAGTACAGACATCAGCGGTATGTGCGCAACATATTCAACACCAGTCTTTATTTATCCAATAGCTATTCTCAGTACAAGCAAAATGTATAAATAATAATAAGGAAATCATATTTACATAGTTAATTATTTATTTATATATATAAAGCTACAAAACTGACTCACTCACTCACTCATTGACACGAATTCCTGGGAATTTCTAATCGAGCTAAAAGGTTGAAAATTTTAAGAAAGGTTTGGAATTTGGAGTCGAGTCAGGAAAAAATCGAAAATCCCAATATTTTTCATTGGTTTCGAGTCCAGATAGGATTTTGTTTTTTCATGGGTTTAAATGGGAAAAACGAATAAATTCCGTGTAGAGTAATTTTCTTTCATTCATTAAAATATGAAATAATTGAGATAAAAGTTTCATTCTTTGATTGAAATAAGGCCAAAACTTCAAATCATTTAATTCTTGCAACCGATTTTTCTCTATCGATCGATAAAGTGAAATATTTGAAGTTTAAACGCAAAATTCATGCAAATTTCGATCTTTTTTCATTTTCGTTGCAAGGCAATTTCTCCATTGTTTCCGAGGCTTGCAGTACCTTATACTGGATATAAATCATGCATTAGTGCGTATTTCAATAGCTTTTAACGATAATATGCCTTTGACCTACGCGATTTACAATGATTTATGATGATACATATATATATAAACAGTAATTTTTAACATTGTATTCTTGCAAAATATGAACGAAAGGAATAGAATTATTAATCAAAAATATATTCATAAATGACATAGTATTACACTCTCACATCTATAACCCGTAGCAATGTACTGATATTATATTAAAATCAAGGAAAAAGTAACAAGCTCTCTCATTAAAAGGATGTTTAGAAAATTTATTAGTTGGAGGCCATGAATTGATTAACACCTGCTAATATATTCCATTTGTCTGGGATTCCCTCTCTCTGTGTTTCCGGTTAACTTAAATCCTTGCACCTCCTTTCTGAAATATACCTGGAAACGCTGTTCTACAAGTCCAAACCATGTAAAACGATAATGAACCATGTTGCATTATCGCTTGGGTTTAGAAATTACGAATTCAAATATTATACCATTTGCTTAAAAGGTTCCATTTGTTTACAATAATTGAGATCATCAAAAATAAAAATGAAATGTGAAAATCCATTGTATTTACTTAGGCTGAAATTCATTAAATTAAAAACTGCCAAATAAATGTAAAAATTTTCAATTACTAATATATTTCTTCAACATTGGTCGACGGCATGTAAATTATAGAAGAAATCTAGAAATCAACCAAGAAGAAAAAGCATATTATGTACCTATTCATTTACTGCTATATTCTCATAATTATATTCATAGGTCACCAATGCACCTCAGTAATTTAATTTCCATTAATAGTAAGACTAAACTGCTTTCGTTTTTAATGACTTAACTATCATACGCTCTACGCCTTCCGCTTGCAAACTGCAAGCACCCATTTACTAGTTTTATATAAAGTTATTAAATGCATTGGGCTGGTTTTTATATAAAATCCACCTTCTTACTTCTGATTGAAAACTTTTCATGGATTGAATTGTTTTTATAACATTGTCCAATGCATTATATAAAACTATTCCCTTATAAAACACAGAGATTTGAGTCACAGAATTACTCATGTCGGGAGTGTGAAAATCATGTTTAGCTCTCGTGGCATATTTATGAACATCACAATTGGTGATAATCAAGTTTATTAAATATTGTGGCAACTGTCTAATTTTCATTTTATGGATAAATTTTAGAACTTCAAAGTCCAACATTTGTTGGATGTTGAGCAAGTTCTATACATATGTAGCTACTTCACATAAAAGATAGATGATGAATTTTGGCCAGTTGGTAGATAGGATATTGGTTGGGTTATAATTAATTGCAATGTTGAATAGTAAGGAGGTTGTACAAGGTAAAAAAACAGAGAAAACCTATTTTAGAAAGAAGGGGAAACCTCTTTCACTTTATCAATGAAACTTTGAGTTGTTGGCATATGAATTACTTCACCCTTTTCCAAGATAATATTTCGACAGTCTCTGGCATTATATGGTGGAACAGCATTTTAGTACTTAAATAAAACTGCAGTAATTGTACTATCCACTTAAATTTTAATGTAAATATTACACTACACGTGTTTCAACATTTCTTAGGGCATCATCATCAAAAGTACGTCTAAAGTATTGTAGTACATAAAAGTATACTATATGTAGACCTGATGATGACACCCTAAGAAATGTCGAAACACGTGTAGTGTAAGATTTACATTAAAATTTAAGTGGACAGTACAATTACTGCAGTTTTATTTAATTACTAGATAATATTTGATTTTCTGGTCTAAACTATGTCCCAAGGATGGTTATGAGCTCTCAAAGATTAACCTATTGAGAGCACTAGTTTTAAATTTTGTATTTAATTTATTATGTTAAGTCCTAGGGTGCCAAAAGACTTTAAAGATACAAATAATTACTTGACTACGAATTTTCTACTTTTTTTCAAATAAAAAACTCCTTTAAAAGTAGGGTTGCCATATATCCTCAGTTTTAGCTAAAAATTGACGGTCCGAAAACTATTTTGAAATATTATAAATTTGTTGACAGTTTCTTGGTTCAAACCAAGTTCAATTTGAGACCAGCGAGAAAATCGGTAATAATCGATATTTACCTGGAAATGGAAAACTTTCCATTTCCAGGGTATCATCTACCACTGCGAACACTCGTAATGGTTAAGCACTCGAGGAGGCAAAGCATCACCCGAGGGTTGGAGCAAGGCATGACAACGATCCTTATTCTCACGGACATGTCCTTATTTTTCACAAACCATTCTTCATTGTCTGGGGGAAAAAAATTCATAATTGTCTGGCAATTCAGACCTTAAAATTTTAAACCTCCCTATCTTGATCCAAGGTTAAATTATTAAGTTGCTCAAGCTGCTGTAGATAGATAGGTAATAAGATGGTATGGATGCTGTAGATAGATAGGTAGTAAGATGGTATGGCTGCTGTAGATAGATGGTAATGCACCATCCAAACATCCAAAATATTGTGGTTCCGAAACTGGCCTCTTGCATGGATGTTGCTCTGTATTGGCAGGGCCTTAGGATAGACAGTGCAATGCAACCATAGGCATAGGCGTGTCCAAGGCAGGTGCCACTGGTGCCGTGGCACCACCACTAGATCGAGATTCTTTTCTAAGTTATACCCTTTTTCCCGACTCTTGGCGGCTGGACGGCAGAGAGCTAGAGACTCTGTTCACTTTATGTTTCTACTCCTGGCACCACCACTTCTGTAGTCCTTGACACGCCTTTGACCATAGGATTTGGAGCTACTGAATAATCAAAACTTACAATTACCTGGAAATCCATTCATTAAAAAATTGTAGGTAGGTAGTGTAAAGAGATTTGGTATGAACATGCCACATTTCAGGGAACAGACTCCTCAAAAGTCCTCATTTTTTACCCAATTGTCCTCATTTCCAGAGAAGGCAACCCTATTTAAAAGTGGAACTAAAAATATTTATCACTTGCATTAAAATGTAATAATAATTTACCTGTGCTATTTATAGTTTACCTGTATGGCTTTGAGCCTAATTAAAATTTTATTTTATTGCAAAAGTTGATTTTTCATTCATTTATCAATGTATTTTCCATTCAATGAAAGGAGGGCTTGCCCACGCTGCATGGTAAAAAGACACATCTCCTCTTCACTTAGGGTTTTTTTGCAATGAGAGAATTTACTGACAAATGTATTTTAAGTGGCATTCAATAGATGGCAATGAATCGGACAGTGGGCAGAAGTTGGAAAAAGCTGACCAAAACAAAAAAAATTGTTTTTTTTTCAGTCCGGAATTTGAAAGGCAGCACAGTCATTCTTCACAGATTGGTGTATGTGATGCAATATGTCATAATTCGTATGAGTCATAATAATTGTTAATATACCTGGGCTCAAATTTCGCAAAAATCGCCCACCTTAATTTTTGTCAGAAAATCACCGAATTCAAGCTAATGCTGAACCTATTGAAGTAAAGCTGTGGTGTAAAAACTGAAAATTTTTGGTATAACAGTTCTTTTTCAAAAAACATTACTTATTGTTTCGGTAAATTTGTAAAATTTGTCACCAGATGTTTCTAATGGGTGATATTTGATTTGATAACATTTGTTATAGTAAAATAAGACAATAGGTTGACTAATTGGATGGAATTAATGAGTATTGACACTCAATTCAAGAAATCCAGAAAGACTATAATGCTGATTAATTTATCCATTGGTAGATGTGTAACTTTACTGCTTCTGTGGAAAATGTAATTATTGACACTACATTCCAATTATGTGCGCCTAATGAATACATCAAAATCGTTTCACTGATAGATTCACAAAACCATTTAACATCTTAAAAATGAAAGTGTGTTGTAATAAAGCACCTGAGAGGCCTTTTGAAACAGACTTCAACCTCCTCTCTGCTGTGAAGCATTTATAATTCCCTTTCTGGGATGCTGGATGTAACATAAAGATGAATAGCTGGCATGCAAAATATACTCTGGCACAAGAACAATTTGTTACAAAAACAGCTAGAGTTGGGATAATTAGAAATTAGGTGTTTTCCACCATCATACTCAAATCCTAAAGGGAAGCATAAAAAGCAAACTTAATTTGGATTTCAAAAATCTACAATTATGTCCCGTGAGCCGAAAAATAATGTGTCCTGTTACTCTTCATGCTTCATTAAAATGACTGCATGGCCAAGAATATGTATCACATATTTGTATTAGGTGTAATAAAACACTTAAAAACTTATGTCATATGTTTAATATAATTAATAAATTTGCTTGGTAAGAAAAATATAGATAGTTTCATACATTAGTTTCACTTAAAATTTAAATGCATAATGCTGAATGTTTGACGTGGAGCGATGTGAATCTCGTATGTAAAATTGGTGAGAGACTGTCAGAAATCAATAATAAGATATGACTAGGACCAACAAACAGCTCAACTTCAGTTAATTGTGCGACTAATGAAGTTGCCTCAGCTATGACTTTTTTTTATATTAATATATGATCCCTGACGAGCAATGGATTACTACTTGAACAATTATCTCATGAACTCGGGGTTGATATTCTTGTCCTTTGTGAACATTGGCTGTCTAATGACGAAATTAGTGTTCACCAAATTAATGGGTACAATCTCATCTCTTTTTACTGTCGTGATGTTTTCAAATGTGGTGGTGTTTCAATTTATGCCAAGACGGGCATTGATATTAAGAGTATGCACCTAAATAATTGCCACGAAAAAACGTTTGAATGTGCTGTTTCTTTGCTTAAGTTGAACTCATCAGTGTATGCAGTCCTTGTAGTGTATTTCTCCCCCAATGGTTTAATTGCTGACTTCTTTAATGCTCTTACTGACACTCTCCAATATGTGTGTAGCAGAAATATTAAGGGCATACTGCTATTTGGTGATCTAAATATTAACTTCCTGAGTGACTCGCATGTTAAAAATGAGCTTCTCACCTTGTTATCTTCTTTTGGTTTGCATGTAGTTAATAACCAACCCACCAGAGTTACTTCTAACTCGAGTACGCTCATTGACTACTTCATTTCCGACATTTCTCCCTCATTTCTCTCCTGCAAAACCGTGTGTGCAGGCTTTTCTGACCATTTTGGTCTTCAAGTGAAATTTTCATTTGATGCTGGAGGTGTGAAATCATTGCCTGTATATGTTTACAAGCGCAAATTTTCATTGGATGGTATGGATTGGTTTACCCATTATCTAACGCTTGAAACTTGGGATGATGTTTATGTTGCTGAAGACGTTGATGTAAAATTCAAAGCATTTATGACCACCTTCATGGTATGTTTTGAAGCATGTTTTCCCCTTAAAAGGATTAAGGTTAGAAATTTCCATGAAAATTTTAAACTTGATTCCCCAAAACTGCACTCCATGTCTGAGAATCTTCGTCGTCTTCACTACTTAAGCAAATTCACAGATACATCCCTCCGCAGTCACTATTCTAAAGCACTCAAGGATTTTAAGAACTATGTGGCCTTAGAAAAAAAGGCAGCAATCGATAAATACCTTGGGAATTCTAACAACATTATCAGAGATACATGGCAGGTTAACATCAGTTAACAAAATCCTCTGTTAGTACTCCCAATTCTAGCATTAATTTCAATGGTAACCCTGTGGATGACCCTCAAAAAATTGCTGATCACTTCAACTCACAGTTTTGTTATATCCCATCCCCGACCAGTAAGTCCTCTTTTCATGCTCAATACAGGGCATCTCCCAATTCGTTCTTTTTGTCACCCACAGTTCCTTCCGAAGTTGTGAGCATTATTAAATCCCTTAGCAATTCCTCCTCAAAAGGGCCAGATGGCATTCCCTTATCTGTTGTCAAGGCCTCCTCACAAGTGATAGCATTACCGCTTGCTGACATCATTAATCTATCTTTCTCTTCTGGTGTTTTTCCCTCTGCACTAAAGCAAGCCAGAGTAATACCTATTCCAAAAAAGGGCTCTACTACAGAATCATGTAATTATAGACCCATTGCTGTTTTGTCAGTCTTTTCCAAAATTCTTGAGAAGTTATTCCATCAACGATTAAGTATGTACCTACACTCATTTAACCTTATTACAGACTCCCAACATGGCTTCCGCGTTGGTAGGTCAACCAATACTGCAATGTTTCAGTATCTGACTAGGTTACTTCATGGCCTAAACCTGAAACAGCATGTCATAGGAGTCTCTTATGATCTCAAAAATGCATTTAATAGTGTTGATCATAAAATCCTTAAGTGCAAGCTTGAAAGCTTAGGGATTACTGGTAATTCTCTAAACTGGATTATCTCCTTTCTTGATAGTAGATCCCAAGTAGTGTGTTACTCGCATCACTCTACTGCTGGGATGGTACAAAGCATATCAAGTCCTTTAAAAGTTGAAGCCGGTGTTCCACAAGGGTCAATACTTGGTCCACTATTGTTTCTCCTTTTCATTAATGATCTCCCCCATCAGTTCACCATGAGTCACACCATTATGTACGCAGATGACACAACTAATCTGTTAACTGCCAGCAATACCTCCAATTTAAATTAAGGTGCTAAGAAAACCACTCAAGAGATGTTGCAATGGTGTCATTTGAATAATATTGCCTTAAATGAAGCCAAAACCTCTTACATTCGTTTTCACATTAAAAGTCCCCAACAAGCCCCAGGATTACCCCCTGATCCATTGCTCAACTTTTCTTCATCAATGAAATGTCTTGGTATTCACATTTCAGATACTCTTGACTGGTCTTCTCATGTTTTAGCACTGAACAAGAAGCTTTCTGTTGGTCTTTTCATGATCAGAAAGCTTGCCCCTGTTGTGTCTACCAACACACTCACAACGCTTTACTATGCAAAGGTACACTCTCATGTGTCTTACGGCATTATATTTTGGGGAAATTCATCTCTTTCCATGAAAGCTTTCACACTCCAGAAACAAGCTATTAAAGCTATCAGTAAAGTCCCTATTCGCACCCCAGGTAGACCGCTATTTGTATCTCTTGGTATTTTAACACTCCCCTCTATTTATATACTTACCTGTGCCATGTTTGTAAGAAACTATCCCCATTTTTTCCCTGTTAACTCCAGCTTCCATAATCACTACACTCGCTCTAGAAATGACATACATAGCCAACAATATTCCTACAGTCTATGTCTGAAAGGCCCATATCACTCCATTTCCACAGTTTACAACAAGATTCCAATTGAAATTCGCTCCATTTCCTCAACATCATGCTTCAGATCCAAATTTAAAAAATTGTTAATTCATAAAAGTTATTATAGCTTAAGGGAGTATCTATCTGATGATTTTCATTAATGTATGTATTTTTGTTCTCACACTCATTTATGTTTGGTTTCATTTATTTATTTAGTGGCAACCTCTGTATATTTGCCAAACTACTTGTAAATACTGTGCTGTAATATTTTGACGAAACTCATGGATGTTATATCCCGATGATTTTAATAAATTATTATTATTATTATTAATAGATTGTTCATTTAACCATTAGAATTGGTGGGTAAATAGTCATGAAATGAGGTATCTCTTAAACCTGTTGGAATGATGTCCTTTTCTCCTCTCTCCAGGTACATCAAAATGTCCAGCCCCCATCTCAACAACTTAATCATCATTGGTTGCATTCTAACTTATTTATCAGTGATATTCCTTGGCCTTGACTCACGCCTAACCTCCGAGTCAGCTTTCCCTATAATTTGCACATCAAGAGCTTGGCTGCTCATGGCTGGTTTCTCCCTTGCCTTTGGCTCTATGTTTTCAAAAACCTGGCGTGTCCACTCAATTTTCACTGACGTCAAGCTCAACAAGAAGGTTAGTATGTACTACTTTTGAAAATGAGCACAATGCTCTTTTGTTCTAGCTTTATGTGATGAATCTTCTTAAATGGCATTTGTTACTGACAGAGCTGTATTTTTCCTTCGTGGAAAAAATCAATGACTGTTTCAATCGAAACTTTATAGCATTGATTTGTTTTAGAAAAAGATGGTATAATTGAAACACTAATTTTATTGATTCATTCTACATTTAGCTGACAAAAGCATTTACATTAGCAATTATGAAATTTTTTATTGAATATTTGATCTTTGAGGATCCACTCATCATTCATGTATTGAAACTCATTTTTTTAACAGGTGATAAAAGACTACCAGCTCTTCATGGTGGTGGGAGTATTATTAGTAATAGACCTAGCAATAATGACAACATGGCAAATAACTGCTCCATTTTATAGAGAAACGAAACAAATGGAGCCATATGTGAGTAAATAAATTTATACTTTTTGAAAAAACTATCTACCTGTTCATTAGAATCAGTTAATTTCCATAAAATGACTGAATTAATTTCTGTAAAAATTTGGAGCAAACATTTCCTCCTCGGCCATTTATAGTGTAACTGTAAAGCTATATATGTTCATGCTGGAAGATATATGATTTTTGATCTGAAATAGATAAATATTCAGATGGAATATATATGCTTAATGATAATGATTCTCTATCAGCTTTGATATGGGAAATCTATTTGTAATACTTGTCTCATGGCTTTTTTTACAAAAGAATGAAAGTCATTTAAGTAAATCCAACTTAACAAGACTTTAAAATTCAGGCATCTAAAAATTTGCTGCTGTGGCGTAAAATCCATTGACTTGCAGTTTTAACCTCCAATACAATATGTATGCACTAAGGCTTTAACTTTTCCATTACAGCCACACCCTTCTAGTGAAGATATTGTTATCATACCAGAGAATGAATACTGTCAAAGCGGAAATATGACAGTGTTTGTTGGTGCAATTTATGCTTACAAAGGATTATTATTGGTAATTATTTTCTTAGATTGTATTTTAATGACCTGAGGTCATACTCTAGGGGACAAAGCAATTTTATCTGTGTTCATTGCCTCTTTCACTTTAGATGCTAAAAAATGTCCCACTTCACTTAAACACATGATGGGGAGGCAATACATGGGATTCAAAGCAAGTAATGGGCCATTCTCTGTGCAAATTAAGCCCGTTGTTTCACAGATTTGAGATAACCTGAGGCTTCCTGAACCACTTTAATACTTCCTGGTGAAGGAAGCAGATGTGGCTATTCATTATGTGACGGTATAAAAATAAATTATTGCATTCTTTCATCATAATTAGGTAATGAGCATTTTTCTAATAACATATTTACACCTTCTTTGCCCAAAATATATAAAAGAAAAGAGAGGGACTTTCCCTTGCTAATAATTCATGAAATACATACAATTGGAGCTGCCTTGTAATGAATTCTTTTATAGCAAATAGATCTCTTTGGTCCCGGAAAAATTTATCCTTAATTTACATGCATGGGAAAACTTGGTATCTACAAATTTTAGCTCTCTCTTTCTCGTCCTTCTTGACTTCACCATCAGGAACTCTCGACATCTGCATGTAATCCCACAAACTCTCGTGAACCAAGTAAAGTTCCATCAAAAATATCCAATTGCTGTAATTGCTCTTACCCTGCAATTTATCAACTGCCGGAATCACCCAAAATTGAGATATTCGATGGCTTGATGCTAGTTACCAATGTGTTGCAACAGCATTCCTATTTACGATTTTTAATCATAACCTATAATAATTATGTGGATGGAATGGAAAATTACTATGCACGTGCAACTTTGGGTTCTCACATGTTCTCTAATCAAAAGATAACCAGAAGTAACAAGGATCACAATCATAAAACAAAATATAAAATGAAACACTAACATTATCTTTGCTTTGGCTTTGCTGCCAATCAAATAGTACCTAACTACAGACCTGCAGTGGTCTGTAGTTAGGTACATTACATTAATGTAGTTAGGTACATTAGGTACATTAATGTAGTTAGGTAGCATTACAATTTCCGACATAAGTAATGTTTTTCATCATACTCTAATCTCAATTTAAAACAGTTGAAACTGAGATATGAATGCCAAGCATTTACTTTTGGTTTTGCATGTGCCAAAATACTCTCACACATCATCGTAAACTTCTCTACCACGTGCCATATATTTCACACTAGTTAATTTTCTTTAACTAATTAAAAATTTCTACTTTCCACCATTACAAGCAAAATAGATATCATTAAATCGGCCTCGGTGGCGGCGGGGTAACGTCCTCGCCTGCTAACCCAAAGGTCGCGGGTTCGAATCCCGCCTGGGGAGGATTTTTCACTTCCCTGGACATGGTTGTTTGTGCTTGTCCGTTGTTGATTGTTCAAATACCCCGATGTAAAGGCCAATATGTGCTGTTTTCGGTGGTAATATAAAATAAATAAATAAATAATTAAACTCCCCACTTGGCTGGCATTTATCTAACAGTTGCAACCATCTACATCTAGCTTTCCTGGAATTAACATTTATGAAATCCATTTACTCTCCCTTCTTCAAATTTCATCTCACTGTCCCCTGGCTTCCCAACCAAGACATCAAGGTCCCCCAGGGTTCCTTTTTGAAACCGGTTGATTTATGTACTTATAAATTTTGTGCTGAATAATTCTAAATTATCTCTTTTAGTAGGTATCAATCAAAAAGTGTAATGAGACCATGTAAAAAGTAGATTACATAATGTCATTACATTATATTTAAGTTCACAAAAAAATATTAGTTTTTAATATTTCTTGTTTACCTTTTAATAACTCGTCCATGTCTTTATTCCATTTTCTTCTCTTAATGTCCGAAAAATTGAGAGCTCAAGATATGTTGACAGACTTTTAATAAATGCATTGTATTTTGCTTTTAACATAAGAAAATTAAAATCCACTATTCCATGGTTTATAACTCTCACATGAAAAATGTTCCTAAATTACAGATATTTGGTGCTTTTCTCGCTTGGGAAACTCGGTTAGTGAGCATCCCAGCCCTCAACGACTCGAGATTAGTTGGCCTCTCCGTGTACAACTGTGTCATATTTTGTATAGCTGGTGCCGCAGTCTCCTTTGTCTTGTCTGACCACCAGGATGCATCCTTCCTCATCGTCTCAATCTTCATCCTCTTCTGCACCACTGGTACTCTTTGCCTCGTGTTTGTGCCTAAGGTGAGTCACTACGCCATGTAATTCTGGGTATTGGGGTTCCTGTTTAGTTTTACTTTTAAATTCCCCAAACCTTGTGATGTGGCAACATACCGTATATACTCGTGTAAGATGCGCACCTTTTTTCTCAGAAATCGCAGCCAAAAATGAGGGTGCGCCTCTTACACGAATCTGTCCATTGCAAAATTCCGTCACCAGAGTTTGAAGGCTAATATCTCAGAGATGGCTCAATCGATTTTAAAATGAAGTACATCAAATTAAAGCTTGTTTATCTCTGCATCTATTGATGGTGTACAAAACATTTTACCGTTTATATCGATTTCAGTGTGTGCTTAAAACAGAATTTTAGCGCATTTTCCCGGGTACCGGGTACCGGACGGTTGCGTCGCATTTACGGCTTCGTAATAACAAAACGGATCAAGATATCGAAATTTCCTTTACAATGTTGTAGCAAAGATCTTTCCTAACAGCTAAACGAAGTTTCATATTATTTAATGCATTAGTATTTTAGTTATGGATGCAAATGCACGGATCCGTTATTTTCCGTTCCGTGCATCCCTGAAAACCGCCGTTTAGACCTTCTTCAAGCTCTCGAGTTCATCATCATGAATCCACTTATAAAATCTTAAAGGAATTCGTTGGTTAACCAATATCGATTAACATTTATTTTGGAAAAAGAGCGCGGTCAACTGCCAGGAGCATGCACGGAAGAGAAAGGGAGAGGCTCGCGCTGTTGCCCAGTCAGAGGGCTATCCGTAATGTGCGCGAGGGAGTCTACTACAAGCATTACCTGCGGGGGAAAACCAGTTGTCTTTTCTCTGTGCATGAGTCATTTGGACTCGATAAATAGTGGCATAAAGGGTGACGTGGCATTCGGGCACGCGGCATGCGGGCATTCTTCCACGTTGTCTTGTAGAGGAACGCTCGAAAGCCGTTACCAATATGGAGAAATGCCGCGGAAACCTAAGATCCAAGTGAATACTTACCTCCGGGGTCTATATATGCCTATGAAAAATGCCACGTAAATTATAAGAGAATATGGCAAGCGGAAGGCTTTGAAAATGGCCGAAAGTTCGCAGTTAGGCCCGCAAAACCTCACAATAGAAGAAAAAAAAACTCAAAATTTTTTCTTCAACTTCGACGCATAAAAAGAGGGGTGCGCCTCTTACACTCGTTTATACGGTACTCTGTCATGCTTGAGCTTCGTTAATATTTCTGGCAAATGCCACTTTTGTCAGTGGATGAGTGGCACACTTCCAAGGTGAGAGGGATGAGGGGAAAAAGAAGTGCGTTCAACGGGAAACCTGTACAGAGAAGAGGTAAAAGGGGTCATTGCATTTCAAATCGTCAAATGGACCTTGCCTCACCATCTCAGATTTCAACCAAATTCGGCACGTGGCACAGTGGTCCAGATTCCAAATCTGACTGGACAAAATTGTCTGTGAAGGGCATTGCGTGTGGAAAGTGATTTTCTCGTCTTGTATGATGTTAAAATGTTTACTAAGGCCATTTGACATAAGTTTACAATTTTTTTTACAAATATTATTTTTTTTATTACAATACCATTAACTCTCTCTCTCTGGCGAGTGAAATTTTGGAACCATGAAAAGTTTAGATTTCAATGTTTATATAATTTTCATTACACTAAAAAATCAGAATGTTAAACTACTGAGGGATGAAATTCATAATTGAAAATTAAAAACAATAACTGCTAATTATACACAATAGAAATGATAAAATAACCAGAATATAAACATAAAATGCAACCATAGAATCCAATACATTGACCATTCCCCAAAAATCTTTAAGTTATAATACAACTGAATTAGGTATGAGTAATAAAATTATAAATGGTAAACAATACACAATAATAGTAAATACAAAAAATAAAATAATAACAACATGTGGGAGCGTAATCCAACGATTGATCCAAATTTACACGGTGTTATTTACACTGAAAAATATTAATTTTATATCACTCATTCATGAAGCTTACGCTTTTAAATTTAGAAATTATGAATAATATTACAACAGCATATATATGATTTAATTATGCGTACAATCAAATTGTGAAATGTGAAAGTGTTCTATCATTAGGCACAATGGGATGAGAAATTCAAAGGTATTAGCTAAAACATTTACAAACAATAGTCCAATAAAGTATTTCTTTACCTTCAACTCAGAAATCAAAACTGTCATCAGACTCTGAGCTACTTTCATATTCGGAAACACTGCCTTCCGTGTGTTCCATGGCCTGTTCATCAGGTTCTAGGAGCAAATTGACAACCTCAACTGGAAGGGTTTCACTTTTCTTTTTAGGAAGATTTCTCAGGTTTGAGATAACAGGATCTGATGTTATTAGTAGCATATGTAGCAAGTCTTCTATTGTGTTTCTCCTTGAAAATTTTCTAGTGTGTCCCTCCCTAAATCACTTACAATCTTTATGGCGTGCTTCTTGGGCTTCTTCAGATAATTGACCCATCGGCAACAGGGCTGTCTGAATTATACTTCCACCATGAATTAATATTTTGTGAACGCTTGCGGGCATGTAATACCATTCATACAAAGCGACATACATCTTAGCGGTGGTCATTGCGTAGCTCTCAAACGCACTCACATTTATGTCGTAACCACTCGCAATTGTTTTCAAAATCACTGAGAAGCGCTTAATTAGGTCTTCATCTAACCCTGTAATGGATGAAGTCAACTTTGGATTTGCAAAAAATCGACGGGCTGTGTTTCCATCATTTGTGGTGCCACTACCTGGCTTCGGTATGTCGATTAATAATCCCATTTCTCGACGAAAACGTCCTTGGATTTCTCTTTTTCTCATTTCCACACTTTCCCTGGCAGATTTTCTTATCTGCCATGATTTTACCTCAAGTCTATAAGAAATGTGAAGGAGGCATTCAAAGCACCTTATCCATGCATGCAAACAAGATAGTCCATAAGAGAGTGAGCTAGGGTTAACATTTTTATTGGAGTGACTTTTCAAATTGTTCATTGTCTTGGGAGTAGCTCCGCAAATGAAACAATTCTGTGTAGACTGCTCGGTTAGGGTAGCGCACAACTTGCCGTTAACCATCGTCATGGCTAATTTGTGCTCCACCAAAATCTCTCGTCCTTCAATTTCAACCTTTGTTGGGATAAGATTATGTATTTTTGCTTTCATATTACTGACCTCCTCACGCGTCAGTTCCGCTGTTTCTTTTTTGAAATGTATTTTTATTGGCCGGCAGTACCTCGTTGATGAAGCCCTAGGATTCTGCCATACAATAATTTGTTTGCCTCCTCTGCTAGTACCAGCGTTACTATGAGTGTGGATTTGTAGAGGAACGAGAGAAATTAGGAACAAAAATGAGTCATCCCCTTCTTCATCGTTATATAGCTGCTTGTATGTACTTTGACCTGAAGCGCCGTCACATCCCCATTTGAAAATCGCCGTTAGTTGTGGGAGAGTATCTTTACCCAATTTCAGCTGCTTGAGAACTTCATACTGCACGCAAATAAGCCGTTTTACTGTGTGATCTAAAAGGGATTGCAGCTCAATTTCGGCGGACACTTCGGTGATATGTATGTTTTCCGGGTAGCATTGTTTTTTTGCGTCAATAATTGAATTGTACGTGGGATATATGTCTCCATTCTGCCTTTTTGCTTCATGGCGTATTGAGAGGTATTGCTTTTTCGTTAACCTATTATCAACATACGACGCCAGAGCTTGTTCACTTGTAAGTTTAATTGGAAGTTTATCACTAGAAGGAGTGAAGGCTTTCTTAATTCTTGTGGCCCTCTTCGGGGAGAAATTCGACACCTGATTCACAATTTCAGCTGCATCTCTCCTTCCCTCAGATCGCAAGCTAACCTGAGTGGCAAAAACCAGTTCTTTGCATGTTGTACTTGATATTAAAGACTCAACCCTCCTTTTTTTAGTTCTAGCACTGCTTTCCTCAAAAAACTTTTTCGGGCGACCGGAAGGATTACAGGGTGAATCAGACAAGCCTGGGGAACTTCGAGATGATTGTCGACCACGAGCGATTGCATTACTCACAATATCTGGAAATGTCAGTACCCCTTGAAGCCACGTTGAGTTCTTTGACATGAATTTAGACAGTACACGAAAATTAGATGACCATCTCTTCTTAACTTTCAAACAAAAATCATCGCTAATTCTTTTCACTGATGCTCTCACATCATCACTACAGTCTTTTAAATTATAACGATTCAAAATATAGTCTAGCACACAGCAGTTTCTTCTAATTGTATCAGATTCACTTCGCCAAACCTCAAATAAATCTTGACGAGAAATGATTCCTGAAATTATAAAAGGATGCTTAAGTAATGTTCATCATTTTCAGCCGATTGTTCATGTTACCTTAAGGTAACCTATGACCTAATTGAAAAACTTTCCTATATTTCCCGTTTGATAATGCGAAACTAACATCACGTCATGAGACAATCATTTCTTACTGAGGAAATTAATGTATGTATATCATACCTTCATCTGCGATCTCCATGCCAAAAATTATGCACCTTTCTGTTGAGCGTTGACTATCAAAGAAGCGCAGGCAACACCACGATTGAGAGCAGTTACAATGCGTAACGAATGAGGGAAAATTTCGATGCACAATATTTCAGCAATGGAACACTAGACACAACACTCGGACACGTCCGAAGGAGACGCACAAGAAACGCACAACTAGGAGATGTTTCCTGGGTAGAAAACTAGAAACGAAGGAACTCTACGAAGAACTAGGGGACCATATGTGGGGGTATGCACATAGGGTCAGAGGGAGCAGAAGGGTAGATTAGAAGTGAAGACGGATATAAGAAAGGTCTCCCTCTCTCTTTCCTCGCCCATCCTCTACTGCTTCCCCCATCCATAAACTGACCGCTAGGTTTTCTCCCACATTTTTATCTTCTTCACTCAGCTTCTAGCCCCAATAAGCATTACCCATTCAAGACCAGAGTCAACGTATAAGCCATCCGAATATGTCTTTGTACATATTATTGAAATATAAATGAAATATGCTCTAAGGAACTTTACCATGTGATCAGCATATTGCGTCACACTATTTGGTCCACTATTATAACCTGTGACGTCACAGACAAAAGTAAGAATAACTACAGAGGTTGCGCGAGGTTGCAGCTAATTATTATTTGCAAAGACTCTCGGATGTAATGTTGTTCACTGGGCGAAAAATTATCGCAGAATGTCGCGGCGTTTTTTATTTAAGGCTTGCGAAAGTACTTGTTTTTATTTCCCTTTGACTTATAGTTGAACTCATCATTTCTGGATTTTTTAACCATGCGTATATGAGAGAAAATGCTTATTTTTCGTATTTAAATGAAAGTAATACTTCCAAGGTGGATAATGAAGCAAAAAAAATTAAATAATCACACATCATAATCATAATATCATCATTATTGCAGAGCGCTAAAATCTCGGCCGCCAAGAAATGGCGCAACTGTAAAACGAAAGCCCAATGTTTAACACTCTTATGATTGGTATTCCCTTGATACAACGTAATTTAATTGATGTCTTATGGTTCCACCGTTATTCTACTTTGATCACCCAATGGCTGAAGGCATTCCTAAAAAGTCGACTTTTGAGGTTTTGTCCAGTCAGATTTGAAATCTGGACCACTGTGCGTGGATAGTGTCTACCCTTGTGACCCGTAATCAGTTGACTAAATTCACAGGAAAAAATAATGGCCCCTTAGTTATAGGCAAATGTACATCACTCGGACACTTAAAAACGTCATTTTACGCATAATTTGTACGAGTTCCAGCTAACGTATGTTACATAACACAAATATAAAAAAGGTATTAATTGAAAGAAAAAAGACTATAGTTGATACTATTGATCTTGAACGTTGATTGCTCTAAATCAAAGTTCAAAGTGTTGTTTTTTTTGTAAATTTGGGATATAAATAAACCCAGAAGGACTTCAAGTAACAGGCTATTTTTTCTCGTCTAAATAATCACTCCTGTGTAGTCTATGATTAAAAATAACTCATAGATTTTGATCAAACTTTAGCGAGGAAGTATCCCGAGAACCTGAGAAATGTGGCAAAAAATGGTTTTTCGTAGTTAAAAAAATGCATGTGGCACAGGTTTTCAAAAACAGGTGAATATAGATTTAGCAAGTTCTTAAGATGTTCTTTCATGAAAAAAAAAAGAATGTAGTCGTATTTTGCACTAGGGGTTAGAGAGACATAGGGATTGGGATTTGTATAAAATACAATGTTCAAGAGCTACAAGCGATGAGCCTCAATAATGTCGGTATTCCATAAACAATGACACCTATTTTCTTTCCATTGATACCTTTTTTATATTTGTGCCATATAAAAATAAGTTTCTCGAGCTTGTTCAAATAAGGCCTAAAATGACGTTTTTAAGCGTCCAAGTGATGTACATTTGCCTATAACTCAGGGGCAGTAATTTTTTCTTTGAATATAGTCAATGGATTATGAGTGACACGAGTATGTACTACCAACATGCCAAATTTCGTTGAAATCTCAGAAAAATAAATCATTGGAAAGTTTTCTTTCAAATATTTGCAGAAAACCTGCATTATAGTTTTGAATTTCATTTCGCATGGTGTGGTCAAAAATTATCACGGAGCCTACCAAGTAAATTCAGCACCCAAAAATTGTATATTTGTGCATACATATTCACAAATTCCTTTGGATTTATTCCAGGGATGAAGTACGTGTCATTTTTCAGTTTCCCCTGCTGAGATCAAAATGCATAGCTGTGTTGATGTGTAGTTAAAAATAATCCATTGCAGTAGTTTACTTTCCCATATTCTTGACCTTTCACCGACAGACATCTATGCTTTCAGCAAAAATTTTGAATTCTCATTCACTTCTCATTTTTTTTAAACATGTGACGTGTCTTAACGCATCGCCCCGAACATTGGCTAAAGCCAACGAGGCTTTTCCAACACAAAAGAACGAATGACAGCTATGTATGTTTACTCTATGCATGTTTTTAAAGTGCTTTCTCTTGTAAAAAGCAATCTGTCAACCTAAGAGCAGACAGTCACAGTCATGAT
Source organism: Pyrrhosoma nymphula (assembly GCA_963573305.1). Taxonomy (NCBI): domain Eukaryota; kingdom Metazoa; phylum Arthropoda; class Insecta; order Odonata; family Coenagrionidae; genus Pyrrhosoma; species Pyrrhosoma nymphula. The sequence goes on along the minus strand of OY754337.1, from coordinate 129,202,055 downwards.
ACCCGTAGGAAAGAGGGACTTGATGTGCCATTCTGTAGAATTGAAAAGACTAAGCAGAATTTCAATGTGCTTGGGTTAAGGATGTTCAATGCATTGCCATATGAGGATAGATTAGCAAACGAAGCCTGCTGCTTCATATAAGGAGCATGAAAAGGTGACTTCAGCACCACCCATATTATATAGCATCGATGAATTTTTTAGCTCGAACATATCAGACTTAACCTTCTAATGTTACATGCCATCACTTGTTTTTGTTGTATTTACATGTTGTTCTGCAACTGTTTGTTTTTCTGCGAACTTGTAGGTATTAGGTTTTTGTTTATTGATTATTGTTTTGTGGCCATGAATGTATATTTCCTTATTACACGACTTGATGCAGCGATGTATTTACGCATGTATATTTTGCACTATTTTGATTACTTGTTATTTTAATAATGTATTTTTTTTACAAATGACGAGATCTAAAGGTCCACAAAAGGTTGGCTGAACAATCAATAAAAATATTATTACTATTATTATGGCTGACATGGCTTTTCCTACGCAAAAGAACGAATAACAGCTATAGCCGACAAGGGGGATGATGGGAAGTGACCGCCAGGTAGAGATGGGAAAATTACCGCAATTTTCATGAGTCAAATTACCGCAATTTTCCTGTATTTTTTAGTTTTTTAAGTATTAAAAAGCAAATGTATGGTTAGATAAGACATAATATATCAATATCAATGGGAAGAAAATAACCATGTTTAAACCATACCAAATACAACATTAATCTATAAGTAATTTTTAAAATATTAAAAAGAACTACGGCAGCAACACGCTTTCTTTTGAAAATCTGGCTTTTTTTTGTCAAAGTATGAGAAATTTTCAAGAAGAATATTCAAATACTTTAATCTTTTAATGTTACAATTTAAGTAAAATATTCCAAAAATGAGTTGTACATGCCTCAATTTATTATTAAACACGTAGGAAATGTGAACTTGGCTTAAAAGAACATGTTTGGAATTTATCTGTATGAAAACTTATCTCAAACATATGTGAATTATCAGGAAAATTATGGTAATTTACAAGGGAAGCAGTAAATTATGAAAAATACCACTCGGTAATTTACAAAAATTACAAATGTAATGTTCAGAGTGGCCCGCATCTCTACCCTTGCCAGGGAAGCAATAAACACAGACAGTAACAGCTATGCTGTTACCCCCTGAGACCCAGCTTAGCGAAAGATTAGGCCCTCTCCTAAGCAACTGGAAACCTCTTTTCCTTGCGAGCCCCACTCAGCACAGCATGTATCCACGGTCAATTGCATATTCATGTAACAGTGAAAGTAAAAGTTTCTCTCCACTCTGAAAATTGAGGCTTGTAAGTGTACTCCTTATGTTTAGGTGAACATTTACAAATTTTAAACGAAGCATTATCTTTAATGTAGTCAGTGTGTATTGGAAACTCAGAACAAATTTGGGAGCCTTTATGCTAGAGAACTTAATATTAATGCTAGAATATCATTTGAAAGCTGTAAAGTCTGTAAAACTTAAGGAATTCAATTCTGGCCTAACGCATCTTGATAGAGCAGCCACTATTTTTTTTAGCACAACCTTTGCATAAGCTAATAGTTGGCTTTGACCGCATTTCATAATGCAGAAAGGAGCAAAGATTATCTCTGCCTAGTGGTCGAGGAAAGTGGTTCAGTGTCCAGCTGTTTGCGGTCCTGAGTTGAGAAAGCGTACACACATGAGCCATTCCTCGTCAATTGAGAGCTCCATATAATAATAATAACTTTATAGAGAACCTGGGATCTATGTCCCCTTGGTTCTAATGGAATACATACAACATTTGAATTTCAATGTGATGCATTATATAAGATTGTACAGAGCTTTGGCCGGGAGTAGAACAATAAAAATGTTTCTGTACCACAGTATCGATTTATAGAGCATAATATCATGTAACACAACACTTTGAAATATCAAATATGTCATGCGAAATCCGTGTGGGTGCATGCATAACAAGGCTTAAAAAAAAGAACAGGTTTTAAAACACAAACAAAAGAACATAATTATTATTAACTATAGGTTAAGATTAAAACTATGTATGTATTTGAAACAAAAGTACCTTTTTAAATCCTTCGCATGGCAGATACATAATCAGTCACAAAATTCCTAACACACAGGTTTTCAAGATGACACCCTTATAATTTTCAATAATTGAGTACAAAATCTGTCAGGGTTACTTCCCCAACCATATATGCAACAAACCAAAGGACATTATGTTAGGTACAAAAACCGTCAGGATTACATCTCCAATCACATTAGCAAGAAAAACAGAAGACAATTTCGAAGTATTTTGCCAAATTTTAGCTAAATACTTGTTCACTTTGAGTCAGTGGCGGATACATTTGGGGGGCGCGGGGGGCACGCGCCCCCCCCTTGTGGGGCCGCTCGCATTGCCGCCCGCGCCGCCCCCGCCAGTCAGCTCGCACGCTATTCGTTCGTGTCTTTCATCAGTCGACTCTGAGTCGAGTTATCGAGTAGTTGTACTTTCTTATGTAGCACGCGCACGCGTCATCGTATTTTATACGTTTCTGTCTGGCACATACTAGATAGCTAACCTACGAGAAAAGTCACGGCCATTCTAGAGATCTCGATACGTTATTCTGTCTGGCACTTGTTCGAGAAAAGTGGCGAATATTCTACTGTTTGTATTTCTTGACACTCCTTAAAAGTCTGGAAGCGAACATCCTGGCACCAAATGTTCTCGAAACAACCGTGCTACACATATAAGGGAAGCAGAGTCGCTGCCAGGCAATCAGTTTGAAAGCTACAATCATCGCGATAACTTGCGCCCCCCCCTTGAGTTTTTTCTGTATCCACCACTGCTTTGAGTAAAATATAAGATTGCCGATAACAAAAAAAAACCTGAGATATTTTCCTAACTAGAGTCACATCTTTTGTCAATATAGGCATTCGCAAAAGTGGTCAAACGGTTGTTATGTTCCATGTAAGCATAATAATTGCACTTTGAGTAAAATATAAGATAACCTAGAGAGAGAGTGCAAAGTAATTAGTATGTATAGTAGTAGAGTGCAAAGTGTATAGAGAGTGCAAAGAAATTTCAGTGGCATTGGTGAGGGTAGAAGCTTTTTCCGACGTGAGACGCGAAAGGGCTGAGGCTCTAGTGAAATACTGGTGGATGATATGTGTGATAGAAAATGAATTGCTGATATATCCCTTTGTTTCAGCTGATAGAGCTGAAGAGAAACCCTCAGGGGAGCATGGAGAAGAGGATAAGAGCCACGCTGCGCCCCATGTCGAAGAAGAGCGGTGGGGGAGGAGGGGGAGGAGGAGGTGGAGGTGGGGGCGGAGGGGGCGGAGGGGGCTTTGGCGGGGGGGGCGGGGGGGCGAGTGGGGCAGGGGGGAGGGGGGGAGGGCACCTGGGGAGCCGGAGGAGGGACTCGGAGGAGCCGTCGGATGCGGGGGAGAGGCTGAGGGAGGTGTCGGAGGAGAACGCGAGGAAGAGAAGGCTCATCAAGGAGAGGGATGCCGAAATACAGGTCTGCTCTGAAATTTCATTCTGTCCTAAAACATAAAAACCAAAAGTCTATTTTTATTTTTTTTTATGCTGCAAACAACAACTAAAAATGAAAACACATTAGTGAAGGTCATAGGTGTGCACAGACCTTTTTATTAGGTGGTGCCTGGAGTTGTTTTGATTATCAAAACTCGTGGTTAAAAAGGGAATTCAAGAAATTTGGAACATATTTTCAAATATTAATGTTAAAAGTTTAACAAGCAACATCAGGGTAACAAAAAATTAAAAAAATTTAATGTTCATAATTGAAAGTATGAAACAAAGCACCCTATCAATCTGCACCTAATTGCTATTAAGTCAAACTTAATAAACTTACTTTAATAACTTGCTTTAGAGCAACGTTCTCCTCTCACCAGGAATAAGATCTTTCAACTCTTCAATGACATCCATATATGTAGTTAACATTTATTGCAGTTTCTTGCTCTATGAATGGTAAAATTAGGCACTCCAAGCAATCCTGAGATATTGTCGTTCTTAGTTATCTCTTGACAATTGATAGTTTGGAAAAATGTCTTTCACAAATGGCACTGGTTACAGGTATTATTGAAATCATTTTCAAGGCACTTTGGAACTCACTGAACAATTTTGATCTGTTGTCCAGGAGTAACCACTCCAACAACTTATTTCAAGCGGATCTTGTAGAGCCTAAAAATAAAAGCAAGGAATTAACTTATCCTGCTTCGTTATTATATAGCCTATGTAAATGTTTATTAAATAACTAACTCTTTACACATCTACATAAACGCTCTCCTCAGTTGTTTACTTCTGCGCACGCTTGATACAATTTGTACACTATGCAAAACTTTATTTATACTGCCAGTAAGCTACAGTGAATTTTAAACGCTGGTTGTCAATATGACAGAGGAAAAAACACTTAAGAATTAGATTAATTCACCAGCTTATGGTTCATCTAATTCTTTTGTAAAATTATAAACAATCATACTACTATCATATATATTTTTACAGAAACATCTTTTTCTGTCATTCCGTATATGCTCCGTTAATACTGCACCTACAGTGATAAATGAGGTATCATTTTAAACGTTGAATCACCGGCTTCTGACAAAAAATACAATCTTAATCTCAAATTTCACTATTTACCCATTAATTTGACTAAAAAGTTCCGATAAACTCTCTTGCCTGTATTGTATTCATATGTTTTGTATATTTTTGCAAGAAAACAAGTATAAAGAAAGTACTTGATGTTACACCTTCTTCTCTATTTAAAACCCAATTACACCATATCCTTAACATACTTATTCCCTGATAGCGTGAAAGTGTGAAATTTTCGCACGGGTTACCTAGTTTTCACGAATTTCTAGGATATTTAATGAATTATTTCTCGCCATTAGGTGGTGCTGGTGCACCACCGGCACCACCCGTGTGCACGCCTATGGTAAAGGTATTTTTTTCCAATCAGTATACCCACTGAGTTTTCACCTGATGATATTGAAGATAGAGGAATTGTCTAGCATTTCTGATAGCTGTGTCAGTATTTTTTTGGGTAGCATTTTTGAGCATAAAATTAAAGGTTATTCCCAAACTTTTAATTGTGTTTTTCTCAAAGTAATATGTCTTTAAAAATTATGTGGCTGGGCATTACTTAAGGGCCAAGAATATTATTTGATGAGAATTTTTAAATCACCAAGAGGCTTATAACCTATGGGATGTAAATTTAATTCTCAGAGATGAGTACCTGCCAGCATTTTTAAAATCCTGCCAAGCACTCATCTTAAACATTGTTGAATTTTTTTCAGTCCTTGGTTTCAAAATTGGGCGGGCCCGATGCAGCCAAGGATATAATAGAATCGGACATTGGAGGCATGGACAGGCTGGCCGTTCCTAGACATGACTCTGTCCTCAAAAGAGAAGGTAAATATATTACGATCATGAACTGTTTTCGTAGTGTTATGGTAAAAGGCTAACCACCAATCCTTAGAACTAGAATGACACTCTCCTTAAACACTCCTCAAGAGTTTGAAAAATAAGTGAGAATCATTGAAAGGGAGGTGAGTTGTGAAAGGCACAATTGGCAGAAGAAACAATTTGAGGAATTTGGATCGTATGACTTATAAGCTATTTTGTTCACGTCACGTATGTGTTACTTTTAGAAGATATCTTCCTCCCTCCATGGAATCCTACTTTTCCATTTCCCTTTCATCATAAATTATACTTGAAATAAAATATTCTTGCATGCAACATAGAATACATCACAATGATAAATGTTGTAAAAATAGCACTAATTCATGTCATAGTTACTATTTACTAAAAGGACTAATTCCCTAGTAGCACAAAAATATATTAGCAATCTTTTAACAATATTTTTCAACATTACAAAAAACTTTTTAAACTTAATATTTTGGCAATATTTTAAACATATTTTAAAGAATGCAATTATTAAATTAAATATTGCAAAAAAATGTTTTACAATGTTTTAAAAATGTTTCGAATTGTAGTTAATACAGGCCAAAACAACTGTATATATCATCGCATAAAATATAAAATAATACTCGTTAATTTACGTTAATAATGTTATGCCTGCTATTTAAACTTATTTTTCATTCTAATCACTAGCTTTTTACGTTTATGTATTTGTTAATTTGTTATAGTATTTTATTATACTCTCCCAAAATAAGTACAATAATAATTATTACTGTAATACATTTTATTAGTACAAACAGTACCGCTATTGATAAGTCACTATTATAGTATTTTTATTAGTACTTCCCTAGTGAAAATGCCCTATTCCTATAGTAATTTGACAATAGGAACTCAAACATTTCCCCATATTTTTTAAAAATATTTAAAAAATGATTTTAAAATATTTTTAAAACTATTTTAAACAAATTAAAAATTATTTAGAAATTATGTTGAAATAATTTTAAAAAACTTATAATTATATGAATTTATATAATATATATAATATAATTAATATAATATAATATAATATAATATAATATAATATAATATAATATAATATAATATAATATAATATAATATAATATAATATATATAATATATAATATAATTTATATAATATAATTATAATTTATATTATATGAATAAATTTCATGAAATATATTCTTGATACATAGTAATATGTTTAGCCTGTGGTTCATTCTTCGACCAAAAATTAGGCATAAATGGGAAGCTTTGAAACGAATCGGAGAGACTTGGGTTCTGCAACTTATCATTGGTAGCTTTTTGTAACTAATTTCCGCTGTACACTAAATTACTGTTATGATTTTATTGGTACATTCAACAGTTTTCTCATTTCCACATTCGTAACATTGATTATACATGCATATTCACGTTCGTAACATTTCCGCAAGTACGTTACGTCTTCATTGAATTGTAAAAAAACGTGTGGCAATTGGAAAAAATATTGTGAATTCTAATTAATATTGACTTTATATTCATTTAATGTGGCAACATAGGTTTCAATTAATTAATACCTGAAAACTGTTATTTTGATTGAATGGTACTTTTCCTCAAACTATCACGGCATTGACATTTAAAAGTTACTTCTCGCAAACACATTTATGCACGGGAATGGCCGTATATATAAAACTTTCTCTGAGCGCATCTCTCAGTTGCGAGTAGGATATGACGTAGGTATTTGCGAGATTGACAATCCGTATATTTTATGAGCAGTAACGATCTAGAATGTGAGGTTGAAATTAAGGCTATTGTTGTCAATCATTCATTGTTACCATCGTTTTTAACAATGTTTAATATAATATTTCAAAAACATTTTACAAAGTTTTTAAAAGATTGTGTGAAAAATGTTAGATGGTGCAGCAAAACGTTTTTGAAAGGTTTTGACAATGTTGTCATAACATTCCTCAATTTTTTCACAATTTTTTTAAAATCTTTTTCTCAATGTTTTAAAAATATTTTTGTGCTACTAGGGTTACTGCATTTTTCCAAGTATAGCAAACAAGGCTATCTTCACAGTGGTAATCTACCAATTTTCTCTGAAAAATGTGATTGACCTTGTCGAAACAAGATAGTCAACACCATCACAATTATTGATATCTTTTTGCAATGGCTATGGTGCAAACTTCAAACTATTGGTGGCCAAATGTGGTGGTTAGAACAATAACTGTATACAGCAGAGAGAAGGTATCACTGAGGCAAATTTACAGAGGCAAAAAAATTGCAGGAATTTCTTAAGTGTCCAACTCAGAAAGCATTCTCAATAATTTTTTAGGCCACCTTGCAAGTGATGTGAAATCAAAAATATCACACGTCCATAATGATCTGGTCATCATACCAGGAGGGTTGACTTCTAAACAACGATTGTTAAATGTGGTCGTCCATAAGCCGTTTAATGCTAGAAGGACACGAGGGATCATTTGACCCTTTTTTGGAATTCAAGCACATATTTTAGTTCATAATTATTTTTCATTCAATTCCCTTAAAATTTTGTTAATTTGTTCATTTTTAGCTATATTTTAATAAGTTATAAATATAATCCCATTTTCCTTATTGAGAATGTTTTTCAACACTATTGTGCAACACTATTGACAATAAGTAAACATGATCCCAGAGAACATTATATGTATCATGGTTGTAAAATGCCTACTTTTTGGGACCTTAGGAAATGAGCTTATGGAAGAAGTTGATCACTATGGAATGGATGTATTTATTTCATAAAACTCCATTTTACAGTAGGCTTTCTGGTATATTTATGATTTGCAATAATTTGCATCTTAAGTCTCTATTGGTTTAAATATTAGCTATTAACCATCAAGAATCTCTCATGTGTGAAACAATACCTTATAGAGAGAGCAAATGTCTCTACATGTATTGATTAGGTGTTTTTAAATTATGTGGTTTGGAAATAAAATTGTCAATGAATCACAAATACTGAAAAAATTTCTCTTTTTTTCAACAGCACCATCAGGAACGGAGACCACTGATATAAGTTCTTTGTGTTCAATAAATTCTTCGGTGGATGGGGAATATGTCAATCTCTCAGTGGACACACCTAATCAGCGGTAGGAAACATTGTCACTCGACAATTTCTTTTTTTTTGTTCACAGATGAAGATTTTTCTCACTGAATGGGTTAATGCGTTCTTATTATGTTACTGGCTGAATGAGAATGTGAAATGTGGATAAGGAGCAGGAAGTCAAGATTCATTACAATGCATTTATGGGTGATAATGGCAAGATGCAACCAGTAATGAGAAAAAGAAAGATAAAGATGCTGCCGCTACAGAAAACAAGGTGCCAAATTTTGCCAAAAATCTGACTCACAAATGTGAATATTAGCCACTTTCTTAATAAATATAAAATACAGCATAAAAGTTCCCATTTAAAATTCAGCCTTCAGAACTCAGAATAGTAGGCTTTACTGAAAAATGTTTCCCTGACCTTCACCTTGCAAATATTTGTGGAAGATATGGCTTTTTTATTATTGGGTAGCGTATAATATCAACATTGACTTCCTAAGGCCCTCTAAGCATCAACTAAGGGAACATGTTTTTCCTCGACTGCACCACAATAGAATTGTTAACACTTTATTTATAGACTCAATTACATGCGATGTACAACAGTCACGTCTCCATTAATAGGATGTGTTCTCTCTCTTCCTCATATGTCATTTCCACATCCCCCTCTGGGATAATCTCGTCCAGTGCCACCAACTGTCACACCTTCACTTTATACACTACACTAGGTTCTGTTCTTGCTACAGTAGAAACTCAAAATTACGAAGTTGACGGGACCGGAAAAATCGGCACTTCGTAATATCAAATTTCGTATGAACGAGTATCTTTCAAAAACATCGCAATGAAGCTCTTTTTTTGTTTCCTTTGATTAAGATGTACTCTCGTGATGTACTTGCATGATTTACGAAGTAACAATTCATGAAAGTATATTTAAAAGTGTATTCATGCCCACAGGGTGCACTCATTGTCAGTTGAACACAACTTATTTGTCTGAGTTTTATTATTCCTATTTTCGGGAATTTCAAATTTGGCTCCACCGGATAAGTTATTTTGCCGTTGCAGCTGGCAGTGCGGTGTGCAGCAACTCGCGGATTGGTACTACCCCTCTTTTCCGTGACAAATTTTAACAATATTATCTGAAAATATCAATTTGCAATGTTTATTGTTTACTTGCGTCATAAATTTTTACGGATGGTTCGGAAGTAAGACGAAAGCAGCGTTTCAATGGTTTCAAAGAGTTCCGTGTGTCAAGCTACCTTCGCATCAAATCGAAGCATTATTCCGTTCACTCATACGTTTTGTGATGACAAATGATTATTACCGGCAATACGAGGCTCGATTCGGGTTATCGTGATGAATGGTAAAATATCCTTTCCAGGGTATTTGGAAATTGCCTGACGAGCAGTCCTTCAATCCAGCTATCCCTCTCGATCACTCAGCCGGAAACATTAAAGCTGTCAGATTTTAGGGCAATACCTCAGTCGGATCTGAACAATTGGCGCGTCTAAACCGGTTTTCCCAGAAGAACCTTCAAGAAAAAAGTTCTTCGTTCCTTATTTCTGGGCGCGACGACATTCATCTGCGAGGGACCTATTCAGCGAGAAAGAGAAGGGGGTAACCCGAGAGGATCACTCCTTCACCTTATCTGTTATTATCTACCCTCACCCAGTTTCACTTTTACCCAGGTGGCTTTCACTAGTGGGGGAGGGGTTGGGACTCCTTTCAGCAGACTCAGCAGCCAATACTAGGTTGATACGGCCGATGATCAAACGAGGGAGCCGTTATTTCGGTCAATTTAAATTGAAACCTACCCCGGTGGTAGCTGTGAGGTTGACTTCGCACTCCTTCATGATTTTTCCACAACCTGAAATTATGTTGCGTAGTGCCCAAGAGAGCTTTGAAACGCATCGTCATATCAATGGGATAAATAAAATAGTGCATCGGCGCATGCGAAGAGAGAATCGGAACTCTAATCTGTTTTTACTTCCTTTTAGAGGAAGCATCATTCACTTTTGGAAGTGGATACCACGCCAGGAAATCCATTTTCAGACTGTTGACTTTTACATCGCCATGCTAATAGATAAAGAAATTCTGTTTTCACCGTTTCCCACAGGAAGGATGTTTCTAGAACTTATTTCACAGGGCTTGATACATACTTGTGCGTACTTTATATCAACCACATCGGAGAAAAAAATTAGTTAACTTGCCTAAAATTGATCATTTCGCAGAAAAGCTACTCGGCTATGAGAAGTGATACGAAAATGAGCTTTGATATAAATTCTAGCTGCATCGTTCATCTTTCAATGCGGATACTCCTCAAGTTGGTACGCAAGTTTAATACAATTACTGTAGTCGTGTAAAGCAAAGATGTCCAGCACTTTTTTTCTGAGGCATTCGTGCCGAGCATTGGCGCTTCCAGCAGTCCAGCGAATGGCTATGCGTCCTTGGCCTGCCTCTTGCTCTCCCCTCCACCTCTCTCTCTCTCTCTCTCTCTCTCTCTCTCTCTCCCCCACCCTCGTCTCGGTGCTCATAGTTAGGGGGTCGGAGTAAAGTGATATTTTTTCTCTAGTCCGCATCACATTTCATCTTAATTATCACATTTCACTCATCGCTTTCCCACGCCCTAACTTCGCAGGTGGCTTCCAAAAGTTGGGTGGGGTGAGGGGCGTTGCACGGTGGGAGTACCTTATCAGCTATGACCGCGAAACAAACGTATCACATTTCACTCATCGCATACCCGCCCTAACTTCTCAGGTGGTTTCAACTAGTTGGGATATCCTTTCGAGGACATCCTATACACATCCTTTCGAGAGCATCAGCAGCCAAATTCCATGGTTCCAACTAGTTCCTACATCGGTCGCAACACAGGACGACCGTTATTTAGGGCGATTTTAATGGTATCCACTCCCCAGTGTGAATTTTTTTATCTGATCCAGATCCAATTTTTTAAAATGAATTAGGATCCGATTTCAGTATCCGGAGAAACGTAATACCCGCGGATCTTTAGATCCGATCTGACCATCCCTAAATAGTATTTTCCCGGCGAATCAGCTTGTGTCTTAGAGGACGAACGAACAATTTAAGAGCACATTTTGGAGCAAACGAAGTGCGTCTTATGGGCGAGGAAATACAGTAACTACAATTTTCGATGCCTGGCTAACGTTTTTCAACTCACGAACAAGTTCTCGGAACGCATTTCGTTCGTATGTCGAGAACTTACTGTACATTGGATGAGTACGGCAGTGACTTCCAACTGCTGGACGGACGCCAGACGCCCCAGCGAAACCACACCTTTACTATTTAAGCATTGAAAAATGAGATATCGTTCAGGTAATACATTCAGTGCATAATGTATTCGGTGACGATCATTAATTAGATGTTTAACTCTGAAAAGGAGTGCCAAAACGTTACTGTGATCTATCACTATTCGTAAACAAGTAACTTTTTCACGTCGGGACCAAGATCCGAGGTTCGTAATTTTAAAACTTCGTTATTTCGTAATATCGCATACTGTTACATACACTTAGAAACCCTTTTGGTCGGGACCGAAGATTTTGCTTCGTAAAATCAAAATTTCTTAATTTCGAAGTTCGTATTTTCGAGTTTCTACTGTATTCACTATTTAATGGAAGAGTCTTAAAATTTACTTTTACTAATTTGGGATATTGCATAATACATTTACTTGGTCTTTGACTGTCATATTCAGACCAAAATACGTACACAGGAGAGCCTTCTACGTCATGGAATATATTTTTAAATTGATGGTGTTTGAAGGTTCTTCACAATAGCTCCATAAATATTCCTCAACCCTTTCGAGATGGCGTAGAGTTCTCTTCTATGCCTATGTCTATACTGATCTAATGAGTACCAAGAGAAGACTCTTCCTTCATCTCTCTGTACGGACCATTTTTAATAAGGCATCCGTGGAGAATGTTCTCTCGCTGGTACATACACTCACAAGAAGAACCTTTTTCGACCCCTCTTAGCCTCGAGGACCTCACCATTGTCTCGGACTCGGGGGCCATAGTTATGCTCCACACCCTTCGCAGACTTACAACCTTTCCAGCGGCATGGGTTTGCGGTCAACTAATTGTTCATCTGTAGGTTTTACTACATGTATATTCGTTGCTCGCTCTGAAATTGTAGATTTTGAAGTGAATTTCTCATTTTTTACTGTGCATTTACAAATTTTAAACATGACTCTACCATAAATATTAACATTATCAAACATTGCTATGTTATTTATCTTGATATGAAAATTTCAGTTAATATTGAATGTAGAATTTCGCTTGAAACTTGTAAACACTCACCATAAAACAAGAAGTTCAATTCTGATTTTATATTTTTTGCAAAAGCAACAAATATTTATTTTGCAAGATAACTGAATAAACAATCATATGACCCTTGCCGCAAAGAGGGTGCAGATGCGAAGAAGGGTCCAGGTACCGGATTCCGAGGGAAAGGCCTGATCCCCGCAGCATTGGGTCCCGAAACGTATAGGCTGTGTACCATGCGAGCACCATAAAGGGGGGAAAGCATAGCATCGCAAATATGCGACATTCGTTTGTTTGCATAGAAAAATCTCCGTCGCATGTTTTCGACGTTCGACTTCCTGGTCAGGAAATCTACTGTCGCATATATCCAACATTCATAGCGAAAGGGTTAAGAGCAATTTTGACAGTCATGCGGTGGGTTTAACCCTGGGTGGCGGGTCAAAACTACCTAGGTAGGTGGGTTGGGTGCCAGTAGGACGAGGAGGGAAATTTCCACCTGTGCTCGGAAAGGAATGGTAAATGAGGGTTGAGAAAAAAGGATAGGAATCCTCTATCAGGGTTAGTAATTCCCTTAGATCAGCAAGCGGATTGATCATACAATCATACAGGCATGGTATTACTAATACATTAGACACTAACGTATTCCCCGCTACAGGGAAGCACTAATCTCACTAAGCACAGCAGCCAAAAACCCAACTTCACGAAAAGATGCAGCTTGCTTCCTAAACCAGTCTGCCTGAACCAGCTGACTCCCTCGCAGCTCTGCTCCAACCCACTCCTTCCCCTCCACATGACAGCAAACTCCACACCCAAGTGCGGTATCAAAAAAAAAAGAAAAACAGCAGGTGCACCCCTGCAAAAGCATAAGAACGTCACAAAATCCCCAGATAATCCAGACTTTGCCGGATCCAAACAACCCCTCATTCCATATAGTCCGGATTAGTGATGATTTATTGTATTATTTAAAAGTACTTTGAATAGAGTTAGTGAATTTCAATCATAGTGTTAATCGCCAAAATGGCATCATTGGCTGCTTTGACTGGGAAAAGCAGTAACAAAAAATCAACTATATTCTACATCATTCGTGATTATTTTCCTAAGCTTTGGCAAAGCAGAGTGAAGACCTTGAACTGAATGTGGCTGTATGCACAGAGTATTATCATAATTCATACAAATGTATTACCAAACATTATGCATCTTTCTCATTCTTCTTTCTTCCTTATTCTCATTACACTCTAATGTCAGGTGAGCCCTGATAGCTGTTTCGCTGTGGTCAATGGTACCTATTTAAAGTTTATGGCATTATTTATATTATTGAAATTACTATAGTGTTGAATAACAACTACTGCACAATATAAACATAAAATCAACATGGAAAATGCCTATCAATTTCTTTCTAACCCTTTTAGTACCATGGCCTTTCTCTTTTTCACTCACTGAAAGCTCGTAGCAAATTTGTAAAAATTTCAGCTATTTATTAAATTTTTTTTTATCTCTAATCTATAACCTATTAACTCTACCAAATTTTTTCCAGATACTCATAACAAAATACTGTTTAATAAAAAAAGTTAGCATGAGATAAAGCAGAATTATTTTTTTAGAAAATGAAGTTAAAACAAAAGAACTTTTTGTGTGAGTTGCTTTATTGGTACCTCATTTGAATTTTTTAAGCCAACCAGCGGAAGCTGATATATCGGCACCTCGAGTATCTAAGGGTTGTAGTGGAATTCATCGATGAAAGAGCTCATAAAAAGAGAAGGATAACTGAATAAAAATTTGAACTGTAGGGAAAGTAAGAAATTTTTTAAGGGAAAAGGGAACTAATGAAATTAGGTCAACGGAAGCAAAGAAATTTGGAGAAAGGCCAACTGTAAGTTCCACAAAATATTTTGTCAACCCAGTCTGAAATACAGGCATATGAATTGCAGAAAGAAGACCACTTTTGCTAAGCTCCCCACCATTTCGGCATCGAAAGAAACCGTGGTGCTATCTGCTGCTGATCAGAAGCCGGGCGAGGGCGACTCTGGTCACGTGATGGACACGACTCCCGAGGAGACAGAGGAGGAGAGCAGGGGGGGGAGGGAGGGCGACGACTACCTCCCGGACAGCGACGTCTCACAGCACCTGTCGTCATGCGCCTTGCACCCAACGCCACACCAGCCACCCACCTCCATGTCCAAAGTGGTGTCCTTCAGCGACTCGACCCCAGCGCCAGCCTCGTCTCAGACCCCTTCCAACAGGTAAGCAAAGCCATGGATAGCCAAAGCATTCAGCAATTGCACTCAGACATACATATTTTGATTGGAAATGTGAACTCTGAATACTCTCTGCAGCAAATTCTCAAGCACAAGGACCTTGTCAGTGACCGTTGGAGCATACAATTAAGATGATTACCTCCTGTGATCATTTTATAGGTGCTCTATGCACTCAGGAACAGTATTGAACTTAAGTGTCATAGATTTATGTCATATTTAAGAAAACTTTAATTTGCATTGCAGTGGTTTTTCCTTGTTGGAATTTCTCCACAGTTAATTTATAGACGAATAGGCTGGCTGTTTCATAACCTTCCAAGTCACCCCTATCAATACAAGCCTAAATAAGTTACTTAATATGTGTAGGAAAATATTTTCTGAGGATTAGTTTTATATACTAAGTATAGTTTGTCTCAATTCTTAATACTTAGTAAATCTTAACTCTTAGATGCTTAAGGTGCCAATATATCCACATCTGAAGTTTGCCTTAAAAAGTTCAAGGTGCTGATATATCAGCTCATACTGTTCAACAACTGTGCTGTGCAACTCAAGTTCTTTTGTTTAGACTTCATTTTACAAAAAATATTATATTACTTAGTATCTCACATAATTTTTCTTATTTAAACAGAATTCTGCTATGATCATTTGAAAAAATTTGAAATAGGTATAGTTTATACAGTTGACTCACAAAATTATTCTGCTGAAACATTGGCAGCAGCCTATTTAATTGCCCCAAGAGCAGCACCTCTATGAGGAGGAAATATATATCACACCATCCGTCACCTCAAACATCTGCAGAAGGAGAGACTGAAGCTTCTCAGCTCACTTGCATTATTCCTAAGATGCCGGCACCAAGGCATCATGCCAAAATTCACCCAAGTCCGCATCCGAGTCAACTCAAATTTAGCTAGGCTGATTGTGAGGAGGGCTGGTGCCATGCTCATCCTTGAGTAAATTCACCGCCAGATGAGAGCCTTAGAAGTAACTTAGCTTAGAGCTTGATGCTGCTACACCTATGTTTCTTGGCTTTTCTCTGGACTCCCTTTGGACTGGGATTACGTCGATTTCACCACCACTGCCGAAGGGGACCCCCAATTTTGCCACAATACCGAGAGACTGAAAAAAAAATACCTTCGTCTCTCACCTAAAATGGAGTCAACTCCAGGGCTGGATAAACATTATCGACCCCCTCAAAAGGCCTTAACTTTGCTCCTGCCCCAAGGTCTATTCCATATGTAGACTTCAATGTAGGCATGTGTCCGATACCCTTGGTGTAACTTGGGGATCAAGGACAAGTGAAATTAAAAATAAATTGTGCACAAGTCCTAGTACGAAGTTACATAAATCGGTGATGAAATCCTCTCTTTAGCCTATCAAAATGAAAGAGAAAAAAAATTACGCCAGCGGGAATCGACCTCGTATCCTTCGTATCGTGTGTCCCGCTCGCTACCACTACCCCAACTAACTTCTATCATGGACTGGGTTCCCTTTGGGTATTAATAATGAACATTCAAAATGGCTGAAATAGTCTTGGTTTGTCTGACGATAAAACACTATTCCGCTATCTATTCGTATCTATGAAAGATAAACACTTCACAAGATGATGTCTTGACATGCTAGAATTGTGAAT
Organism: Pyrrhosoma nymphula; assembly: GCA_963573305.1. Classification (NCBI taxonomy): domain Eukaryota; kingdom Metazoa; phylum Arthropoda; class Insecta; order Odonata; family Coenagrionidae; genus Pyrrhosoma; species Pyrrhosoma nymphula. The sequence goes on along the minus strand of OY754337.1, from coordinate 129,185,360 downwards.
AACCTTCATTTCGAGTTCATCTTTCCCTTCATGCGATGGAATAAACGACTTTTCCTCATGATGTTCAATTTTTTCAGACGATTCGTCCTAGCTTGAGATATTTTAAGGTAAACTGTGAACTAAAAATTCCGTTTATCTTGTGCTCACGCATGAAACATAGTCGATGTGTCGAAAGACGTGTTGGTATATAATTCTTGAGGCCAACACCAACTATTTCCACCAGTAAATCTCGTAACCGTAGGTACTTTCCGAAGAACCGTCGAATGTTATCAACCTAAGTGGGTAAACTAATAAGTATTTTGACCTAAACATAAAACTAGATGCAAAAGGAATAAACGGAGTGATAGTTAGGAAATGCACCAAAGCATGTAACATCCTAATAAACCGGGAAAATTGAGGCATTCATGCATAATTAATCCTACTTTCCGAGATCCGCTTAATTAATCCGCTTTCACGTTGCGAATTTCCGCCGACGTATAGCAATCATTTTTCATAACAAATTCCATGAGGGTCATGGCATCAATTTCAGGAATATTATCCGAACGAGCGGCAACGTAATCACCCATTTTTCTGAAACCTGAAAGATTCGAGTTAAGAAGTCTGTATTTTATCATCCCGAAAGTGCATTTTTAATATCCCAAGTAATAATCGTGGCACAATAGCAATAGGAAAACTTACCCAAGAATAACAGCACATGAACAAGTGACGATGAGCGACTAAATCCTCCACCAAAACAATGTTTACAGCATGCATTGGTGTATTTCCCGACTCGGACGGCAGATTAGGCACAGTTGACGTCACACCTCCCTAGTAGCAGAGGAAGTTGCCACAACGTTGTGACAACGTTACAATGGGAAAAGGTACAAGTGCACACAACGTTGACGTTGGTTGTTGTAACGTTGCATGCACGTTGCCTCAACATCCAAATTTCCCGAAAAACCACGTTGCTGCAACGTTATCAGTGCAACATTGATGCAACATTATCAGTGAAACATTTTTAAGGCAGCGTTAAAAAATTTCCCTAGCTTTAGCCATTAATGAAATTATCCCATAATTAACATTAATGTTGATAATTTGTCAACACACCGTTCTTTCTTAGTTACTCAGGTAAAACTTTCTCACTTAAAACTCCCTTGCCCTCTCCACTGGCTCTTCCCTGCCCTCTCAAAATAAAAAAGGGAATCCACGTCTTAAATACTATGCATGTTATTATCGGGCGATGAGATAAGAATGGGCATTGTATAATCCTACCTATTATCTACCTGACTACTTTGTATCTATCTAATTATGGTAAGTCCTACGGCTCTAAGCGCACATCCTGGCCCCGAAATTATACATATCGTGTCTTGAAAGTCATATATATATGGCCACTCCCGTGGATTAATGTGACTTCGAGAACTAATTTTTAAATTGCGATTACGTGATTATAGTTAGAGGAAATACCATCCAATCATGATGACAGTTATCAGGCATTAATTAATTGCAACCTATATTGCCACGTAGTATGAATGTAAATGCAATATTACTGAGAATAAACAAGAATTTATCCAATTCCCACATGTTTGTTCACATTCACGTTCACAAGCAGACAACTAACTAGTAGAACACATTATTCAAAATGAAATATATATATTTATACGTGAAGACAATGTTCATGTGCGCGAATTCAAAGTGCCACAGTTTGCCAACCCCTGTGGTATAATTACAGATAAAGTATAATTTAAATCATAGCTGACGTCAATGTTGCATGCATGTTGATTCAACGTCGACTGATAACGTTGTGCTTGGACGTTGATGCAACGTTGTGGCAACGTGCAGGTTGTCATGTAACCTTGTGCACGTTGATGCAACGTTGTGGCAACGTGCAGGTTGTCATGTAACCTTGTACACGTTGATGCAACGTTGTGACAGCGTCCTCTGCTACTAGGGCTGGCCTCGGCAGAGCTCAGGTGTCTTCGCGCAGTGGTCGGCTCAGAAATTTTGCTTGATTTTTTAAGCCAATTTTTTATTTCTTCTGATGATGAATGGAGAGAATTTAGGTATTTTTGCGAGCTAATATTTCCATTTTACGTGTTCAAAATAGTTTTTATAGCAATCGTCAACCAATGCAAGTTCCCCATTGGTGAAAACCATGAATTTGTCAAGTTCATAAGGAAAGTGATGGGTTCTTCCATCAGGTTCAAACAATTGACTGGCCAACATTGGTTTTACTCCTCCCTCAAGATAAAAATGTTCTCACCACTTATTCCCAAGCAGGAAGAAATTCATCTGCACGGGACTCATTGTGCAAGAAATAGATGGGTGTAACCCAAGAAGATCACTCCTTGGAAATGAACCAAACAAGAAAGCACAGTACCACGTGCTATGACGTGAAGTTCGGGAATGACGCTATCTTGGACACGGAGGTGGCTGCCAAGTGCAAAGCATGATTGTATTACCTTGTAGCCAATTTTTTATTCTTAAGAGAAGCCAATAATACAATGTAAATATTTCAATTCATTTTCTTCAGACAATGCATGCAGGAAATGCTATGGTGGGACTGTGATTTTGCAATTGATCAATGTGGTATAACGATAACATTGTCCATATGGAACTTCATTCAGGACCAAGGGCAACAAAAGTTGCATGAAGGAAAATGATTTATGTGGGAACAATAGATTTAGGTACTACAGTACATTAATGTAGGACCATGTATACAGTCAGCCCCCGTGTCAATTTTGAAAATGATGGACTACATTATTTTTGACTTTTACACATTCAAGCCAATTTCTAGTAGAACTATTTTCAAGACTATTTGAGTCGAGTGCTTCTCTTACTCTGACAGCCAACAGAGTAGTGCACTTTGACGCCACACTGATTACAGATCTTTCCTAAGGCGTACAGAGAGACTGGGCGCTCGTGCCTGTGACCTCCAAACTCCAACCCAACCGCCTTAGTCCCATGCCCGTGCGTATATATACCGTCGACCATCCAATATGGCCTGCCTAGGCATATATTTACACGAGGACGGTCCCGGAAGGACGGTCGGTGATATTGGCGGCCATTAGCGTGAACCTCCAGGACGCTGACCGCGTCGGGTTCTTTATTATTTCAATGTAAAGGTTACAATACAAAGGAGTCTGAAACATGAGACCATTTCCGCGATGCAGCGCATATAGAACTGCCTGGTTATGTACACACATGTCCACATGACAATAATCTGGTGAATTATGGAAAATATACAATAGGCCTTTGAGTGCTGCTGTAGCTTCTGCGTAGTATATCGGCAGCTGATGGTCCAGTTGTTCCACGTATTCTAAGTCCAGGTCTGTACACACTACCGCCCATTGCCAGGGCGTGGAATCGGAGTAACCTCTGAATTGTAGGGCGTAAGGCGCACAACGGCGCACCTTGTGGTTCGCACCGGCACACTTGCCTCGGTTCTGCCACGCTTCTTGCACTTATACTACATGCTTGACATGCTTTTATGGCATTGTAAATAGGTATATACTATTATGACCTAATGTCCTCAAAAGGTAAACAATACCTTTTTAGAAAAATGTTGAAGACTTTCACGATTATGATCATTATTGTTAATTGAACGTGAGCTACTTTTATACTGCCTCTTAGTTTAGTTCTGCCTCTAGGTTGATACATCAAACATGTTCACATGTTAGTTAGGCACACATGGCTGCCACATATAATGAGGAAATTACCAATTTACAAATGATTTATATTCTTCCACTTTGCTGATCCCCAAATCCCTTCCATATTTTGACGTGACTGCAGAACTCTGGATCTATGATGTTATTTCAATGGTGCAGGTTGAGATGTAGCAAATCAACTGCTCTCAAATCATTGAAATTTAAATATCTTCTCGAAATCAGAAAGTGTGAGGTTGGCCATCATATTCAAGAGTATCACTCTCAACTATTTGAAAGTGTTGAAAATTCAACTTTAAAATCAGGACATTTTGTCTGTAGGGACTGAAGTATGGCTTATTGAGAACAAGAACCTGCATAAAATAAAGAGTTTTTCATTGAAATTTCCTATGCTTGCTGGCAGGACCTTTGTGTTGCTGAGCAAAATCATAAGTCACATATGAAGGTCACAAATAGATTCAAGGGATATGAAATCGAGGTTTTACTGTAAACTTAATTTTCAGTAAAGAAGATTATATATTTTTTAAAATATTTATGTTCTATTGTTTCCATTTTCCATTTTTATTTCACCTCTGACGATATGCAAGAACCACCACTTCTCTTTGTAGTCATAATTTTTGGTTAGACACAGCAAATATAACAAATATTTAAGAAATGCCAGCATAAATATTCACTCAAGTAGAACTTTGATACACCCTATGGAAAGCAAACACTAACCCTTCCCGCTCAATGTAAGTTAAATGTCTGAAATAGGTATGCAAGGAAATTATGAAAAAAGAACCAGATTACTAGACCTAGGTCTTGCAAGCTAAGTTATTTTACTTCGCCCGCCTCAAAAAGAAATGGCATGAATGGGTATATACTGAGGAGCATGTTCCATTAGGGTGATTACAAAATTGGCAATTTTAGAAATGTTGGCCAGCTTATTCGGTTCTTGGTTCGAATCCGGTGAAAATGAATGGGGAAAAAATTTGTGCTTGATTGGACAACGTATAGGGGTCACCCAACGGCTTAACATGGGGTCACCCAACGGCTTAACATTATGGAAAATTAGTTTATTTAATTTTTGGAGTTATTTAAGTAATTCTTCTGTAATGGAAAATAGTGATTTTCCTGGTAAAAACACATATTTGCCTAACTTCCAGGGGCATTGCGGTCAAGTGAATGGGTGCGTTTCACACGGGAGATGGTTCCACAGTGTTCCAGCAATGGTGGTTTGACACCAATTTTGTCTTTGCCCGTTGTGGGGTCATCTTTGGCATGGGTCGGGATGCTGTACATTGGGAGCATGGGAACGGCAATAAAAATCCTTGTATTGAAAAACATTTTATTTTTATTTTTGTTAACGATAATCACACAAACCAAATGTCACTCTGAATTTCCAAAGCATTTTTATCATAGCTTTTCCTATGCTCAGCTACAACTGTTAACAAATATTGCCTTTGCTGTTCATCTTTGGTTAGGTTATTACCCGCGAGGAACTTTCATTATCAAAGCAACCCCTCTTTCAGCCATGTCATTTACTATTCTAATGTCCTGAACTATTTGCTGTCCTGCCGGATAATTTTCATTCTTCATCCACAAATCTGGATCCAGCATTAAAAATGATTTGTCAATGCCAAGGGAATCAAAGAATTTGCAAGTGTTTTTTGTTCACAAAATCAGAAGCCACTTTTGCACAAGAGATAGGATATACGACTTAACCTGGGGACTCTCCTGCCCTTCCCTCTTGTTACTTTGTTTCATCATTTCTCGTTTTTCATGTTATGTAATACTTGGATCAAAAGAAGCGAGCCCAAGAAGAACTTCAGAAAAGTACCACAATGGGGAACATGCATGGAATTTGTTTCTCCCGTTACTGTAGCCCACTATGTTGAGAATTTTCTCACGAATCCGAATATGTAAGCCAAAGCTGTCTCCGTCAATTACAAATGCTGTAAAAAGCTAATTAAAAGTAGCAAAAATCGACGAAAGTCACGTGACTCGAAACGCTTTCTCATTGGCTTGACGTCACCGAACGGGACTGAAGTCCTCGCAGCTGCAGAGATAGGCGCCTTGTTGAAGTTATCGGAGCAAATTCGCTATTAAAATTATTCTGGTAATTTCTCGATAGAAGAAATGACTGAAGTGGGATTCAAGAAGGCACAGTCGGATAATTTACCGATGATTGACTCACTTATGGTGGCCACCTTCCTGAAAAACAGCGATTGTTTCGTCGCTGCCGAGATGCGTGACTGCGGTAAATTATCATCTGCCCATAATTTTATTAATACCTAACTTTTCATGCGACACATTATGCGGTTCTCTTCTTTCAGCTGCTTTGTTGTTAAAATACAACTATGGAAAAATAAACTGATGTACAAACAGCTTTCAAGTATGATTAATGTCTAAATAATTCTAAATTATCGCAACGGCTTCAGTCGCCAAAAATACGAGTCGGCATGTTAAGTTTTGCATTAATATGTAGCAAACTCAATGTGTCTCATATTCTGAATCTATTGATTTTCAAATTTCCTTATTACCGAAACTTAACCCATGCAGTCGTAATGTTTCCCCCTCTATTGAATAGATATTAATCTTTATTCATATTACCTACATTTTTATTGAAGACTATATTAGGGAAGTCCATGGCAAAGCAGTATATTTGCTGTGTTGTAGATTTCGGCTTTCAGTATGTAGTTATTAAAGTATGAAATGTATTTCCAATGTTACGAATTCTTCTAGTAGCTATTGAAATGGCGTAAATTTTGATGTCTTTTTCGTTTTGCTACCCCGAAGAGTTACCTCGCAATCCCCCAAGTTCGGATTTTTCGTCCGCTGGGACGCGCAAGCCTGCGGTTAGTCATCAATCACTCCTAAACGGTTATTATCTGTCCTTTTTCGACTACTTCATTGTGTAGCAATTAAAATTTCCTATAGATGTATACCTTTCGCTTCTTCATAGACCTCACGATAACCATTAAACAATCATCTGAAATAGAAAATTATGATAGGCAGATACAAGAAATGCATAATATAACGCAAATTTTCCACGATTTCTCTCAAATAGCCGGTGGCGTAGGGGTAAGGTTGTGGGTTGTGGGTTGTGGGTTGTGGGTTGTGGAGTTGAAGGTCGGAAGTTCGAATCCGGTATTGGGAGTTAATTTTTCTTCTTTTTTTTCATAGCAAGTTTCGCTAACATCTTTGGAAATTTTAGGTTCTCCATCGCAATACATTTTAAAACTTTTTTTGCTTTATTTTTCTCCCTAAATTTTAATTAATGACGGCGAATGCCCAACTCCGAAGACCCGGTTTCTCGGTGAAACCTTCTAAACTAACATTCTCACCTCCAATCTGTTGACGGCGTTTTATAGATCTCATCGAGGCCTACAACCTTACGTATACCCTTACTCTCTATCAATTATAGTTCGCAAACTAATGGTAAAAACGTGTAACAGACAAATCATGAACTAATAGTGAGATATAACAGGTATTTCATGAGTTATCTAACGATTTTCAAAGCCATAAATGTTACTGCTCGCATATAAATAACGTTCAAAGCTTGGAAATTTACTTTCCCTGTGACTTTAGAGACGTAAGTTGTATTAAATATATTAAGGTAGGCTTACTTACTTATATACTTCCCTTTTCAATTCATATAAGGTTTATTCCCTTTCATTCTACTTATGGATGTCAGTTACTTCTTCAGATTCTACTTACTTTCTCGTCAGAAGGTAAACAATCTCTAGCGATACCGTTCCGTGACGTCACGCGTCCATTCCCCGATGACGTAGTGTTTTCAAGCTGGCGAAAAAGAATTATTTTTAAAGACTGATATCTCAGTAAAAAACCGCTTGCCATCTGTGAAATTTTCGCTACATCCATTTTAGATAGTGTCCTTCGGATATAAGTGGTTATAAAAAATTGTGCATGTTCCCCATTGTACTGCAAATTTGTCTTCTGGGCTAAAATTTGTAATAACTGAAGGTCATTGTGTGGCACCTCCGCTACAAAAGGAGCTCAGTGCTAAACCGGCGCATAGTACGTAATGTAAATGCACTCATGGAAGAAGGCACTGTTGAGCTTAGCAGTTAAATTAAATTGTTTGCTGAACATCCAAATTTTAATGCAATAAAATGCCTTTGCCATCCACTGAGCTTTATAGATTGCACCTTGCTTTTTGTACAAATAGACAGATTTCCAAGGAACAACACCTCCAAGGAACATGATGCTCAGCTCCAAAAGCTCCTTATAATCCCCACATGGTTGCTCGATCTGGAAACAATAAACGAAATAAAAATTCCATAAACTGGTGATGGAAATAAGAACGGCAGTGCGAACTTTATGCAAAGTTGCAACGTTACCTGTATGTTGGTGTAGGGAATATTCCTCAGGTGGCGTTTAGACGCAGCTGTGTTGTAGATTTCTGTGAAATTTCAGAAAAAAAGGATGAATTATAGGAATTCAAATTAATGCACTTCAATTTATAACTCATTGACATATAAAAGGCGCCTTGATCAAATTTCGTTCGGGCGGCTCTGAACTGTTGAAATAGGGGCATTCTGGAGTGTTAGAGTTCCCAAAGAGATTAACAAATACTGCACGGAGGACTAGCTCAAATATGTGGTGGCGGCACATAAATTTCAAAAGATCAATACCGAGAGCACCTTCCAGCAGCTTAACTGCCCCGATGTGCTCGCCAGTGTTCACGCTAGCAGTATCGCAGCAGACCCCACACACTTAGTAAACAACTTGCCATTCCTCCAGTAATTTGAAAATGCAATCACATGCTACACGTCCTGTCCCTGATTTGACCTCTGGGACACCAAGCAGTGTCTCTCCATGCTCACCGGACAAGATGACGGGGAGTCTTTCTTGCAAGCCTTCCCCTGTAACAAGGAGGAGTATGACTGACGCGTGGATACTGCTAGCATAATTCGTCACTAGAGTTAAAACATTATTCACTTACCTTACGGCAAAAGCTTCCTATCAAAGTGAACCACAAATGGCCCAGGAGTGTCCTAGAACAATTTTTTAATATTTGTGGCCTTTCCAGTTTGGTGCTCTACACGATGTTTGCACACTGAACTGTAGCCTCCGAAAATTTCAAGATTGTTTTTATCAATCCCAAGAACATGTGCAGTTGCTTTTGCTGCGGCAGTTATGATATGGGCAGGGTTCCAGTCACTTGTCTGGGTCCTATGTAATGCGGACGTAATCTCTTTGTCTAAAAGCAGTGTTATTTATTCCCTTCCTCACAGCACCTAGGTTTGTAGGCCTAAACTCTACAAATGACATACCGTATAAACTCGTGTAAGAGGCGCACCTTTATTCCCAGAAATCGCAGCCAAAAATGAGGGTGCGCCTCTTACACGAATTTTTTATCTGCCTGCCTTCGAGCCTCGGTCACGATATGAGCGGCAGGCTATGAGTGGCAGAGCAGTATTGCAGCAGTGGCCACAAAACGAGCAGTGATTCAACTTAAGATAATCAGAAATGGCAGTACATACTGTCATTAGGCAAAACGTTCTCGGCCAACATTTATGAATCGGAATGAGTAGAACGGCAGAGCGGCAATTTAATGTCTTGGATTGGAAAAAGCGGAACCTATGCCGTTCACGTCTAACATGGCTGGGTTCGAGCGTTTTCCATGTCAAGCATTAGGAACATGAAACTCAGCGTTGCCTCTCTGTCGCTCGCCTACCGCCGCGGCCCGCCCGCCAGTCGTAACCTGGCCGAGGCATTACTCTCAAGTCCCTGTAGAGTGAATGACCTTGGTGCTCAGCGTGAGTCATCAAGGGGGAGGGGATCGTTCGCTCGCTTGTTAACGGGGGACGCGGTCGCCTAAAAATATGTAAAAACTTGTTGTTTGACAAGACAAGGAAAATTGGGGGACAGCATTTGGCCGTGCGACAAGTGCAAACACCGCAATTTTCCACCCCCATAACTTTCTCATATTCTGTCATCGGACAACTTTGAGTGACTCAACTGTATGCACCTGCCCTAAGCACAACTGATTGTGAGAGAATTCTGTGAATATTAACATTTGTGAATACACCAACATAGGTCAGTGTTGTTCCATAATGAACAAGGGAAAAAAGTCTTAATGTCTTTCACGGCAGCTGAAAAACTAAATCATAGACGCTGAGGAAGTAGGAAACCGCGCTGCCGGACGAAAGCATGATATGCCGGAATCATGCATTAGAAGATGGAGGAAGGATAAGGATGCACTATTCCATACCAATAGGGACAGAAGGTCTTTTCGGGGAAAATCTACGAGCTGTGACAGGACATGCGCGCGCATGCCGCCGTACTGCGACGCCCGTCTCACTAATAAGTCAGCCGTTTTTATGTAAATCATGCAATTTTTTTATTTTGTCATTCATTGAAGATTTTTGTTGGACCATATTGAAAAAATAAATTCCATAGACAGTTATGATTTCTTTCAAAGTTTGATTTTTTCAGGTTTTGATGTCGTATCTACGCCTTATCGTTCGTTTTTGACGCGGCTGACGCTTGGGTATTTTGCATTTAACGTGTTTGCATTCCCCCTCGTCATCGTTTACAGCAAAATATAATTTGTAAAAGTTAACCACATTTTAAAAGGCGACTTACAGCGACTACGACTTGTGCATTTGGAAAACGGAGGGGGAAAACAGATTTAATAATCAGAGCTCGTTGCGACTGTCCGCACTTACCGACTAAACACGAATTGTAGCGAGGTCGGATTTGTTTTGTTTTAATGAATATCAATTAGTCCACTCATTCCAAAGGACAATAAACAATGTAAGCATTGTAGGGCTAAGACTACAAGTGAATACTTACCTCTGAGGTCCATATATGAAATAGGTCCATGTCTATGAAAAATGCCACGTAAATTATAAGAGAATATCGCAAGCGGCTTTGATAATGGCCGAAAATTTGAAGTAAAGTTTGTGCAAAACCTTGCAATAGGAGAAAAAAAAAACCCCAACATTTTTTCTTCAACTTCGACGCATAAAAAGAGGGATGCGCCTCTTACACGCGTTTATACGGTATTTAGTTCAATATACAAGTAGAATTTTACAAAATTACAATATGAGCTAAAATTTACTCACCCTTATCCTTGGAATTATTGTCGGTAAACGCCAATCTACTGGGCTCTGCCCCGTCTTCTTGTTCATGACGCCGGAGAGAAAATCCATATGCTGGAGTCACTTACGGGTTTAACCGCACGAAGGGAAATGAGTTTCGCTCCCAAAATGTAGCAACCTTGGTGAGGGTTGCAGTAGGCAAAGTCACCCAAACACCCCCGCTGTAAGTCATCTACATTGTAGGGCCGGGAACTTCAGGATGCATCTTAGCTAGAAAACAGTGTAGTCCCAGGCCATGCTCCCAATGTACAGTGTACCTACCCATGCCAAAGAAGATCGAAAAGTCACTATTACCCCTCCCTCTGCCGCACCCCCACATAGGGTGAAGACATAATTGGTGTCATACCACTGCTGGAACACTCTTGTGAAACACCCACGAACGTGACAGGCACGTGTAAATTAGGCAATTACTAATGTTTTTAACAGGAAAATCACTTCATTGATTGATTTGTTCACCATAAAAGGACAAGATTACATTTGTATGAATTTCGTCAAGTACATGTATAAAAATTACAAAAATAAAATTTTTACAAACAATTCACATAAAAAAAGAAAATTCTATAAAAAAATTTCACACAACCCAGTAAACACAAAATGCTGCAGATGCGCATCTGAAGCGCTGCGCGGTAGCGCTGCAGCTATCACGAAGGCGCTTCTGCAGCGCGCCTAGCACTCCTAAACTTCCCTTTTTTGAATGTCGAATGCGCTGCTAACGGTTGTCAGGAACGCTGCACAAGCACGTTAGGAGTGCTGCATAAGCGCTGCACAAGCGTGTCACGATCGCTTCAACCTGCAAAAAATAGTTTACTCAAGGACCGAAAGTAGATGGTATCTCCGGACTGCATAGACTCAACTTCATTTTCGCATCTACCTACGGTCAACCTCACATCAATCTACGTTAAGCCTATCACGCAACTAACTACGCCATATCCAACTATCAACTGCTAGATCTGTTTCTTGAAAGTTGTATATATACGGCCATTCCCGAGCGTAAATGTGTTTGCGAGAACTAACTTTTAAATATCAATGCCATAATAGTTCATGGAAATGTGCCATCCTATCACGATAAAAGTTTTCAGGCATTAATTAATTGAAAACTATGTTGCCACATTAAATGAAAATAAGTCAATATTAATAATAATAAACAAGATGTTTTCCAAATGCACAGGTTTGTTTACATTTCAATGAAGACGTAACTTACTTGCGCAAATGTTACGAACGTGAATATGCATGTATACGGGTCAATCCATATATAGTGGTCCAGAGGTGGTTGCTTGATGATTTTTAATATTTTTTTATATTTTTACCATACAAATTACCATTTATTGTGAATACAAATATGTCATTATTTTATTTTTTTATTTTTTTTCCTGATAGTGGCCATTTTTATGCTAACGAAACACCGATTTTAGGCGATTTCAGTGTTCTGCAGTTAAAGCAAATATCTCCAATTCTGTGTATCCTAGAATAATCAAACAAAAACCAATCGATTCAGTAAATGATGAACTTAAATAAAGGTCGGGTGATGTATCGACCTAAAATTAAGTCTAGGGTCCAAATATTGCTTCAAAGTTTTCATCACTTCACTAAAAAATCAATTTTTTACATAGGAAGGCAGGATACTTAATGTTTGTAATTTTTGTATTTGAAAGGTATAGAGCCATGCTTTAAGTTTGCAGAATTTTAAGCTGTGGACTTAAGTGGTTTTTTTATTAAATTTTTTTAAATTTCTTGATTTTTCAAATTTTCCAAAGTTTAATGCCCATTATCTTTGTTGGGCATAAAAATTTGAAATTTGGCCCATTTACAGTCCTTTAGATGAGGAATAACCAGTAAAAATTTTGTTTAGTGGACTAAACTATTTATAAAGATATTAAACATTGAAAAGTACCAAAATATCGACGAAGTCAACATCAACACGGCACCATTTAGTACCCTCTTAAGCAGGGGCGGATTAAGGGGGGGTGCGGGGGGGGCTACCGCCTCCTCTCCCCCCATAATTCCCGGGAAAATAGAAAAATGGTAATCATCAAGGTGGTTCTCCGATGCAAGTTTTTATTTCACCAGCTCAATACACAATGTTTAAAGATAATTGGAAAATATCTAAAAGCCACTTGTCTGAACAGACACAGTATCCTCGTTGTTCGCAATTGTACTTTAGTAGGCCTTTTGATGAACAGTGTTGTGAAAGCTTTGGTGCCGTAACGGAATAGTTATAAGCTATTATACTATGTATGCAGACCTATATACACCTTTTTAATATGTATGCAGAGAACAGTGCCGCGAGTTTGGGCAGTTGAGCCGTAGTGAGTCTGCGAGAGGGGAATACAGTCTCCACGCCCTCCTAAAGCATTGCCTATTATTATGCAACACCCACTGCTCTTGTGCTTGTCGCGACATGTCAGTTGCCCGGCTCTAGCGAGTGTATTGTTTCAGTTGTAGTGAGTGACAAGTTCAAGAGTTTTTCACATATTTAGGACCTTGCGTCCTTTTTCCTTTATTCTGTGATATACCTGACGTGCAGATCAACCTTTCTGCCAGAGATGGTAATTTCAGTCGGTTAATTACAAAGACATAACTTATTTGCGCTTTCTCACGCTCGCCATTAGGGTCGGACGGCCGGCTTCAAGCTCGGGCCCACATTAGCCTCCATTGCTATTTATCTGCTTTTTGATCAAGGAATTGCACACCCACCTATTGGACTTTCATCTTCATTGTGTTATCATAGAAATGCTGTCAGAGGTCCACCCACCGTAGTTTTGTCCCCTCTCCTTTTGATAGCAGTAAAATTGAGGACTCTGTAAGCAAAATAATTTTCAAGTATTATGCTACAGGGTGAGAAAAAGATGCTTATAATGTTTTTTGCAACTCGTCGCAGAAGGAATAGTTAAGGTTTACTTTTGTTTACAAGCGTCTTCTTCTAGTAGGCCTGGTACAAAGCGGAAAACTAATAGTGCCTCTGCGAACCTTCGAAGCTTTTTCTCTCGCGTCCAAAAACAAAAGATGCCAGAAGCAGCAGGAGGAAATGCATAATTTGTTAACATCATGCCTTCATGCTGCACAACTGACAACAAGACTCAAGCTGAGTCAATGGTCCTTTTACAATCCCATCCACGTAGCCACGAAAAATCGACTGAAGCTTCAATTTATTCACTTCCTTTGGCTAAAAAAATTTCAACTGTGACATAGGTCTCTTCATTGTACCAGGAAAGGAAAGACCTGATGATAGGAAAAAAGCAGAACTTTTGGAAGGCCCTTGGACATCCACAAGTGACTACAAGTATCCCTTTTCAACTCATAGGAAGGGAACCGCGGAAGAGCGTCGTTACGTGAGGATAGAACATCACGAAAAGTACCCTTGGCTTGTGGTTTCTCCCTCAATGAATGGACTTTTTTGTAGGTATTGCCCTTTTTCCCAATCAACGGCAGCTTGCGGTACAAATTTTCAGTTAAAATCCCTCGATACAGAGCCGTTAAAGCTTTCAAAACTGCTAGGAAAACTAGATGATCTGGAAAACCACCAACTCAGAGTCTTTCACAAAGGTGATAGACTCTGAGTTGGTGCCCAGTTGGCCCTGAATTTTCTGGAAAATACAAAAAACCAGAAAATCAAAACACAAGCCAACTGGACGCTACAGAAGGGAGAAAATCAAGGAAAATGAAGAAAATCTGAAGCTGTTACTTAAAAATGTGATTAAAAATGGCTGCACCTTCACTCCACCGACCTGAAGAAGCCGACTGAAACGCCGCGAAACTGTCGTCCAAGGAAACACGGTGTAAAACCCGGAAGACACTTCACTTCTTCACAAGAATGGCATTCTTTACATCGTTTTTTTACGTTTTTCAAATTTGATCAGATAGATTTACTCAATAATTTATCACATCTCTTGTATATAATATAGCCACACCAAAACTACGTTCCAAGCGCTACATTTCTTTTAATTTTCCGAGGGAAGTCCACCCGGACCTCTATTTTGTTGAGATGTATTGCATACCCCCCAGGCGCCGCGTGAAGTAGTGAACCCCCCCAAAACAACGACCTTAATCCGCCCCTGCTCTTTAGTAATGCTTGTTGCCTTTAAATCATTATCATAACTCATTAGTCAGTTTTTCACCTCATTTTACAAGTTATTCATTATAAAGTAAACATTTGGTATAGTAAACTTAAGCTAAAATGTAAATGCAGGCCTTACAATACAAAGAATATTTGGGAATTCAAAGAAACTTACCCAAATATTAAACTTGGTCATTCTATAACTATATACCAAATGCTTACTTTATAATGAATACCATACAATTGTATGGTAAAAATATTAAAAATCACCAAGCAACAAATTTAACTTTTTCTGGACCACTTAATATGGATTGACCCATACTCAATGTTACGAATGTGGAAATGAGAAAACTGATGAATGTACCAATAAAAGCATAACAATAATTTAGTGTACAACGGAAATTAATTACACAAACCTATCAATGAAGTGTTGTTACTGGCAGAACCCAAGTCTCTCCTATTCGTCTCAAAGCTTTCCCATTTATGCCAAATTTTCGGTCTAAGAATGAACCACAGGCTAAACATGTTACTATATATCAAGGATATATTTAATTAAATAAAAAAACAAAGGATACACATAGTAAATGTTTAAATAATGAGTATTCATATCTTCCTCTTTCGATTGAGTCTTTCAACATCTCCCCTTATTCAAAAGACTACCTGCAGCGCTGTGGCAGTGCGTCCGCAACTTGTGGCTGCTGCACTTCAAACACGAACAGCGAATGCGCATTAGATGCATTTCTCGATAATTCGCTCTATGAGAGTGCTGCTGAGACGCTGCTGACGCGCTTCAGTTGATATGTGCTGCACTTGCAGCGCTGACATCCTTGTGAAGCACTGCTGCAGCCATGTGTGTTTACTGGGAAAGTTGTACATATTACAAAAAGAGAAGAAAAAATATTTATTTACATTGTTATGACTTTTTATCTCTCTATGTACTCCTGAATGCTGCAAAAGACATTTTTTACAAAACAAATCTTTTAAAATATTCTTGAACTTTATTTCTAGGCTATCATTGCTTTTATACTTTCTTTTGCTACATTCCGTGAAGCTGATATGTGTATGTTGTCCGATCGAGCCCAAATTTTCCGATTGAACCGGATTGAACTGATTGAATGAAAAATTCAGATTCGAACCAAGAACCGACTAAGCCAGCCAACATTTCGAAAATTGCCAATTTTGTAATCTCCCTAATCCTTTATCCTCCTCACTCTCATTGTGTTTTCAGAAGAATGGAAAAGTGATAAATGGATAATTAACCTCTATGAATTAATTGAGCCCCATACACGAGTCAGTTGAGCCTAACACTTCCCAAGTAGCAATATCTTATGAAAAAATCATTTTAAAAATATTTTAAAATAATTTTAAAATCATTTTAAAATTATTTTGAAAACATATTAACTCTCTCTTTTTTGGCTTTTAAAATTTTTTTTTCATAATTTAAAATGATTTTAACATAAGTTTTAAATATGTTTATTAACTCTTTAAGAAGCTGCCCAGTAATCACAAAATGCTGCAGATGCGCATCTGATGCGCTGCGTAGTAGTGCTGCAGCTACCGCGAGGGCGCTGCTGCAGCGCATCTAGCACTCCTAAACTTCCCTTTTTTGAATGTCGGATGCGCGGCAAACGGGTGTCAGGAGCGCTGCACAAGCGTGTTCACGATCGCTTCAAACTGCAAAAAAAAGGGTATACCCAAAGACAACATTATATAACCAATCTCCGGACCGTGATGATTTCTCCTCATGATTTTAGACATGACACCGTCTCCTCATGATTTTAGACATCTTATGATATTTTGATTTTAAAATTATTTAAAACCATTTAAAAATCATTTTTCAACATTCTTTTGCTACTTGGGTTGTAAAAGAGCGACTTTCATCTTTTCTTTTTACTTTTAATTATATTTAATTTATCTCAAGAGGTTATTTTTGGGCGCCAGAAACATACAATGAAAACAAGAGTTAAGTTAGCTCGTTAATTAAGTAATTATTATGAAGTTCTATTATGAAGTAAAGATTTGATTTGATATGCCCGTATCTTTTCCTAGGTACAAATCACTCTTCACAATATAACATTTACACTCTTATTAATACTCTGTTTTCACTTCTAAGTTTCACCTTTTGCCTTCCGGCCACTTATGATTTCAATAATCACAAAGAAATACCCTTCAGTCACAAAGTATTACCCTTCACTTATATTTTGTTTGCCTTCACGGCCACAGGGTGAGATCACTTATCTCACAAATAATACCCTTCACACACAAATAGCTGTGTACATACAATTTTGGGTAACGTCGACCTCTGACACACATGCGTCTCGGAAGAAATCCTGTCGCCAAACAAGTGTCCATTCTGCGGAAGTGGAACTGGCTTCAATTCCCGACAATATAGTCGATGAGTCTCCCTCGTCTTGTGTCTGCTACCGCATGTACTCTCTCAGGATGACCATTATTTAATGGGTGGTTTTAACTTCTAAAAACCTTACTTAACTTTCTGTCGAGTCACTAGCAAAGAATAATTCTTCTATTTCCCTTAGGACAGAAATTTTTTGTCCCGAGCTGTGAGGATTTAGTCTGCCTTTGGGTATATTGTTGATCGGTGACTCTCGATGTACGGAGGTCATCACCCTATTATATCCACTCGAACCCATTGTTTGATTCTCCTAACTTTGTATTTCCCCTTCTACTGGGAAATTCCCAGAGTTGCGTCATTTGCACCTTGCCAGCTGTAACAATTAACTGCTTAATTGCTTGTTATTGCAGCCATGATCAATTAACTGGTTACAAAGGGAGCTTCACAATAATAAACTTATGAGTTGATGTGCTTCAATAATGACTAAATGCACGTCCCCTGCAGCTAAATTGACTAAAGAAGAAATATTACGTAATACCTATGTGTCGCAAAATCGATAATATGAAGGCATTACGTAGATACTTAATATGGCATCGTTGTTACGTAAAACACTTATCGTTTATTTTAGTGGCATGGCTAATGTAGTAGTGAGATTTCTTGCAATGACGGTAAGCCTTGTGCCATGTCTATACACTAGCAAGTTCTGGGTCAAACAGTTATGTAACATAAAGTGACAAATTTATAAAATATGAAAAAGGGACTGACAAGATGCTTGGGATCAGAAGCCAATCTATAAATACTTTGCCCTTGATATTAAATTTATGAATGTTCCCTCTATTGCATTCAAATAGTACAGAAAATCCTTTATGACGATGATGAACTTTTTTTTGATACGCTAGGAAATAACGAAAAACCCATAATATTTTGAGGAAGGATGTGAAAAGGAGATTGATGATATTTCAGTTTAAATTAATTTGGCCTTCTGTGTGTAAACCATTAATGAGTTTTCATCAGGAGTAAGTCGGGCTTAACTGATTGAATGCTACACATGACACTGCGTAATTTTGTGGAAAATTTCGGCAGAGAGTGAGTGTGCAAAATTTAGGTAATTCACACCCGAGCCGCCACCTCCCAAGGAATTAATGTGGAAAAAGCCTGTGTTTTGAAGGGTGTGTAGAGTTTAGTTAAACTTCATAGCAATCACAAATGTTCCCCATGTTTAGTGAAACATGAATGCTTCCAGAGTATTTATAATTAGCAGAGACTAAATATTGCTGTGGATTTGAGACTACGTATTTCTAAGCGAAATATGAAAACCAACTCCAAATCGTGATGGAAGAATAAAATATGTATGTCTGTGTGTAAATTGATGTTTAAAATGCAAAGTATGTCAAAGAGTGGTAAGTTGTTTGAAAGCTTCAATTATTTTTTCCTTGATGCTGGGTCTAGTTTATAAATATAAGAAAATGTTTAATCGGAAATGGCAGGAGTTCACCACCATCCAGGAACCTCTTCACTGTGGATAAGTTACTTATTTATGATAAATTATTGTAAAGGGAAACAGCACTGCTTGCAGTAGTATGTTGAAATTACAGATAAGTTGGAAAAGTTGTAAATTATAAATCTAAGTTCACATTATAATTTGGCAGTAATGAGCACTGAAATATGTCAAGTACCAATTTGTAGATAATGAAATAGTGTCTTATAAAATTCCTCGTGCAGTATAGTGAATGATAAAGCAAGTAAATACATTAAGTCTTAGAGCATGCGCACTTCAATTTTCAGTAAGGCTTTAAAATAGAATTAGCGGTACTTCTAGGCGGTAGCTAAGCAGCAAGCACAAATAATTCTAATGATCACGTCTAAATAATATTTTTTTACTATTGCCTTTTTTTATTAATAATTGTTGACGTCTAAATAATATTTTTTTATCATCAGGTTTAATTATTCACTACCATTCTAAGCTCTCACTATCCTAAGAAATCTAAAATATTCTCCATGACATAGCGTAGTAAATATTAAATTGTAAATAATATATTAAATCTAAATGAATGAATGCTTTAAATATTTAAAAATGTAATAGGCTGTAACAAGTATTTTTAAATCATTATTACCTAATAAGTGAAATAATTACAATGGTACTTGTTCATACCAACCGCATAAATCATTTATCTGATCACACTTGAGGCGGTAATGAAAAGAGAAGTGGTGTCCAGGTTTGGCTGTGTGGTGAGCATTTTGTGGATCAACATTTTGTCCTGCATTGCAGCTAGTGCCTCCGGGAGTGAAGTCAACTTCCTCTTTTTTCCTCTTCCTTAAGTGGTACTTGGCACCCTTTCCTTTTTATTCTCATGTGACCTCAGGTCACGTTTCTCTGTGTGTCCCCTTCCACCTGTCACAGTCGGACTTGGGTATCCATTGAGTAGACGAGAGGTCATTTCTGTGAATATGATAATTTCTAGCTTGAAATTGAAAAAAGCTGACAAAATATCTTAAAATTAAATTTTTCAGTCTTGATTTTGAAATGTCTTTCTTGGTTGACTGTAACATAATTCAGTCCTATGCTGCATAGAAGAACCACCAATTGGAAAATGAATTGCTGCATTTCATTTTCCGTAGTTCTCACTCATTAGCCGTTATCAACATCTCAAAGTGGAACAATTTTCACCAAACATTTCTGCCTTAGATTTTCTCTGAATATATCCAAAATCAAACTTCTTGGAATCAACATATGAAACAAATATCTGTTTTGTTCAATCAAACAATTAACTAGTTTCAAATAAAGTAATTTGTTTGCCATTACAGATGTATTTGCATTTTCTATACAACAAAGCAACGGACACAGTTTTCAATTAGGTATTTTTTTATTTAAAGCTGTAAAATAGTTTATTTTTATAATAATATACTGACTGATTTATTCACATGCAATATTCTTCAAAGCTTTCCGAACATAAATCCAAAGAGAAATTGAGCACCGATTTGTACCCTCAAAAACAACATTGAATTTTCGATGGTGTGGCAGAGTTTGTGCATCAAAACTTCCAACCGCAAGGCCCCAGCTATGGCATTGATACACCACTGACATGCAATAGTTGTCAAGTCAACTTCAAAATATATCCATTAAAAAGGACCTCTGCAGATATTATAATGAATGTGAATTTGTGGCACTCAGAAATTCCCATGTGCCAATTATTCATTGTGTGCCGTACATACCGTATTTATCTGAATAGAAGATGAGGTTTTATTCCTCTTTTTACTGCTGAAAAGTTGCAAGACCTCTTATAAAGGTGTAATGATTATTAGCATTGTATAGTGATTTGGTTGACACCTTATGAAACCTACAATTTAACTGCGTTTTGGATATTTTTCTGCTTATGACCAGTAGTGAGGGACCCATTGGAAAAGACGAACTTTGCTCACGTATTCAACAGTAGTTCCAAGAATTTTGGAATTATGTATTTTTATTTGATCACTAACCCTTCAACGACGAGCAATGTAGTCACTACGTTGGGCACAAACTTCACATGCCATCAAGCAACGTAGTGACTATGTCCTGGTGATTCCATTTAAATCAGCGGAAAACCAGTGATTCCATTTAAATATCCTCCGATCTACAAGATAGGATTCATTCAAATCTCCTCTGGGCTTGAAGTTTCACAGTCCTTTCTATTGCAAGAAGAGACAAATAACTTAGGCATTCATCAGACATTGAATTTCTTAAATAACTCTTTACATGTTGCATATACGAAAATGTTCTTTCACATGATGCAGAGGAAGCTGGAATAGTCACTGCTATTTGATTTTTAAGTTGTACAAATCATGTAATGCAAGTTTATATTGCTCTAACAACTTGAGCAATGCAAGTCAATTCTCAGTCTTCACTCCAGTTTGCTGTTCATGACTTATGATAAGATTTTTTTAAATCTTAATTTCTGCCTCCAATGACTTAGTATAGAATGAATAATTTCATGCCAACGGCAGTAAAATTTCCCACATAGCAAAGCAAGCTTGCTGCAAGCCTGCAGCAAGCTTGTCATTGCAAGATAGCAAGCTTGCATGTGCAAAATGTAAGCTTGCAGCAAGCTTGCTGCAATCTGACTACTGCACCTGCTGCAAGCTTGCTGCAATATTGCACTGCAAGTTTCAGGCAAGCCCTGTGCAAGCTTCATGCAAGACTGAAACCTAATGTAAGCTTGCAGCAAGCTTGCTGCAATCTGACTACTGCACCTGCTGCAAGCTTGCTGCAATATTGCACTGCAAGTTTCAGGCAAGCCCTGTGCAAGCTTCATGCAAGACTGAAACCTGCCGTAACCTAAAAATAACTTCTAAAAATGCTGAAAAGGTAAATACTTGGGCCAAATAATGTTTAATTGAAGCACACGTTTCACTAACACCAGCAAAAGTAGGTATCACTAACACCAGCAAAAGTTGACGTGGAAGTCAGCTATTACTACAATTAACAAACTTGACAATATTTCCAGTCGGCCGCCATATTTTCCGATGTATCAAAAAGCAAAATCGGTCCTGCTGCTGAGGCATTGCCTAACCTTGAGAATGCAGAGACTGCATTGTTGGACTTAAAATAATTGTCAACTTTAATTAAAAATTTACAACTTTTATTCATCTTATCACTGGAATAACATACATAAAAATCACAAGTGTAAAATACTTAACAAATTAAATAAAAGTTGAATCATATGATGCTTTCCTTCAACTGCTGCACACCACAAAAACAAACACCATTCGAATGAGAATAGTTCATTTTGCTAATTTCACAGCATATTCAAGGGTAATTTGTTTCCATTATTACCTCTTGAAATGAAGTAGTAATAGGTTTTTATGGCACTGCGAATTCTCTCCCAAATTATAAAAAGGGTTCCTGCTGAGGTTCCATCCTTATAGCCGTGAGCCTCGCTTCAACACTTATTCTGAAAAGTAGGAATGATGATGTTACGATTTCATACGCAAAGAATCCCGCATGAATTTTCTATAGCAAACAAAGCTTAAAAGTTAAATTAACGATGCTTAAAAGAACAGGAGAGGATTGATGTTTTGTCTTACCAGAAATCGGTGACGTCCGTCTTTCAAGACTTCGCTCACACTTTTCGTAGGTTACACCTTTGTTCCACTGATTACACGGTAGGCTTCCCATGAAATTTCCGATTGAAACAGCTCATAGTAGGATGGAAAAACATCGACCTTCTGCTCCTAAAAGTATTTCAGAACTTCATCGGAGTATCACAAAGTCCATGGACAGAAAGGTGATACGAAATATTTAATGTGGTTCAAAGGATGTTTTCAGAACTTAGATTCTTAATGAACCATGATTGTTAAATCATACCTGTGAATTTCTTTCCTTCCATTCATTCTTCTTGCAGACAATGCAAACAAATTTGTGTAATATACCGCAATCCAACTACTAATTAGTTGTAAATATCACAAATAAACAAACAACACGAAACACACCAACGGCTCCTACGAACTTCGATAACAACAAAAAAATGAGCATCGATGCACCCGCCTCTATCCCTCTATTGTCAAAATCAAATATTGCCAAGTTGCCAGAGTCCTGCAGCAAAGTTGGCAAGGTTGGCACACTCCATGCAGGTTGAGTGCAACTAGCCTTCTGCTTGCACCGAACGTGACAATATTGGCAAGTTTGCAGCAGGCTTGCATCAATATTGCCAATCTTGGAAAGCCGTAGGCAAAACTCAAGCAAGCTTGCCGCAACCTTGCATGCTATGTGGGTTGTTCCTTCATAACATTTTCGCTTTTTGGGATTAGACAAGTGATTCCTTTAATAATTCCAGAGGTTGAAATAAAACCTCTCTCAAGTTCACTGCATATTACATATATGTAAAATTTTATCAAATACTAAAGATTTGAAATCTGTTGGTTGCACAGGTTCTAGGCTGTCTTTATTCGGCAAATCACAAACATATTCCCCAAGTTGTTTTGGAAACTTTCAAATTCTACGAAGAGAAGAGGAATCTGTGGGAATACCAGCACCTATTTTTGTTGCCACATCTACACTTTCTTTCCATACATAAGTGAAACATTCCATACATTGGTTGAAATGATCCCTTGTACCTCCCACTAAGTTGATCGCAGAAACAATATCACAGTCTTTGCCATGAAGGAAATCAGATAGACTTGCACTTTTCTAGCAAACATGTGAATAGGCATAAATGAAAAATAAAAGAAAAGTTTAACTTTACACTAAATCCTGATGCTTCGGCAGCTCGTTCTCAATTTTCTGCCTGAATGTTTACTAGGGTTACAATGATAGCTTCAATTGTATTCTTCACAGCCAAACATGAAGCATACTGACAGGCCCATCTGGTGTCACTTAACTTTTTTAATTCCACGTTTCTAATCTTCATTTTTATTTGTTTATCAATAAACATTTGATGCACTGCCAGCCCACTCATAAGAACATAAGAGTCACTGCAGCGTCATAAAAAATCTGTAGCCGACTTGATCCCTTTACATGTGGCTACCATGGTGATATTCAACTTATGAACTTTATTGGTGATGGTCACAATTACGGGAACATGTTTCTCCAACATTATTGTTTACATAAAGAATTAAAACCATAATATATATGCATGGAAGAGATAGTAAATTTAATTCCTGAAACATAGGCCTTGATGGAGCATGATGAGATTTCCCAGTGAATGATATTAACGTGCTGAAAGGATGCTGGATAGGTCAGTCATTTCTTCATGCATTCAAAAATTCAGTTCAAATTTTAATGAATTGTTTTTTTTACATTTTTCCATAACGTGTGCTTTGCATGAAAAGGGTAGTTCATTATAGAAATTAGATACGTATTCATTTCCAAATTGTGAATGGGAATTGTGGGGAGGACTGCACCCTAAGTTATAGGTACTTACAGAAATACAATAGCCTGATCATGATGTCTAATATCATTCATACTCATGCTCACCCCGCAACAAATACGAATGATCATCAAATTGATTGCCACGGGAATGTTATTATGCCAAATGGGCCATAGGCTAAGAATTGGTTCCCCTTGTTCATTCATACGATGGATACTTGATCGTTGATTCATTCAGACAAATCAGGGGATGATATTCTATGAGTTGATGAAGTAGAAATGAAGTAGAAACTTTCGGCAGTGACAATGAAAATAGTGTTTCAAATGTTCGAATGAAAACTAAGTTAACTCTATTAAATAGCCCCTTACACACATTACCTAGCAGCTTGGTAAAAAAATCTCCAATACATTGTGATCCCCATATGGGTATCACAATCGATATCCCAATGGGTAGTCAAGATTGCTCAGAACAACATTTTCGGAAAAATTTATCCACATGCATTCTATGAAAAATTTATGAAAACTTATGTTAGAATTTTAGGGAAAAGGGGGGGGGGGGCTCTTTGTTGCCTTCGTGGGTATTGTGTTATAAATGGAGAGAGGAAGTTAAATTGGCCAAAATCCTTATTGCCTAATGTGATTCTTGAATGGCTCCCTAAGCTACCACACATATCTATTTTAATAATCAGGCTTCTGAGTAAAAGTGCCAAACCAAGTGTTCCAATTTATAATGCATTTGTCACCATTAGACTTACTAGTGTTGGTGCCTTCTTGGTTATTGAGATTATTTTGATGTTTTTCAGCTGTTAAAATATTCTAAACTTTCTTTAAAATGATAAAGAGAATAAATTTGTGGAAATTTTCTCCGAAAAAATCTCTTACTTGAGTGGGATGATAACCTCCCAATTCTTGGCCAGTTGTGTTTCCACCACCGAGGCCATCTTACTCTGAGGAAAATTTCTGGACGTGTGTTAACGCACCAGACCAGCAATTGGGAGACCTGGGTTTGAATCCTCGTCAAGTCAAATGATTTTTTCTTGTCTATTTTCAACGCATATTAATGATATATATTGCACATTTGCATGTGACAACGTATAGCGTTCATAATGTATAAAATGTTCATTCAACAAATGAATTATTTAATGGACAACTTTAATGAATTGGACAGCAATATCATGGAATTATGGCAGTTATGAACAACTTCAAATTGCTATATTTTTCATTTTTTGGGTGACCAAATAGATAACAGTATTGGTAATTGGTGAAATTAAAGAAATGACATAAAATGGGTTCTAGGAAATGCTACTAAGGGGAGCTTGATAAATTTCACTCTCATGGGTTGATGATAGACAGATTTCCCAATCATAATTTGTTAAGCAATTAATTTTAATATGAACAGTAATTATTAACAGCTATTGAATTTCGATGAATTACGCAGCATAACATATATTTCATATGCATGTATGAAGCTTATGTGTGAAGTAAAATGAAATAAATTGAAACTATTGAGCTTAATCATCAACATATGAATAAAAAAAGCCAATATTATCAGCATGTGAATGTCATAACAATAGGTAATACGGAGCAAAGCATGATACCTGAGCAAAATTTGATCTCAATGATGCTTAAATTTGTTTGAAAGTATCAAAATGCATTTTGTTGGAATGCTTATAATCAATTCACATGTACAATTCACTGGTTATTCTTGCATATTTAAATATAAAATAGAGCCACCAAACATTTTTTTTGCATCCAGAAAAGGTTTTTGTCTCATTTTCTTGATAAACATTATTACTTTCAGGGCAGAAGAGCAGGTCTTCTCTCTCCCACTTTAGGTGAGACTGTGGTGTTGTAAAGTTGATCATTTGTTGAATATGTCATTACTGTGAGATTATGTGGAAGTGGTATTTTATTTAACATTTTGATTTTTTATTTAACCATAATGAGTCATTATTGGAGTTATGGCCTTGATTTTTCTCTTATAGAAGATCATATCCTTATCATTTCCTTTTGGTCAGATTTTTCTAGCATTTGTAAATGGTTGCTTCTCTTATTTCTAGATTTTTTTCACCTGCAAAAATCATTTTTGTCAGCCTGCTCATGATACATACAAGTAGAGATGGGCGGCCACTCTGAAAATTACCGCTCGGTAATTTTCATAAATTACCGAGGGGTATTTTTCGTAATTTACCGTGTCCCTTGAAAATTGCCGTAATTTTCTAGATAATTCACATAGCTATGTTTGAGATAATATCTCAAACAGATAAATTCCCAAAATGTTCTTTTAAGCCAAGTTTACATTTCCTACTCGTTTAATAATAAATTGAGGCATGTACAACTCATTTTTGGAATATTTTACTTTAATTATAACATTATAAGAGTAAAGCATTCGATTATTCTTCTTGAAAATTTCTCATATTTCGACAAAAGAAAGCCAGATTGCGTGTTGCTGCCATAGTAATTTTTAAAATTTTAAAAATTCTTATAGATTAATGTTGTATTTGGTATGGTTTAAACATTGTTATTCCCTTCCTGTTGCTATTGTCTTTCTTATTTAACCATACATTTACTGTTTAATACTCAAAACTAAAAAATAGGTACTGGAAAACTATGGTAATTTTCTAAAATTACTGTAATTTATTACCGTGGTGGTAATTGACCTCAGATGAAAATTACGGTAATTTTCCCATCACTCTACTTACAAGGCATATTTTATTCCTTATGTTGTTGTTGTGTAAATTAGAATTTTTTACCATCACCCTATAATTGTGTTTTCTGTTCCTACTCAAACTCCTGATGGTACAATCTAAATATGTAGGTATTTGTGCCATCAGTTCTTTCCTCTTTGGCATCAGTGCCTTACATGGTACATTCATAATGCAGCCTGCTGAGTTAATTTCCAGATATTGAATAGGTATACCTCTACCTATCTTCATGGCTCACAAAAGTGTTGTTGCATTATTACCATTCATGACCCAAATGATTGACAGTGTGTGTATGCAGGTATCCCTCGTATAACATGAAAAGGTTTAACAATATCTTCTCTATAACACGACAAGACAATTTTGAATGCATTCACATAGCATGACCAATTTGTCCATATTAGCATGATTGCTAGAGTTTATTTTTATGATTAGTTAAGCTCAGGATACCATTCACTCTTCTTTGGAGTAGGTAGTGTAAAACCAGCATTTAATACTGAAACCACCCAAATGTATCTATCTATTGAGCAAATTAAACTCATGATATCTTTAAATTCTATTCCTGGATGAGGGCTCAGTGCAGATGCAAAAATGAAAGGCATAATTGCAAATAAATAAAACTCCGTTAGTGGTGAAGGAACTGCTGCCAACTGGTGGTGGTGGAGGAGTAGGTGGTGGTGTCCAGCCTCTTCCAACTCCTCATCCTCGGGCAGGACAGAGTTGGCAAACGACATACTGTGGGTAATATCTCCAGAAGCACTATCGCGAAGCTAAGGGATAACCATGGACCCTCATCAACTCCCAAGGCCAAGGTGCCTGGGAAATCGTCAAGCTGACAGGCTGTCAGCAGGAAAAAAGATAACAGACAAAAGAAAGACCATAAATATGAGCGAGCGCCCTGTGACGTTCAAGATAACTTCTAAGAATCATTTAAAACCTACAAAAGTTCATCAGAGCCATCGGCGACATAACAATTGCCTCTCAAAACACAGTGCAGCTAAGCGAATTTTTTTCTTACCGCCCAACATCACTTCCATACTTATGCCAATGTATCACAGCATCAATGAAAAGGAATTAACGAGTATGTATTCTCAGGACGCTAGCTGATGAAGATGATAATTTATTGAAATTTTGGAAGAAAATATCAAAATTGGATGCAATTCACGGTGTGTCAGAGGCCTGGTCCTCCATGAAGCCTGTTACACTAGTTCGTTCTTGGAGGAAACTTTTGTTTAACCTCAAAGGTGATTTTTGGGGATTTTCCGAGTTGGGGGTTTAGTGAAAACCATGAAAGGATTCGAAAATGTTGATGCGGAGAACTTAGAAGAACGGCTAACGAGAGACGAAAGTGTTCCGGGCTTCCAGCATGTGACTGATAGCGATATTGTTTCTGCCGCAATCAGACAAGGGGGGAGAGGAAGGGAGTGGAGAGAGTTGAAGTAGCGGGGATGAAGACGGGGGGGGGCGAACGCATAAATCACAGCCGGGCACTCAACTTCGTAGATGCTCTGCTGCATTATACGAAGCAGTGGGAATACGACTACAAAGGCATTATCGCTGCTAAAAAGATACACGGTGGGGTGAAGAAAACTCACAATTAGTCCATGAAACAATCTAAAATAACGGACTATGTGCGCAAATGATATAACATTGTTTTTTTTACGTATATTATGAATATTATAAGAAATAAAAGTGAAAGTCCAGATTATCCGTGTTTTCTGATTATCTTATGTGTGTGTGTGCATCCTCTCCCCATCATTAGCCCGGATAATCAAGAGTTCACTGTACTTGAAAAACAAATTTGTAACATTCCCTATACTTTAAGACTGTACTGACCTGAGTCATTTCATCTTCATGTCGTGCAATAAGCATCTCTGGACAAAAATATTGGCATTTTTCATATTGGTTTTTAGGGGTTGGTCGACTGAAAACACCTCAAAAAATGTTTAAAACTTAACAAGTTTTATTTCAGTGTTTCGGGAAAGTACAGAGTTAAGAGTGATCGTATAGACACATGGCAGGCAGACAAGTTGTCGTTGGCGTGGTTGAGGGGAGACTGATATCATGGCGCTGCCCTGGAAGTAGCGTGGGTTGCCGACTCTGCCATCTGCCGGCTGCATCGGTTAACAAAAATTGCCGGTCACTTTGCGTATGACTGGCTGGCGCAGATTTAAATATGGTGTCGCCACAATTTGATCAAGAAATGAGCTGAACGCAAACTACAATTTTTTCTTCCATGGTAGCTTAAGAAGCGCTCTGCACTAATCCACAAACAGGCATAAGTTATTAGGATTTGTATGTTCCTGCAACATTGTGTTTCAAGGAAAGAGGCAAGAACTGTCTGAAATTGCATGCTGAGAAAGATTGACCATCGCCACATAGCAACATCGCAAGAGGGTGATGGCATTTACAAATCCTCAGTATTCATTCCGAATGGCAGTTTTAGTACAATTCCTTATGGAGTCTTTGCCCACATGATTGTAAAACATCAGCCAAAAGTTAATGACCAAAGAAAAGACTTAGAAAGATATTTTGCTGGAGACAATAATAAAAGTCATTTTTGCTTTAAATGCAAAGAGAGGTACATATTAGAAACAGAAAAAAGATCATATCAGCAGAGTGAAGCCATTCTCCATGAAAAAAAAGCTTTCCCTAAAGAAGCTGAATTTTCAGAGAGTAACGCACCTTCAACTCTTGCCGAGGAGTATGTACTCATCAGATGCAACTATGCATGAATACATTCAGCCATGCAAGTGCTTTGCTAATCTGTTTGGCTCTTCATGAAATCATTCTTATGTGTGTGTACATCCAATCTCATCTTACAAGCACTTGCTTAGCTGAACGCAATTACATTTCTGTTAAATGGGGTGACTTCGGCCATTTTTAAGGGTTTTTCTTCAATATTTCTTCTATTTTCTATGTAATTTGATACTTTATGCCCACAAAGTTTTATGAAAATAGAATTAATCTTAATTCATGCAAATAATACTTTTAAAAAATTTTAAAGCAACAGAATTTGTGTAAAAAATAAAGTATAGTGGCCGAATACACCCAACCAACCCCGGCTGCAGAATATCTTTCCTAAAAATCATCCATGAATTACATTTGATTTTTTAAAAATGCTAAAAATTATTATTGAGTTTGTATATTGAATGCAAATCTACTCTTTAAAGCCTGCTGCGCAACCACACTACCTGAGCCAGGTATCCTTCTTGTTTGTTTTTGGTTCAACACATGGCTGAATATAAATTCTGAAAGGTTGATATGTCATGGTTTGAGGGACCTAAATCACTGTCCGAAGTTGCATGAAACTTCATCAGTTTTTCATAATATCTTGAACTGTTTCCTTTCCAGCATCATGTTCTTTTGAAAATCTATACTGAGACTCTCCTTTTTCATTCCTTGTAATCAATGCAAGTTTTTTGCTCTGGAAAGCCCAATTCTCTTCAATTGTTATGAGGGTAGAATTACACAGCACAAGTAATGAGAGTATAGCAGAACATATACCCCTACTCAGATTGCCAAACAAATCATTTAGCAATAAAGCCATGGAAAAAAGGACCAATATGTATTGACAAAGGATTACTGATACAGATTCATATTCTGATACCAATAAAATTAATGCTGAGTAGGTTATTATAGTAACTTATTTTGTGCATAACAAAACTTAATTTACTCAGTGAAGTCAATCTGCGAGTTGTCATCAGGGCATGCCCTGATGGCGATGATATTGGTCATGCCTTGATGACAAAGGACAACTTGTACATCAAAATGTCAGCAGAAATGCAGTGCGTGACCCAGTGGAGAACCCAAATACACTTCACCAACATCATACACCGGGAAAGCATCAGATCACCCTGAAGTCACGAACAACACCTATATAAATATTTGCACATCCTAGATGTGGTAGAATATGGAATTGTCCAGGCTATTATTGGTTTATTACCCACCTGAGAGACTAGATTTTGCCCTTGCAGGAAGATGTTAATAATGATAACTTGATTAGCACCATTGGTCTGTTACATATGCATGTGAAAGAGAATTCCTTGCCCCATCTTAATTACTGCACTATTGAAGATAATATGCAAAAACTGGGCTTAACTCAAACAAAAAGCTTTCCCTTAATACAAAATTACCAGGCTAAGAATATAACTAGGTACCTGAATACACATTAAAGTATGAGGTTCATTCATGGAAATATGGGTATAGAGTAAATAACACGATATTCATATTTTTATTAAAATTTTAGACCATAACTTACTATGAATTTTTCAAGTAGAGATGAGTAATTACTGAAATTAATGAAGCGTGGATTTTTCTTAAAGCTTCCCTTTAATTCAATATATATTTACAATTATGTACTTTTGGATCTGGTAATTCATAATTTCCTGCATGATGTAGAGTTGGATGAAGTAGACTGAAGTTAGGATCTATTATAATTTGCATTCTAAATAGTCTAGTTTGTGTTTTTAATCTGTTTTAAATGTGTGGTTGTGAAATTTTAATATTCCCTCAGCAATAAATGTAGCAATGACTGGAGATTTATATAAAACTTGAAATATTACCATGAGTTCTAATCTATGATACAGCACAAGGAAATGAGAATCGCAGAACATTTTACGGTTTCCAGTTATCAAAACATGTTTCACTGGAGAAAACTCCCAACCAGCAGCCAACGTCAGGCCAAATTCAGGCCAATAGTTGATGCTACCTGGGATGCACCCCCTATTTTAAGGGTACAGGTTATGTAAGGGTTTCCAGTTAGGAATGCTCTCAGTTTGAATGTATCAACCAAAACTTTGAAGTCAATTGCCGTAACACAAAAATTGAAAAACCTGGAAATCATGCATGTATGAATTTCTCCAAAGGTTTCTAAGGCACAAGACAGATTTATTTTGTAATGGCTCATCACTTTACTTCTTCAAAAATCATTTTAAGTAGACACTGAAGAATAACGAAAAAGTTACTAGCATACCTATATGCACATAAAATATTTTCCCTCTGATTTTCCAACGTTTCCTGATTATCTTATCCCATCAAAGCAAAGTAGGTAATATTTCTACTTTAATATATCATTTCTCAGTCATTGTTACCCTCTTAATTTGTTTTTCACATATTTTGTTATTTAATGCTTGAAAATTGCATTGTGTTAAATAAATAGGCATTTTAGTTTTAGCTTTTGAAGGGACTGAACTCAATTTGTTATCTAAGCTAATTTTAAAGATGAAATTTTCAAATTTGGCATGTGAATATGTAATTCATTAGTTGTGCAATCATGCTATGGCTTAATTTCAGCTGTGAGTGCTGCACTAGTACTTCTTGCAATACCGAAGTGGGGCTCTGGAACCTTTTCTCATCTTATTCAAGAGGACCCTCCAAAGAACCTCTTTGAGGTTTTTCAGAGTTCTGCCACTTCTTAACTTGGAAATTAAGTCCTGATTCATGCCATTAAGTACTTAGTTCTCATTGTTTCAATATGCTTTCTTAATTCTGATGAGTATGTGCTAATGCATTTATGAGGTAGTTGTTGCATTTTTTTTGTATTGTAAAGTTTGAGCATTATAAAATTCATTTCTGGGCTTCAGCGTACAGAAGCAACGATTTTATTGTCTGGGTATGTATTATATGAAATATAAATCAGATTTATTGGTAGAGTTCACTTTTACTGCCATATATGTGTACAGATTAATATTGCAGTCTATTAAGCCAATGAGATTAAGGAGCACATTTTAGTATAATGATAACATTTTTTATGATCCAATAGTTATTTTTCATTCTCCTCAGGAATTACTGACCTTATTTTTTATGTCATTTTAGTTGTGTGTAGAATATGCTTCTTTATCTCACTCATGATATTGAGAGTATTGCTCATTTTAAGCATCAAGAGTTGAGGTGGTGACATTATTGGTAGCAATGTTTTGCACACACATTTCACATCCATGATTATAGAGATTCATTATGGGATTTGCAATGTGTTCAGGTGCTTTTCGCAATGAACCTATCATTGTGAATGCTGAGTTTTATAGGTTGAAACTAATAAATTCAATTTTAACAGTCACTGTGTGCATGGTTATCCACAATTAAAGTGATGCTGGAAAGTTTTATTCAAATAATTGGTCATAAGCCTCGTCTCCTCAGATTTGAAAGATCTGACTTGTTTACTACATGGAAGGTTGTGGACATGCACAATAAAACCTCCCAATAATAAATCCCAATAAGTCAGGACCAGAAAAAAGGGAGTAAGTGTTTTTGGAAGTTTATATGTAGTACGTATGTACATATGTTTGTTGTTACAGGTTCCATGTTTTAAGGGGCAGCCAAAAGTTAAGTCAGTGGTTGGGGATTGGTTTTTGATGAAAAGCAAATAAATAAATAAATGAAATAGTTTATACTTATAAAATATATTTCATTGCATCAATTGACCTTTATCGTACGGATTAAATTTCCTGCTTTAGATGCTGCCGGCCATCTATCATAAATACCACATCCAGCGCACAATATATTGTACACAAGGCTGTAGAACCCCACATCCCAGCATACATTTAAACGTATGCTAGTCCTTTGAAAATTAACTAAGCTGTTAAAATAAGTCCAAGATATGTGTTGAACTTTCTGTTGCAACTCATTGAGCATTGTTAACAGTATGTACTATGGGGGAAAAAAGTTTACCAACAAACGGAGCGCCGCCACTATCGCTCTTGGGGGAAAATCGCTTTCCTTTCTGATGGCATATTATTCTTAGGTCAAGGGAAATTCAAACACAGTAAGGTGATGGACTAATCGTCCGAATCGGCGATGGATTCCCGGCTGCTCGCATGACCCGAGTGGGTTTTGCGCTGGCCCCAATAACGGGGGCTCATTAGATAACCTTGAATGCATTTGAAACGTTCCTTTGAATTCTCTCGTATGGCTCAACTAAAACTAGGTAGTGAGAAAGGTAAGATCACAGGAAGCTTATCGCTAAAAGACGAATGGCAGTTGATCGGTAGCTTTGTGGAATGTGGATTTGAAAGCATTTGCTTTTGAAGACACTATTTCTCTGTGATAACTTCCAGGGAT
The DNA here is from genome assembly GCA_963573305.1 of Pyrrhosoma nymphula. Classification (NCBI taxonomy): domain Eukaryota; kingdom Metazoa; phylum Arthropoda; class Insecta; order Odonata; family Coenagrionidae; genus Pyrrhosoma; species Pyrrhosoma nymphula. The sequence continues at coordinate 129,151,598 of OY754337.1, read as the reverse complement.
ATTCAAAACATTCCATTAAGTCCAGGAGAGAGGGGATAAATCGATGAGACAGTTGAGGTAGTCTCAACTTCGCTCAAATATCGAAGGCAATGGATTTTAATAGAAAGACAGTATATTGCTGGCTAAAATGCTAGAGGGAGGGAAGAAGACGATGACAACACGACAAAGAAGCGAAGACCAAGATGCACGTCTCGAGATGATGATGGCAGCATTAGTTAGCATCCTGCTGACAACTCACTATTGGCGGGGTGGCCGTGATAAAGAGGACATTAAACTTAAAAGCACCTTAAGGTAGATGAGCTCTACGGTCTCTATAGATTAAACAGATAAGATATTTCTCCAATGGCCGTAAAATATATGCACCACTCATCAAAAAAATTCAAATACTTACTGTGTTGGTTTGCGGGAATGGGGACTCCACAACAGGGACCAACCACAGCCTCTCCACCAGAATACCCTCCTGTGGTGGTTTACGGGAAAGTAATTTCCTCGCCAGGGACCACCACAGACAGGTGCGAGGGTCTGTGGTGGTCCCTGGCGAGGAAATTACTTTCCCGTAAACCACCACAGGAGGGTATTCTGGTGGAGAGGCTGTGGTTGGTCCCTGTTGTGGAGTCCCCATTCCCGCAAACCAACACAGTAAGTATTTGAATTTTTTTGACGAGTGGTGCATATATTTTACGGCCATTGGAGAAATATCTTATCTGTTTAAAAGCACCTGTATGATTAGAAGCCGCCTCCATGAAGCCGGTGTATGAGAAGTTCCAGTCCAGAAAGAAAGCCAGAAATTAGCGAAACTAATTAAACGGCGAGGTTAGAATTCGGTCATTCGTAACGGGATCATATAAGAATATTGTAACTTTCATCAATTATTAAAAAATAGAAGTGTTGATTGTGGACATATTTTGGTAAATATAACTTTATTAATTGATAGTACTTTTTAGAACATTTACTTATTTAGAAAAAAGTTATATTCCTCCTGTTTGTCACGTATCACCCAAAAAACAACTAGGAAAAATAGATCTGGGCATTAATGTCTGTGTTTTTGGAGAGTTATTTCTGCAGTCGGGCCAGGATTGCTGTTGAGAACACCACCTAGAGTGACGTCTAAGGATTACCTATGCCCGAATCTTTCGTATTTTCATCACTTCCTTACATAAACGACGTAGTAAAATGCAAATAAACAATATATGTTCCGGACACCTGTCCCATCCACAGTGTGCGAAACTCAGGAGATTTTTCGAGGAGCATTCGCACAGTACAGTGTAACCCGTCCCTCCAAACTCACAGTACCTGAATCCAATACAAAATATTTGCGACTTAATGGTCAAGGAATGGCAGAATGCCAAAGGAAAGAACCAAGAGACACTGAAAGGTCACGTCTGGGAGGTATGGGCATCTTTGGGTTGGTGCTCTACATTGTTTCAATATTAAATAGGGTCAAATAGACAAAGACTTCAAGGAGTCGTTGATTGTGATGGGGTGAAATTAAATACTGTTTAATAGTAAAGTATGAGTTAAACCGTTTGTCAGGACTTCTGCTATGTATCTCCATTTTGAGTGGTCGGAAAAATTGTTTCCTTTGCATTTCTTTATGAAGTTGACAGATAATTTGACCAACAGTTCATCTACCAAGAGTTAATTTATTCTCTCTGGGTTTATTTAAAATGAGTTACTTTAAAATACTGTAAAAATATTAATTTACGAATACTACGGTATTGAAAAAAGTAACTTCCATCTTGAATAAATGCCTTCAATATTTTTTTTTATATGCTGGAATTTTATATGATAACTCCAGTTACATAATCTAAAGTGGTTTCGTACTCCATCTAGAAGCTTAAATAGTTCAACATTTCAAAAAGGCAATCAATCATAAGCAAAATGTAATATTTATCTTACTTACTGTTTTTTGTCTTTTTATTTGCATATTTATTAATTCATTAAAACATATTTGTGCATAAAAAGCTTATTTATTTGCCTATTCATTGAAAGTCTACCGCCATGCTTGAAATGTGCATTGAACATACGTTTTTATTCACCATTAAAAGAAGAAACTCTTATTCAATGCGGTGTTCTTTAAATATTGCAGGTTGTAATAATAGTAGACAGGGGGTGAATCCCAGGACCTTGCTATAGGGCGAGAATTGGAGCGAAGCCAAGAAGAAAAGGAGAGGAAAGAGAAAGAATGCAGAGGAAGCTATGGCGATAACGAGAGCGTTCAATGGGTTCAATGATATGTTTGAAATGCATACATGGCTGTCTAATGCAACTCAATTTGGAAGTCAGGGCGAATAACACTCGGGGAAGGCAAGTGGCCAGTAATCCGTCACTGGCTTCGACAATGAGTCCATCACATTACTGTGTTCAAATTTCCCTCGTCGTTGCCTTGGAATAGTATGCCATAAAAGAGAAGGCCGATTTTTCTCCAGAGTGCTAGTGGCAACGCTCCATTTGTTGGGAAACTTTTTTCCCCCATAGTACATATTAACATTTCAAACTATCCAAATACATTGTTACTAAATCTGGAATTCGTACTTTTGTAACCACCTGAGTTTTTATGACAATTGAACGCCAAACACTTTGAATTGATGATAATATTCGCCAGGTTCTTCTAGGGTGCCAAAATCATTAGACAGAATATTTGTGGTGTCTCTTAAAAGTTCTAACATGGCTGCTTTCCATTTGGGCAATATGTTGAAAGAAAGTGAAGTCCAGGAGAGTTATTATTTTATTTAAGGAGCTTAAGTCGCTGCATTATGCATCAATTGTCAATTTTGGCCGCAATAGACCTAGTATTGCACTCAAATATGCCTGCCCGTGACAGCATCAGCAATTTGATGGAAAAAGAACAAACTTTGCTAATTTCACTTTAAGTTTTTTAATCCACGACCCGGGTTTCTACAATTTATGCCATATTCAGGCCAGTTAGTTTGCAAGTTAAATTCACAAAGTTCGTTCCTCTTCCATCATGGAGAAATTTCACAGTTACCACCGACAATGTATCATTTTTTAATAAAGAATTTCATCTTCAGTCGTCTAGGAATGTTTCTCAAAGCTCTACAGCAAACCTTTGACATCTGGTGACTGAAATGCTTTCTACCTCTGAGTCATATGCTGTACCTTGACTTGAAAATTGACTTAAATGAATTCATCAAGCTTTTCCAAATAATCGTGTTCGCAAAACATCATAGGAATGTTTTATGCTTTTAGTTGCAAATCAGTTTATGTGCTCCATGGCAGATTTGGATTAGACCCAGATTAGACCCTCTGCTGACCCCTTGATGGGGCAAGGGCAATAGACAATAGGCTTCCTTAGCCTTTGAGGCATGGTAATGCCAAACTCCAATTAGTGTCGCTAATTCCAAATAAAGCCTTTGACCCATTTCCCCGAGTGCTGGTAGCTAGCAATATGATGTTAGAGTGCTCAGTGGGAGAAGTCAAGAGCCCACAAACATGTACAGACAAAAGCAAGACTGCCCAAAGTAACTGTCCCTTAGACCAGCAGTTCACAACCTTTGGTAAATCTACGTACATGTTACCGAATGGCCACCGTTACATTCCCATGATTCCAATCTCTTCCTCCTCCAATCCATGCGCCCACTGATCTAATTCTCCCACCATCCATTTAGCCGTGACCATTTGTCAATGAGCAGCCACCATCACCACATTCCATCCAAAGTTAGCATTGACTCGCTGGGAGTGGGGAATGTAAAAGTAACAAGGTATTAGGAGACCAGCGAGGTGGGAGGGAATAGGGAAGAAGTATTGGAAGACTGGAATATGTAGGTATTGAAAAGGATAAGAGTGTTTCTCAGGGTCTTGCTCTGTTTTTGTTGTAGTCTGAGATGGAATTCAAAGGCCTAATTATTTTCAATTGTTTCAAGAGATGACTTTGGGACGCTTCATTATAGCATGCTGGTTTTACAGTAAGTACTTGAGAGTAGAGGGAATTGTAAATTCCCAAGTTATTGAAAGGTTAATTAGATATTGCATAGCTTACCTAAACATAAAAGTGAACTCCAGCAATCACATTAAACAGGAAATCCAGTCTTTCTATGCAATTAGGTTCACAATTGGCTAGTCATGTTATAGAAAAAACATGTGAAACAAAGTTGTGTTAAGCAAGGGATACCTGTAAAACAAATATGAAACTGTGAGAAAGTAGTGTTTTTACAAAAAAATTTTTGAAAGAGGTTCGCTTTCCTGCCTGGGCCCACGCACCGACTTTGTTCCGTGGAGGTTTCTTAATTATGGAGGTTTGCTGGTGGGTATGATGTTTTCACGTGCACTGTCCATATATATTGAGGTCCCGGGACATAACTTTGTAATACAGAGGTTTTCATAATGTGGAGGTTTGTTGTAGAGAGGCTTTACTGTAGCTGTCCAATGGCAATTTACATTTGCAAATGGAATTTTACATTTCTAGTGCCACATTGCTCTATGATGTTATTCATGTTCTGGTTTGGGCCGGCTGATGAAATTTGGAAATTGATTTTATTGCCATTCCTATGGTTAGATTTGATGCTTTCAATTGCAGTTGCATCATTTGCACAACTAAATTTTTGAAAATATGTACATATATTGAGAAATAATAATTCAAGTATTCAGTTCAACCATCCCGGGCATCATAATTCAGCTTAAATAATGCTCATTATTTGGAGTGGTACAGTCTCTGTGGTGTGTATAAAAGCTGCAATAAGCCGGCTAGGCAAGTTGAGTAAAAGTTTTTGAGGTATGTATCCATGAATGTTTTCAAATTATGCTTTCATTGCAATGAAATTTAGTTGTTCATGAAACAAAAAATGAATTTTGACATTTTTCATGAAAGGTGTGTTCATGGTAATGCTAATGTAAAATTGGGAGTAAAATTATATTGGATGCACAAGTTTGTAATGAATGTAATGATGAAGTTAAGTGAAGGCGTTTCCCAGGGTTATTTTCAGTAGTAGCTTGTCACTCAAACAGTAGCTATGTACATGCTATGCTGGACTCATGCAGGGTTGCATACACTTGCATTGAGATGGAACCACCTACTTCCCTGGTGTTGCGGTGTAACCATCTAAAACTTCTCCACCATCCTCTCTTGACAACCTCACCACATCAAAAATGTTTCCTCAATCAACCCCTCTCTCTGCTTCAGATGACCCCCTAACCTGATGGGCATCTTTAAAACCACCAGACCCCTTGCCAAATCATTCAAGCCCACCACCATCCCTTGCTATCCCCAGGGACCTTGCCTGACCATTGGGAGATCTTTTAGTTCTGATTACATTAATTGGGCATGGATAAAAAATTCAATGAAAAGGCAAATTACTCTTACACTCATTCTTTTTTCAGTTTGAAGAGAGCCCTTTGAATTATTGTGAAAAACTGAGCGCCAGCAAAAGGTTTGGCACAAAGGTGTCAAACCTTTGCTTCAAGGTCGATTCTGGGTTTTCAAGAGCTCTTCAAGTTTTATATAGGTTTTCAAATATTTTTATGATAAACCTATTAGGTAGGGTGATATTATTTTCACAAGCAAGAAGTTGACATGAAGTTTGAGTTGATAAAACATTCCTAATTCCACCTATGTACTTGTCACAAGAATCAAAAGCCATAATATATGTCATGAAAAGCTTGGTTTCATAATGTAATGATCAGAACATTTAATATGAGATGTTTAGCAACAATGCCTTCGGTGTCTGAGGTGGGAATATGTATTAGTTTCTCAAGCAGCTATGGAGTATCAGCTGTTAAGATGCATCAAGTGAAATTTTGCTGGAGGTGGGTTTACATGCTATGTACCTACGTACTGGATAAAGCATTTGGTTACCACCAAATAGAGGGGATAGAGGTCGTTCCTTATGACTCTGTCCATCAAAGTCAACCTGTTTGGAGATATGGAAATTGGTTATCTAAGTGCCATATAAGCAGGGAAAAGTAGTTGCCTTTACTATGAAGAATACGTATACGATTTCCTGGCCTCAGAATTGAAATATAGTGAGCTCTAGTTTCAGCTGTCAAACACAATTCCAAGCTGAAAATTAAAACAGTGAAGTTTTCTCGGGCTTCCGACCGGGTCAGGTTCTCCTTCTCCACCAATATATTTGGATGGAAGATATTTCCATCGTCCTCAGGGCTCTTGTTGCAGAGCATCAAAGTTATCAGGTTAATATACTCTGTTTTTCAGGTCAATTCATCCGTGATTGGTGGAGATGCATTACTTTTTCCCACCATCATGAGAATGAGATTCCATGTCCTGCTTAAGTGGCATCCTTGGTCCCTGTTAAAGTTTGCAGTTGACAGGCGGATTTCTATGGCCTCTTCAGTGACTCTGCCTCAATACCCGCGGGAGAGGAAGAGCAGTTTGATCTTGTCCCATTGGATGACATGGCCAAGGTTAATGAGTGTTTCGTGACTGCCAACCTTTCAGGCTGGAATAGTCAGAGGTGTCATTGGTGCTCTTTCACTTGTGTCTCTACGGTTTTGCCAACGTGGGCCTTTACAAATCCAGTCAGTATTCAGTAGACATAAGGCACCTTAAGGCAAATGGGGTCCTTGGCATGAACTAGATGGCTTCTAAGTTTCCTGTGTGGTAGGTGGATCATCCCTATATGTATTATGTTTCTGCAGCATCCAGGCTATCTTCCCGAATATTGTGGAAACGACAAGAAAGCTTTGGGTTTTTGGGTACCGGTTGTGTGTCCTCTTCTGTCTTCTCTTCTCGGGCATGGCTGAAGGCCCTTTTCAGGGCCATGGATATTTCACGTATCCTTTATCCATTCTGTAGGAATGTCTTCATTCAGTGTTTCACCTCTTCAGCTAGGCTCATCTGAAACTGGCTCTGTGAATGAGGGATGAAAGCACCTCATATCATTTGGAAGGATTGTGGTTGCTATATCCATTGAGGTAAAGGCTTTTGTGTGTGGATTTCCGGTAGACCCTGTATGCCCAAGGCTCCCATCTTCCTGAGAGAAAAACCTGTAAAACATTAGTATATTAACCCGATAACTTCAACAGCCCTGAGAACAATGGAAAAGTCTTCCATCAAAATGTCAGTGGAGATGGACAGCTTGACCTGTTGGGAAGCCCAAGAGAATTTCACTGGAATAATTTGCCAGGGAAACATCAAATCCTGCATGAAAATTATAATATATTGAGTAATAAATAATAATATCAATGAAGTTTGATGCTACCATTGCA